>JBAMJR010000243.1:3762500-4052500 GCA_038501785.1 Myoxocephalus aenaeus | reverse complement strand
GTGAAAAAAGATCAAAGGGACATGGAATTAGGGTCGGGTTAGGGCCTTTAACCTGAAGCTTTTGGCCCCAGATTTGAGGGTATGGATGTTGCAAAGCCCCTCTTGGGTTATGAAAAGAATGCACATCTCTAAGTGGTTTTAAAGTAATTAATTTGAATTAAAAGACTTTTTCAAGATTTTGCCAGGGAGGATTCGACTACTTTTGGGAGTTTGGCACACAGCCAACGCCCTCTTGTGAATGTTTTGGAGGTGATTTCACCTCATGGCCTCATTGTAGGCACTGTCCTGAGTGTCTGTGAGAAAAATGGGAGTTTGAATATGAATATTTAGGAAATTATGGCATTTTTTACATTACAAAAACGTAAGGGAATTGGGGTCGAAAGTCACACTTTAGACCTGCTTTTGGGGCCCTTAACTTGTAGCTTTTGGCCCCAGATTTCAGGTTATGCATGTTGAGAAGCCCCTCTTAATTTAGGAAAAGAATGCACATCTCTAAGTGGTTTTAAAGTAATTAATTTTAATTAAAATACTTTTCAAGATTTTGCAAGGGCGGTTTGGGCTACTTTTGAGTAAGGAATCAAGAATCCTTATAATTCAAAAACGGCGGATTGGACAACATTAACATGGGCAAAAAAAGTTGTCCATTCCTCCTCACAAGGGAGGAATGGACAACTTATTTTGCCCATGTTAAAGTTGTCCAATCCGCCGTTTTTGAATTATAAGGATACTTGATTCCTTACTTAAAAACGGCGGATTGGACAACATTAACATGAGCAGAATGTTGTCGAATCCTCCTTATGATTTTTTCGAAAAAGGAGCTTCAGAGTCATTTCTCGACTCTCGTGACATTTTGCTGGGTGCAATTGAAACCCTTTTAAATTAAGTTTTTACACACCACTCGAGTATGGTGGACAACAGAGGATGCTGTACTAGGGCCACTTGGTTCTAACTAGGTAGCATGCTGCTACCGGAAGTTAGCTTTCTAGAGGGTCTACAGACTTGTGCTTTTAGAATCCTGTTCAAGGCTTCCAGGACAATGATCCCATCAAGTTTCAAGCACTTAAAATCTTTCCCTTAGGAGATATGAACCTTTGAAGGAGTAAAATTGGTGTTTTGGGGGGGTCTTCAAACCACTCCCACACAGAGATGCTAAGGGCTACAGAGTCACAACCAACATGGTTGGACCCCATTTGGGAGTGGCTACAACCTCAAAAAGAAAGCTAAGCTCTACCATGTTCAGAACAAAAAAAGCTCAGACCAGCTCAGACTCTTCAGGTGCTCTCAGGTTTGTTAGCCCTGACACCCTCTTGAAATCCTGGATTTCATACAGCCAATTAAGCCTTGTGGATGTTTTTAAGGGGATTTCACCCCATGACCTCATTGTAGGCCCTCTAATGAGTGTCTGTGAGAAAAATGGGAGAAAAATAATTAACAGTTAGGAGATTATGACCATTTTTGCACTCGTGAAAAAAGATCAAAGGGACATGGAATTAGGGTCGGGTTAGGGCCTTTAACCTGAAGCTTTTGGCCCCAGATTTGAGGGTATGGATGTTGCAAAGCCCCTCTTGGGTTATGAAAAGAATGCACATCTCTAAGTGGTTTTAAGTAATTAATTTGAATTAAAAAGACTTTTTCAAGATTTTGCCAGGAGGATTCGACTACTTTTGGGAGTTTGGCACACAGCCAACGCCCTCTTGTGAATGTTTTGGAGGTGATTTCACCTCATGGCCTCATTGTAGGCACTGTCCTGAGTGTCTGTGAGAAAAATGGGAGTTTGAATATGAATATTTAGGAAATTATGGCATTTTTTACATTACAAAAACGTAAGGGAATTGGGGTCGAAAGTCACACTTTAGACCTGCTTTTGGGGCCCTTAACTTGTAGCTTTTGGCCCCAGATTTCAGGTTATGCATGTTGAGAAGCCCCTCTTAATTTAGGAAAAGAATGCACATCTCTAAGTGGTTTTAAAGTAATTAATTTTAATTAAAATACTTTTTCAAGATTTTGCAAGGGCGGTTTGGGCTACTTTTGAGTAAGGAATCAAGAATCCTTATAATTCAAAAACGGCGGATTGGACAACATTAACATGGGCAAAAAAAGGTTGTCCATTCCTCCTCACAAGGGAGGAATGGACAACCTATTTTGCCCATGTTAAAGTTGTCCAATCCGCCGTTTTTGAATTATAAGGATACTTGATTCCTTACTTAAAAACGGCGGATTGGACAACATTAACATGGGCAGAATGTTGTCGAATTCTCCCTTGGAAACTATGGGTGCAACTTTACCAGTTCATGCTGGCAACAACATGGAAAAGAAAGCTAAGCTCTGACATGTTCAGAAAAAAATGACCTTCAATCTGAACAATATTAGCCTCATGACCTCATTGCAGGCACTCTACTGAGTGTCTGTGAGAAAAATTGGAGTTTAAATTTGAATATTTAGGAAATTACATATTATTAATACTTCGAAAAAAAAGTACTTAAAAAAAAAGACTACTTAAAAATAAAGTACTTCAAAAGACATAAAGTACTTTAGGAAACAAGTAGGTACCTCAAATAAATTAGTTCAAGTAAAAAAAAACATTAATACAATCATCTAAACAGTTCTCACTCGCTGCTCCTGCCCCCACCTTTTTTCTCAGATTCTTTGTGGGCGAAATCCCTCCCACCCGTTTGAAAACCCTGAATTAAAGACTGAATATATTACTCTAAAACTCAATGTTCTCTAACAAGGCATTAGCTCACCTCGATAAGTGTTGGTCTTGTGATCAGCAGGTTGGCTGTTCGAATCCCGGTTCGGGCAAGTTTTTAAATGCGGGACCCTCCCTGGGTCCCGCTGGCTCTGAGCTACCCAGGAACGGAGGACCAAGTCCGGGTGCGGGTCCCGGTCCTCTAGGGGGGGTCCTGCTGGATCTGAGCTACCCAGGAACGGAGGACCAAGTCCGGGTGCGGGTCCCGGTCCTCTAGGGGGGTCCTGCTGGCTCTGAGCTACCCAGGAACGGAGGACCAAGTCCGGGTGCGGGTCCCGGTCCTCTAGGGGGGTCCTGCTGGATCTGAGCTACCCAGGAACGGAGGACCAAGTCCGGGTGCGGGTCCCGGTCCTCTAGGGGGGTCCTGCTGGCTCTGAGCTACCCAGGAACGGAGGACCAAGTCCGGGTGCGGGTCCCGGTCCTCTAGGGGGGGTCCTGCTGGATCTGAGCTACCCAGGAACGGAGGACCAAGTCCGGCTGCGGGTCCCGGTCCTCTAGGGGGGTCCCAGTCCTCTAGGGGGGTCCTGCTGGCTCTGAGCTACCCAGGAACGGAGCACCAAGTCCGGGTGCGGGTCCCGGTCCTCTAGGGGGGGTCCTGCTGGCTCTGAGCTACCCAGGAACGGAGCACCAAGTCCGGCTGCGGGTCCCGGTCCTCTAGGGGGGTCCCAGTCCTCTAGGGGGGTCCTGCTGGCTCTGAGCTACCCAGGAACGGAGCACCAAGTCCGGCTGCGGGTCCCAGTCCTCTAGGGGGGTCCTGCTGGCTCTGAGCTACCCAGGAACGGAGCACCAAGTCCGGCTGCGGGTCCCGGTCCTCTAGGGGGGTCCCAGTCCTCTAGGGGGGTCCTGCTGGCTCTGAGCTACCCAGGAACGGAGCACCAAGTCCGGCTGCTGGTCCTGGTCCTCTGGGGGGGTCCTGCTGGCTCTGAGCTACCCAGGGACGGAGCACCAAGTCCGGCTGCTCATTTTGCTCATCACTGTCTCGGGCGGGATTCGTACCGCTGACCTGCTCATTCCAAGACCAACACTTATCGCGCTGAGCTAGGTCTGGGTACAAATGCTACTTTTCTGCAGCAAGTTTCTATATTCACTGGTGGCGCACTTGTAGAATTCCTGGTTTCGAACCGAGATCACAGAACTTGATTCCGGGTGTCGCCGGTTCGAGACTCAGAGCAGGTAAAATAAGAAATTAACTTTTTGCTGTTTTTCTGCCCTGTAATCACAGGGCAGACTTTAACCTTTTGGGTTTGGGCCTTTAACTTGCAGCTATGGGTCCCATATTTGAGAGCAACTATCTTGAGAGTCCCCTCTTAATTTAGGAAAAGAATGCAGATCTCTAAGTGGTTCTAAAGTAATTAAAATACTTTTTTCAAGATTTTGCAAAGGCCGTTGGAGTAAGGAATCAAGAATCCTTATAATTCAAAAACGGCGGATTGGACAACATTAACATGGGCAAAATAAGTTGTCCATTCCTCCTCACAAGGGAGGAATGGACAACCTATTTTGCCCATGTTAATGTTGTCCAATCCGCCGTTTTTGAATTATAAGGATTTAAGTTCTCATGATAAAAAGTCTAAGTGTATGTTTTTTAGATGGTTCCTGAGGAATTGTGTCCAAAGGGTTCATAATTTAACGCTGATTCGAGATATCTATGTCTCATTGTGTACCTTTTCCAGATGGGAGGATTGGGGGCGGGCGTCGAGGGACCAAAAGGGCGGATTGGGATTCGAATCGTAAGGATACTTTTTTTTCACTCATCCCGTACAATTTAACGCTGTGCCGAGATATCTACGTTTGGTCGCCGTACGTCGAACGGTGGCGGAGATCCCGCAGTTTAAAAATGTAAATCTGAATCCCGAAACTCTGTCCCTTAATCCGCCCAAATGTGCCCAATCCGCCGCCCCAATCCGCCCAAATGTGCCCAATCCGCCGGCGGCGGATTGGGCACATTTGGGCGGATTCGGGGACAGGTGCCCCAATCCGCCCAAGGTGACCCCATCCGCCGCCCTGAGACGCCCGTTTTGCCCCAATCCGCCGCCGGCGGCGGATTGGGCACATTTGGGCGGTTTGGGCTACTTTTGAGTAAGGAATCAAGAATCCTTATAATTCAAAAACGGCGGATTGGACAACATTAACATGGGCAAAAAAGGTTGTCCATTCCTCCTCACAAGGGAGGAATGGACAACCTATTTTGCCCATGTTAAAGTTGTCCAATCCGCCGTTTTTGAATTATAAGGATACTTGATTCCTTACTTAAAAACGGCGGATTGGACAACATTAACATGGGCAGAATGTTGTCGAATTCTCCCTTGGAAACTATGGGTGCAACTTTACCAGTTCATGCTGGCCCGGGTCCCAGTCCTCTAGGGGGGTCCTGCTGGCTCTGAGCTACCCAGGAACGGAGCACCAAGTCCGGCTGCGGGTCCCGGTCCTCTAGGGGGGTCCCGGTCCTCTAGGGGGGTCCTGCTGGCTCTGAGCTACCCAGGAACGGAGCACCAAGTCCGGCTGCGGGTCCCAGTCCTCTAGGGGGGTCCTGCTGGCTCTGAGCTACCCAGGAACGGAGCACCAAGTCCGGCAACTATCTTGAGAGTCCCCTCTTAATTTAGGAAAAGAATGCAGATCTCTAAGTGGTTCTAAAGTAATTAAAATACTTTTTTCAAGATTTTGAAAAGGCCGTTGGAGTAAGGAATCAAGAATCCTTATAATTCAAAAACGGCGGATTGGACAACATTAACATGGGCAAAATAAGTTGTCCATTCCTCCTCACAAGGGAGGAATGGACAACCTATTTTGCCCATGTTAAAGTTGTCCAATCCGCCGTTTTTGAATTATAAGGATACTTGATTCCTTACTTAAAAACGGCGGATTGGACAACATTAACATGGGCAGAATGTTGTCGAATTCTCCCTTGGAAACTATGGGTGCAACTTTACCAGTTCATGCTGGCCCGGGTCCCAGTCCTCTAGGGGGGTCCTGCTGGCTCTGAGCTACCCAGGAACGGAGCACCAAGTCCGGCTGCGGGTCCCAGTCCTCTAGGGGGGTCCTGCTGGCTCTGAGCTACCCAGGAACGGAGCACCAAGTCCGGCTGCGGGTCCCAGTCCTCTAGGGGGGTCCTGCTGGCTCTGAGCTACCCAGGAACGGAGCACCAAGTCCGGCTGCGGGTCCCGGTCCTCTAGGGGGGTCCCAGTCCTCTAGGGGGGTCCTGCTGGCTCTGAGCTACCCAGGAACGGAGCACCAAGTCCGGCAACTATCTTGAGAGTCCCCTCTTAATTTAGGAAAAGAATGCAGATCTCTAAGTGGTTCTAAAGTAATTAAAATACTTTTTTCAAGATTTTGCAAAGGCCGTTGGAGTAAGGAATCAAGAATCCTTATAATTCAAAAACGGCGGATTGGACAACATTAACATGGGCAAAAATAAGTTGTCCATTCCTCCTCACAAGGGAGGAATGGACAACCTATTTTGCCCATGTTAATGTTGTCCAATCCGCCGTTTTTGAATTATAAGGATTTAAGTTCTCATGATAAAAAGTCTAAGTGTATGTTTTGTAGATGGTTCCTGAGGAATTGTGTCCAAAGGGTTCATAATTTAACGCTGATTCGAGATATCTATGTCTCATTGTGTACCTTTTCCAGATGGGAGGATTGGGGCGGGCGTCGAGGGACCAAAAGGGCGGATTGGGATTCGAATCGTAAGGATACTTTTTTTTCACTCATCCCGTACAATTTAACGCTGTGCCGAGATATCTACGTTTGGTCGCCGTACGTCGAACGGTGGCGGAGATCCCGCAGTTTAAAAATGTAAATCTGAATCCCGAAACTCTGTCCCTTAATCCGCCCAAATGTGCCCAATCCGCCCCCCAATCCGCCCAAATGTGCCCAATCCGCCGCCCCAATCCGCCCAAATGTGCCCAATCCGCCGCCGGCGGATTGGGACAAAACGGGCGGATTAAGGGACAGGTGCCCCAATCCGCCCAAGGTGACCCCATCCGCCGCCCTGAGACGCCCGTTTTGCCCCAATCCGCCGCCGGCGGCGGATTGGGCACATTTGGGCGGTTTGGGCTACTTTTGAGTAAGGAATCAAGAATCCTTATAATTCAAAAACGGCGGATTGGACAACATTAACATGGGCAAAAAAGGTTGTCCATTCCTCCTCACAAGGGAGGAATGGACAACCTATTTTGCCCATGTTAAAGTTGTCCAATCCGCCGTTTTTGAATTATAAGGATACTTGATTCCTTACTTAAAAACGGCGGATTGGACAACATTAACATGGGCAGAATGTTGTCGAATTCTCCCTTGGAAACTATGGGTGCAACTTTACCAGTTCATGCTGGCCCGGGTCCCAGTCCTCTAGGGGGGTCCTGCTGGCTCTGAGCTACCCAGGAACGGAGCACCAAGTCCGGCTGCGGGTCCCGGTCCTCTAGGGGGGTCCCGGTCCTCTAGGGGGGTCCTGCTGGCTCTGAGCTACCCAGGAACGGAGCACCAAGTCCGGCTGCGGGTCCCAGTCCTCTAGGGGGGTCCTGCTGGCTCTGAGCTACCCAGGAACGGAGCACCAATTCCGGCTGCGGGTCCCGGTCCTCTAGGGGGGTCCCAGTCCTCTAGGGGGGTCCTGCTGGCTCTGAGCTACCCAGGAACGGAGCACCAAGTCCGGCAACTATCTTGAGAGTCCCCTCTTAATTTAGGAAAAGAATGCAGATCTCTAAGTGGTTCTAAAGTAATTAAAATACTTTTTTCAAGATTTTGCAAAGGCCTTTGGAGTAAGGAATCAAGAATCCTTATAATTCAAAAACGGCGGATTGGACAACATTAACATGGGCAAAATAAGTTGTCCATTCCTCCTCACAAGGGAGGAATGGACAACCTATTTTGCCCATGTTAATGTTGTCCAATCCGCCGTTTTTGAATTATAAGGATTTAAGTTCTCATGATAAAAAGTCTAAGTGTATGTTTTTTAGATAGTTCCTGAGGAATTGTGTCCAAAGGGTTCATAATTTAACGCTGATTCGAGATATCTATGTCTCATTGTGTACCTTTTCCAGATGGGAGGATTGGGGCGGGCGTCGAGGGACCAAAAGGGCGGATTGGGATTCGAATCGTAAGGATACTTTTTTTTCACTCATCCCGTACAATTTAACGCTGTGCCGAGATATCTACGTTTGGTCGCCGTACGTCGAACGGTGGCGGAGATCCCGCAGTTTAAAAATGTAAATCTGAATCCCGAAACTCTGTCCCTTAATCCGCCCAAATGTGCCCAATCCGCCCCCCAATCCGCCCAAATGTGCCCAATCCGCCGACCCAATCCGCCCAAATGTGCCCAATCCGCCGCCGGCGGATTGGGCACATTTGGGCGGATTAAGGGACAGGTGCCCCAATCCGCCCAAGGTGACCCCATACGCCGCCCCAATCCGCCCGTTTTGCCCCAATCCGCCCGGGCATTTGGCCACCCTGTGGACAAAAGCGGTACTGGGGCGGATTGGCACACATTCTCGAAATCTCCCAAGATTTTTCACGCCTCGGCCGCGGGGGCCAGCGCTCCGGATTTCGCCTACCCGGTAGCGGAGGGGCCGCTCCACCCGCCGCCGGCCCGCACTATTTTTGGAGGCCTCCTTTCCGTCCGTTAGGGAAGATTGAAAAATCCCGGTTTTCAAACCTTGCCTCCAATGCAAAAGTGTGCCGATCCGCCCGGAGGCTCCTAGGGCCGGTCAGGGAATTCATCTTTGAAGTTAGCTTTGAGATATATTGCTTGATTGACGCTGATATCATACGTCAACATGATTGCTTGATATAATAGACAAGCAAATTTGGTACTTGTGATGTTGTTTTGACCTCTATTCACGTCGTTCTTTTCCACATTAACCAGTCCTTGATGGTCTAGTGGCTAGGATTCGGCGCTCTCACCGCCGCGGCCCGGGTTCGATTCCCGGTCAGGGAATTCATCTTTGAAGTTAGCTTTGAGATATTGTGCTCATTGCTTGATTGACGCTGATATCATACGTCAACATGATTGCTTGATATAATAGACAAGCAAATTTGGTACTTGTGATGTTGTTTTGACCTCTATTCACGTCGTTCTTTTCCACATTAACCAGTCCTTGATGGTCTAGTGGCTAGGATTCGGCGCTCTCACCGCCGCGGCCCGGGTTCGATTCCCGGTCAGGGAATTCATCTTTGAAGTTAGCTTTGAGATATTGTCCTCATTGCTTGATTGACGCTGATATCATACGTCAACATGATTGCTTGATATAATAGACAAGCAAATTTGGTACTTGTGATGTTGTTTTGACCTCTATTCACGTCGTTCTTTTCCACATTAACCAGTCCTTGATGGTCTAGTGGCTAGGATTCGGCGCTCTCACTGCCGCGGCCAGGGTTCGATTCCCGGTCAGGGAATTCATCTTTGAAGTTAGCTTTGAGATATATTGCTTGATTGACGCTGATATCATACGTCAACATGATTGCTTGATATAATAGACAAGCAAATTTGGTACTTGTGATGTTGTTTTGACCTCTATTCACGTCGTTCTTTTCCACATTAACCAGTCCTTGATGGTCTAGTGGCTAGGATTCGGCGCTCTCACTGCCGCGGCCAGGGTTCGATGGCCGGTCAGGGAATTTAGCTTTGAGATATTGTGCTCATTGCTTGATTGACGCTGAGATCATACGTCAACATGATTGCTTGATATAATCGACAAACAAATGTGGTACTTGTGATGTTGTTTTGACCTCTATTCACGTCGTTCTTTTTCCCATTAACCAGTCCTTGATGGTCTAGTGGCTAGGATTCGGCGCTCTCACCGCCGCGGCCCGGGTTCGATTCCCGGTCAGGGAATTCATCTTTGAAGTTAGCTTTGAGCTATATTGCTTGATTGACGCTGATATCATACGTCAACATGATTGCTTGATATAATAGACAAGCAAATTTGGTACTTGTGATGTTGTTTTGACCTCTATTCACGTCGTTCTTTTCCACATTAACCAGTCCTTGATGGTCTAGTGGCTAGGATTCGGCGCTCTCACCGCCGCGGCCCGGGTTCGATTCCCGGTCAGGGAATTCATCTTTGAAGTTAGCTTTGAGATATTGTGCTCATTGCTTGATTGACGCTGATATCATACGTCAACATGATTGCTTGATATAATAGACGAGCAAATTTGGTACTTGTGATGTTGTTTTGACCTCTATTCACGTCGTTCTTTTCCACATTAACCAGTCCTTGATGGTCTAGTGGCTAGGATTCGGCGCTCTCACTGCCGCGGCCAGGGTTCGATTCCCGGTCAGGGAATTCATCTTTGAAGTTAGCTTTGAGATATTGTCCTCATTGCTTGATTGACGCTGATATCATACGTCAACATGATTGCTTGATATAATAGACGAGCAAATTTGGTACTTGTGATGTTGTTTTGACCTCTATTCACGTCGTTCTTTTCCACATTAACCAGTCCTTGATGGTCTAGTGGCTAGGATTCGGCGCTCTCACTGCCGCGGCCAGGGTTCGATTCCCGGTCAGGGAATTCATCTTTGAGATATTGTGCTCATTGCTTGATTGACGCTGAGATCATACGTCAACATGATTGCTTGATATAATCGACAAACAAATGTGGTACTTGTGATGTTGTTTTGACCTCTATTCACGTCGTTCTTTTTCCCATTAACCAGTCCTTGATGGTCTAGTGGCTAGGATTCGGCGCTCTCACCGCCGCGGCCCGGGTTCGATTCCCGGTCAGGGAATTCATCTTTGAAGTTAGCTTTGAGATATATTGCTTGATTGACGCTGATATCATACGTCAACATGATTGCTTGATATAATAGACAAGCAAATTTGGTACTTGTGATGTAGTTTTGACCTCTATTCACGTCGTTCTTTTCCACATTAACCAGTCCTTGATGGTCTAGTGGCTAGGATTCGGCGCTCTCACCGCCGCGGCCCGGGTTCGATTCCCGGTCAGGGAATTCATCTTTGAAGTTAGCTTTGAGATATTGTGCTCATTGCTTGATTGACGCTGATATCATACGTCAACATGATTGCTTGATATAATAGACAAGCAAATTTGGTACTTGTGATGTTGTTTTGACCTCTATTCACGTCGTTCTTTTCCACATTAATCTGTCCTTGATGGTCTAGTGGCTAGGATTCGGCGCTCTCACTGCCGCGGCCCGGGTTCGATGGCCGGTCAGGGAATTTAGCTTTGAGATATTGTGCTCATTGCTTGATACACGCTGATATCATACGTCAACATGATTGCTTGATATAATAGACAAGCAAATTTGGTACTTGTGATGTTGTTTTGACCTCTATTCACGTCGTTCTTTTCCACATTAACCAGTCCTTGATGGTCTAGTGGCTAGGATTCGGCGCTCTCACTGCCGCGGCCAGGGTTCGATGGCCGGTCAGGGAATTTAGCTTTGAGATATTGTGCTCATTGCTTGATTGACGCTGAGATCATACGTCAACATGATTGCTTGATATAATCGACAAACAAATGTGGTACTTGTGATGTTGTTTTGACCTCTATTCACGTCGTTCTTTTTCCCATTAACCAGTCCTTGATGGTCTAGTGGCTAGGATTCGGCGCTCTCACCGCCGCGTCCCGGGTTCGATTCCCGGTCAGGGAATTCATCTTTGAAGTTAGCTTTGAGATATATTGCTTGATTGACGCTGATATCATACGTCAACATGATTGCTTGATATAATAGACAAGCAAATTTGGTACTTGTGATGTTGTTTTGACCTCTATTCACGTCGTTCTTTTCCACATTAACCAGTCCTTGATGGTCTAGTGGCTAGGATTCGGCGCTCTCACCGCCGCGGCCCGGGTTCGATGGCCGGTCAGGGAATTCATCTTTGAAGTTAGCTTTGAGATATTGTGCTCATTGCTTGATTGACGCTGATATCATACGTCAACATGATTGCTTGATATAATAGACAAGCAAATTTGGTACTTGTGATGTTGTTTTGACCTCTATTCACGTCGTTCTTTTCCACATTAACCAGTCCTTGATGGTCTAGTGGCTAGGATTCGGCGCTCTCACTGCCGCGGCCCGGGTTCGATGGCCGGTCAGGGAATTTAGCTTTGAGATATTGTGCTCATTGCTTGATACACGCTGATATCATACGTCAACATGATTGCTTGATATAATCGACAAACAAATGTGGTACTTGTGATGTTGTTTTGACCTCTATTCACGTCGTTCTTTTCCACATTAACCAGTCCTTGATGGTCTAGTGGCTAGGATTCGGCGCTCTCACTGCCGCGGCCAGGGTTCGATGGCCGGTCAGGGAATTTAGCTTTGAGATATTGTGCTCATTGCTTGATTGACGCTGAGATCATACGTCAACATGATTGCTTGATATAATCGACAAACAAATGTGGTACTTGTGATGTTGTTTTGACCTCTATTCACGTCGTTCTTTTTCCCATTAACCAGTCCTTGATGGTCTAGTGGCTAGGATTCGGCGCTCTCACCGCCGCGGCCCGGGTTCGATTCCCGGTCAGGGAATTCATCTTTGAAGTTAGCTTTGAGATATATTGCTTGATACACGCTGATATCATACGTCAACATGATTGCTTGATATAATAGACAAGCAAATTTGGTACTTGTGATGTTGTTTTGACCTCTATTCACGTCGTTCTTTTCCACATTAACCAGTCCTTGATGGTCTAGTGGCTAGGATTCGGCGCTCTCACCGCCGCGGCCCGGGTTCGATTCCCGGTCAGGGAATTCATCTTTGAAGTTAGCTTTGAGATATTGTGCTCATTGCTTGATTGACGCTGATATCATACGTCAACATGATTGCTTGATATAATAGACAAGCAAATTTGGTACTTGTGATGTTGTTTTGACCTCTATTCACGTCGTTCTTTTCCACATTAACCAGTCCTTGATGGTCTAGTGGCTAGGATTCGGCGCTCTCACCGCCGCGGCCCGGGTTCGATGGCCGGTCAGGGAATTCATCTTTGAAGTTAGCTTTGAGATATTGTCCTCATTGCTTGATTGACGCTGATATCATACGTCAACATGATTGCTTGATATAATAGACAAGCAAATTTGGTACTTGTGATGTTGTTTTGACCTCTATTCACGTCGTTCTTTTCCACATTAACCAGTCCTTGATGGTCTAGTGGCTAGGATTCGGCGCTCTCACTGCCGCGGCCAGGGTTCGATTCCCGGTCAGGGAATTCATCTTTGAAGTTAGCTTTGAGATATATTGCTTGATTGACGCTGATATCATACGTCAACATGATTGCTTGATATAATAGACAAGCAAATTTGGTACTTGTGATGTTGTTTTGACCTCTATTCACGTCGTTCTTTTCCACATTAACCAGTCCTTGATGGTCTAGTGGCTAGGATTCGGCGCTCTCACTGCCGCGGCCAGGGTTCGATGGCCGGTCAGGGAATTTAGCTTTGAGATATTGTGCTCATTGCTTGATTGACGCTGAGATCATACGTCAACATGATTGCTTGATATAATCGACAAACAAATGTGGTACTTGTGATGTTGTTTTGACCTCTATTCACGTCGTTCTTTTTCCCATTAACCAGTCCTTGATGGTCTAGTGGCTAGGATTCGGCGCTCTCACCGCCGCGGCCCGGGTTCGATTCCCGGTCAGGGAATTCATCTTTGAAGTTAGCTTTGAGATATATTGCTTGATTGACGCTGATATCATACGTCAACATGATTGCTTGATATAATAGACAAGCAAATTTGGTACTTGTGATGTTGTTTTGACCTCTATTCACGTCGTTCTTTTCCACATTAACCAGTCCTTGATGGTCTAGTGGCTAGGATTCGGCGCTCTCACTGCCGCGGCCAGGGTTCGATTCCCGGTCAGGGAATTCATCTTTGAAGTTAGCTTTGAGATATTGTCCTCATTGCTTGATTGACGCTGATATCATACGTCAACATGATTGCTTGATATAATAGACAAGCAAATTCGGTACTTGTGATGTTGTTTTGACCTCTATTCACGTCGTTCTTTTCCACATTAACCAGTCCTTGATGGTCTAGTGGCTAGGATTCGGCGCTCTCACTGCCGCGGCCAGGGTTCGATTCCCGGTCAGGGAATTCATCTTTGAAGTTAGCTTTGAGATATATTGCTTGATTGACGCTGATATCATACGTCAACATGATTGCTTGATATAATAGACAAGCAAATTTGGTACTTGTGATGTTGTTTTGACCTCTATTCACGTCGTTCTTTTCCACATTAACCAGTCCTTGATGGTCTAGTGGCTAGGATTCGGCGCTCTCACTGCCGCGGCCAGGGTTCGATGGCCGGTCAGGGAATTTAGCTTTGAGATATTGTGCTCATTGCTTGATTGACGCTGAGATCATACGTCAACATGATTGCTTGATATAATCGACAAACAAATGTGGTACTTGTGATGTTGTTTTGACCTCTATTCACGTCGTTCTTTTTCCCATTAACCAGTCCTTGATGGTCTAGTGGCTAGGATTCGGCGCTCTCACCGCCGCGGCCCGGGTTCGATTCCCGGTCAGGGAATTCATCTTTGAAGTTAGCTTTGAGATATATTGCTTGATTGACGCTGATATCATACGTCAACATGATTGCTTGATATAATAGACAAGCAAATTTGGTACTTGTGATGTTGTTTTGACCTCTATTCACGTCGTTCTTTTCCACATTAACCAGTCCTTGATGGTCTAGTGGCTAGGATTCGGCGCTCTCACTGCCGCGGCCAGGGTTCGATTCCCGGTCAGGGAATTCATCTTTGAAGTTAGCTTTGAGATATTGTCCTCATTGCTTGATTGACGCTGATATCATACGTCAACATGATTGCTTGATATAATAGACAAGCAAATTCGGTACTTGTGATGTTGTTTTGACCTCTATTCACGTCGTTCTTTTCCACATTAACCAGTCCTTGATGGTCTAGTGGCTAGGATTCGGCGCTCTCACTGCCGCGGCCAGGGTTCGATTCCCGGTCAGGGAATTCATCTTTGAAGTTAGCTTTGAGATATATTGCTTGATTGACGCTGATATCATACGTCAACATGATTGCTTGATATAATAGACAAGCAAATTTGGTACTTGTGATGTTGTTTTGACCTCTATTCACGTCGTTCTTTTCCACATTAACCAGTCCTTGATGGTCTAGTGGCTAGGATTCGGCGCTCTCACTGCCGCGGCCAGGGTTCGATGGCCGGTCAGGGAATTTAGCTTTGAGATATTGTGCTCATTGCTTGATTGACGCTGAGATCATACGTCAACATGATTGCTTGATATAATCGACAAACAAATGTGGTACTTGTGATGTTGTTTTGACCTCTATTCACGTCGTTCTTTTTCCCATTAACCAGTCCTTGATGGTCTAGTGGCTAGGATTCGGCGCTCTCACCGCCGCGGCCCGGGTTCGATTCCCGGTCAGGGAATTCATCTTTGAAGTTAGCTTTGAGATATATTGCTTGATTGACGCTGATATCATACGTCAACATGATTGCTTGATATAATAGACAAGCAAATTTGGTACTTGTGATGTTGTTTTGACCTCTATTCACGTCGTTCTTTTCCACATTAACCAGTCCTTGATGGTCTAGTGGCTAGGATTCGGCGCTCTCACCGCCGCGGCCCGGGTTCGATTCCCGGTCAGGGAATTCATCTTTGAAGTTAGCTTTGAGATATTGTGCTCATTGCTTGATTGACGCTGATATCATACGTCAACATGATTGCTTGATATAATAGACAAGCAAATTTGGTACTTGTGATGTTGTTTTGACCTCTATTCACGTCGTTCTTTTCCACATTAACCAGTCCTTGATGGTCTAGTGGCTAGGATTCGGCGCTCTCACCGCCGCGGCCCGGGTTCGATTCCCGGTCAGGGAATTCATCTTTGAAGTTAGCTTTGAGATATTGTCCTCATTGCTTGATTGACGCTGATATCATACGTCAACATGATTGCTTGATATAATAGACAAGCAAATTTGGTACTTGTGATGTTGTTTTGACCTCTATTCACGTCGTTCTTTTCCACATTAACCAGTCCTTGATGGTCTAGTGGCTAGGATTCGGCGCTCTCACTGCCGCGGCCAGGGTTCGATTCCCGGTCAGGGAATTCATCTTTGAAGTTAGCTTTGAGATATATTGCTTGATTGACGCTGATATCATACGTCAACATGATTGCTTGATATAATAGACAAGCAAATTTGGTACTTGTGATGTTGTTTTGACCTCTATTCACGTCGTTCTTTTCCACATTAACCAGTCCTTGATGGTCTAGTGGCTAGGATTCGGCGCTCTCACCGCCGCGGCCCGGGTTCGATGGCCGGTCAGGGAATTCATCTTTGAAGTTAGCTTTGAGATATATTGCTTGATTGACGCTGATATCATACGTCAACATGATTGCTTGATATAATAGACAAACAAATGTGGTACTTGTGATGTTATTTTGACCTCTATTCACGTCGTTCTTTTCCACATTAACCAGTCCTTGATGGTCTAGTGGCTAGGATTCGGCGCTCTCACCGCCGCTGCCCGGGTTCGATTCCCGGTCAGGGAATTTAGCTTTGAGATATTGTGCTCATTGCTTGATACACGCTGATATCATACGTCAACATGATTGCTTGATATAATCGACAAACAAATGTGGTACTTGTGATGTTGTTTTGACCTCTATTCACGTCGTTCTTTTTCCCATTAACCAGTCCTTGATGGTCTAGTGGCTAGGATTCGGCGCTCTCACCGCCGCGGCCCGGGTTCGATTCCCGGTCAGGGAATTCATCTTTGAAGTTAGCTTTGAGATATTGTGCTCATTGCTTGATACACGCTGATATCATACGTCAACATGATTGCTTGATATAATAGACAAACAAATGTGGTACTTGTGATGTTGTTTTGACCTCTATTCACGTCGTTCTTTTTCCCATTAACCAGTCCTTGATGGTCTAGTGGCTAGGATTCGGCGCTCTCACCGCCGCGGCCCGGGTTCGATTCCCGGTCAGGGAATTCATCTTTGAAGTTAGCTTTGAGATATATTGCTTGATTGACGCTGATATCATACGTCAACATGATTGCTTGATATAATAGACAAGCAAATTTGGTACTTGTGATGTTGTTTTGACCTCTATTCACGTCGTTCTTTTCCACATTAACCAGTCCTTGATGGTCTAGTGGCTAGGATTCGGCGCTCTCACCGCCGCGTCCCGGGTTCGATGGCCGGTCAGGGAATTCATCTTTGAAGTTAGCTTTGAGATATATTGCTTGATTGACGCTGATATCATACGTGAACATGATTGCTTGATATAATAGACAAGCAAATTTGGTACTTGTGATGTTGTTTTGACCTCTATTCACGTCGTTCTTTTCCACATTAACCAGTCCTTGATGGTCTAGTGGCTAGGATTCGGCGCTCTCACCGCCGCGGCCCGGGTTCGATGGCCGGTCAGGGAATTCATCTTTGAAGTTAGCTTTTAGATATTGTGCTCATTGCTTGATTGACGCTGATATCATACGTCAACATGATTGCTTGATATAATAGACAAGCAAATTTGGTACTTGTGATGTTGTTTTGACCTCTATTCACGTCGTTCTTTTCCACATTAACCAGTCCTTGATGGTCTAGTGGCTAGGATTCGGCGCTCTCACTGCCGCGGCCCGGGTTCGATGGCCGGTCAGGGAATTTAGCTTTGAGATATTGTGCTCATTGCTTGATACACGCTGATATCATACGTCAACATGATTGCTTGATATAATCGACAAACAAATGTGGTACTTGTGATGTTGTTTTGACCTCTATTCACGTCGTTCTTTTCCACATTAACCAGTCCTTGATGGTCTAGTGGCTAGGATTCGGCGCTCTCACTGCCGCGGCCAGGGTTCGATGGCCGGTCAGGGAATTTAGCTTTGAGATATTGTGCTCATTGCTTGATTGACGCTGAGATCATACGTCAACATGATTGCTTGATATAATCGACAAACAAATGTGGTACTTGTGATGTTGTTTTGACCTCTATTCACGTCGTTCTTTTTCCCATTAACCAGTCCTTGATGGTCTAGTGGCTAGGATTCGGCGCTCTCACCGCCGCGGCCCGGGTTCGATTCCCGGTCAGGGAATTCATCTTTGAAGTTAGCTTTGAGATATATTGCTTGATTGACGCTGATATCATACGTCAACATGATTGCTTGATATAATAGACAAGCAAATTTGGTACTTGTGATGTTGTTTTGACCTCTATTCACGTCGTTCTTTTCCACATTAACCAGTCCTTGATGGTCTAGTGGCTAGGATTCGGCGCTCTCACCGCCGCGGCCCGGGTTCGATTCCCGGTCAGGGAATTCATCTTTGAAGTTAGCTTTGAGATATTGTGCTCATTGCTTGATTGACGCTGATATCATACGTCAACATGATTGCTTGATATAATAGACAAGCAAATTTGGTACTTGTGATGTTGTTTTGACCTCTATTCACGTCGTTCTTTTCCACATTAACCAGTCCTTGATGGTCTAGTGGCTAGGATTCGGTGCTCTCACTGCCGCGGCCCGGGTTCGATGGCCGGTCAGGGAATTTAGCTTTGAGATATTGTGCTCATTGCTTGATACACGCTGATATCATACGTCAACATGATTGCTTGTTATAATCGACAAACAAATGTGGTACTTGTGATGTTGTTTTGACCTCTATTCACGTCGTTCTTTTCCACATTAACCAGTCCTTGGTGGTCTAGTGGCTAGGATTCGGCGCTCTCACTGCCGCGGCCAGGGTTCGATGGCCAGTCAGGGAATTTAGCTTTGAGATATTGTGCTCATTGCTTGATTGACGCTGAGATCATACGTCAACATGATTGCTTGATATAATCGACAAACAAATGTGGTACTTGTGATGTTGTTTTGACCTCTATTCACGTCGTTCTTTTCCACATTAACCAGTCCTTGATGGTCTAGTGGCTAGGATTCGGCGCTCTCACCGCCGCGGCCCGGGTTCGATGGCCGGTCAGGGAATTCATCTTTGAAGTTAGCTTTGAGATATATTGCTTGATTGACGCTGAGATCATACGTCAACATGATTGCTTGATATAATAGACAAACAAATGTGGTACTTGTGATGTTATTTTGACCTCTATTCACGTCGTTCTTTTCCACATTAACCAGTCCTTGATGGTCTAGTGGCTAGGATTCGGCGCTCTCACCGCCGCTGCCCGGGTTCGATTCCCGGTCAGGGAATTTAGCTTTGAGATATTGTGCTCATTGCTTGATACACGCTGATATCATACGTCAACATGATTGCTTGATATAATCGACAAACAAATGTGGTACTTGTGATGTTGTTTTGACCTCTATTCACGTCGTTCTTTTTCCCATTAACCAGTCCTTGATGGTCTAGTGGCTAGGATTCGGCGCTCTCACCGCCGCGGCCCGGGTTCGATTCCCGGTCAGGGAATTCATCTTTGAAGTTAGCTTTGAGATATATTGCTTGATTGACGCTGATATCATACGTCAACATGATTGCTTGATATAATAGACAAGCAAATTTGGTACTTGTGATGTTGTTTTGACCTCTATTCACGTCGTTCTTTTCCACATTAACCAGTCCTTGATGGTCTAGTGGCTAGGATTCGGCGCTCTCACCGCCGCGTCCCGGGTTCGATGGCCGGTCAGGGAATTCATCTTTGAAGTTAGCTTTGAGATATATTGCTTGATTGACGCTGATATCATACGTGAACATGATTGCTTGATATAATAGACAAGCAAATTTGGTACTTGTGATGTTGTTTTGACCTCTATTCACGTCGTTCTTTTCCACATTAACCAGTCCTTGATGGTCTAGTGGCTAGGATTCGGCGCTCTCACCGCCGCGGCCCGGGTTCGATGGCCGGTCAGGGAATTCATCTTTGAAGTTAGCTTTGAGATATTGTGCTCATTGCTTGATTGACGCTGATATCATACGTCAACATGATTGCTTGATATAATAGACAAGCAAATTTGGTACTTGTGATGTTGTTTTGACCTCTATTCACGTCGTTCTTTTCCACATTAACCAGTCCTTGATGGTCTAGTGGCTAGGATTCGGCGCTCTCACTGCCGCGGCCCGGGTTCGATGGCCGGTCAGGGAATTTAGCTTTGAGATATTGTGCTCATTGCTTGATACACGCTGATATCATACGTCAACATGATTGCTTGATATAATCGACAAACAAATGTGGTACTTGTGATGTTGTTTTGACCTCTATTCACGTCGTTCTTTTCCACATTAACCAGTCCTTGATGGTCTAGTGGCTAGGATTCGGCGCTCTCACTGCCGCGGCCAGGGTTCGATGGCCGGTCAGGGAATTTAGCTTTGAGATATTGTGCTCATTGCTTGATTGACGCTGAGATCATACGTCAACATGATTGCTTGATATAATCGACAAACAAATGTGGTACTTGTGATGTTGTTTTGACCTCTATTCACGTCGTTCTTTTTCCCATTAACCAGTCCTTGATGGTCTAGTGGCTAGGATTCGGCGCTCTCACCGCCGCGGCCCGGGTTCGATTCCCGGTCAGGGAATTCATCTTTGAAGTTAGCTTTGAGATATATTGCTTGATTGACGCTGATATCATACGTCAACATGATTGCTTGATATAATAGACAAGCAAATTTGGTACTTGTGATGTTGTTTTGACCTCTATTCACGTCGTTCTTTTCCACATTAACCAGTCCTTGATGGTCTAGTGGCTAGGATTCGGCGCTCTCACCGCCGCGGCCCGGGTTCGATTCCCGGTCAGGGAATTCATCTTTGAAGTTAGCTTTGAGATATTGTGCTCATTGCTTGATTGACGCTGATATCATACGTCAACATGATTGCTTGATATAATAGACAAGCAAATTTGGTACTTGTGATGTTGTTTTGACCTCTATTCACGTCGTTCTTTTCCACATTAACCAGTCCTTGATGGTCTAGTGGCTAGGATTCGGTGCTCTCACTGCCGCGGCCCGGGTTCGATGGCCGGTCAGGGAATTTAGCTTTGAGATATTGTGCTCATTGCTTGATACACGCTGATATCATACGTCAACATGATTGCTTGTTATAATCGACAAACAAATGTGGTACTTGTGATGTTGTTTTGACCTCTATTCACGTCGTTCTTTTCCACATTAACCAGTCCTTGGTGGTCTAGTGGCTAGGATTCGGCGCTCTCACTGCCGCGGCCAGGGTTCGATGGCCAGTCAGGGAATTTAGCTTTGAGATATTGTGCTCATTGCTTGATTGACGCTGAGATCATACGTCAACATGATTGCTTGATATAATCGACAAACAAATGTGGTACTTGTGATGTTGTTTTGACCTCTATTCACGTCGTTCTTTTCCACATTAACCAGTCCTTGATGGTCTAGTGGCTAGGATTCGGCGCTCTCACCGCCGCGGCCCGGGTTCGATGGCCGGTCAGGGAATTCATCTTTGAAGTTAGCTTTGAGATATATTGCTTGATTGACGCTGAGATCATACGTCAACATGATTGCTTGATATAATAGACAAACAAATGTGGTACTTGTGATGTTATTTTGACCTCTATTCACGTCGTTCTTTTCCACATTAACCAGTCCTTGATGGTCTAGTGGCTAGGATTCGGCGCTCTCACCGCCGCTGCCCGGGTTCGATTCCCGGTCAGGGAATTTAGCTTTGAGATATTGTGCTCATTGCTTGATACACGCTGATATCATACGTCAACATGATTGCTTGATATAATCGACAAACAAATGTGGTACTTGTGATGTTGTTTTGACCTCTATTCACGTCGTTCTTTTTCCCATTAACCAGTCCTTGATGGTCTAGTGGCTAGGATTCGGCGCTCTCACCGCCGCGGCCCGGGTTCGATTCCCGGTCAGGGAATTCATCTTTGAAGTTAGCTTTGAGATATTGTGCTCATTGCTTGATACACGCTGATATCATACGTCAACATGATTGCTTGATATAATAGACAAACAAATGTGGTACTTGTGATGTTGTTTTGACCTCTATTCACGTCGTTCTTTTTCCCATTAACCAGTCCTTGATGGTCTAGTGGCTAGGATTCGGCGCTCTCACTGCCGCGGCCCGGGTTCGATGGCCGGTCAGGGAATTTAGCTTTGAGATATTGTGCTCATTGCTTGATACACGCTGATATCATACGTCAACATGATTGCTTGATATAATCGACAAACAAATGTGGTACTTGTGATGTTGTTTTGACCTCTATTCACGTCGTTCTTTTCCACATTAACCAGTCCTTGATGGTCTAGTGGCTAGGATTCGGCGCTCTCACTGCCGCGGCCAGGGTTCGATGGCCGGTCAGGGAATTTAGCTTTGAGATATTGTGCTCATTGCTTGATTGACGCTGAGATCATACGTCAACATGATTGCTTGATATAATCGACAAACAAATGTGGTACTTGTGATGTTGTTTTGACCTCTATTCACGTCGTTCTTTTTCCCATTAACCAGTCCTTGATGGTCTAGTGGCTAGGATTCGGCGCTCTCACCGCCGCGGCCCGGGTTCGATTCCCGGTCAGGGAATTCATCTTTGAAGTTAGCTTTGAGATATATTGCTTGATTGACGCTGATATCATACGTCAACATGATTGCTTGATATAATAGACAAGCAAATTTGGTACTTGTGATGTTGTTTTGACCTCTATTCACGTCGTTCTTTTCCACATTAACCAGTCCTTGATGGTCTAGTGGCTAGGATTCGGCGCTCTCACCGCCGCGGCCCGGGTTCGATTCCCGGTCAGGGAATTCATCTTTGAAGTTAGCTTTGAGATATTGTGCTCATTGCTTGATTGACGCTGATATCATACGTCAACATGATTGCTTGATATAATAGACAAGCAAATGTGGTACTTGTGATGTTGTTTTGACCTCTATTCACGTCGTTCTTTTCCACATTAACCAGTCCTTGATGGTCTAGTGGCTAGGATTCGGCGCTCTCACCGCCGCGGCCCGGGTTCGATTCCCGGTCAGGGAATTCATCTTTGAAGTTAGCTTTGAGATATTGTGCTCATTGCTTGATTGACGCTGATATCATACGTCAACATGATTGCTTGATATAATAGACAAGCAAATGTGGTACTTGTGATGTTGTTTTGACCTCTATTCACGTCGTTCTTTTCCACATTAACCAGTCCTTGATGGTCTAGTGGCTAGGATTCGGCGCTCTCACCGCCGCGGCCCGGGTTCGATTCCCGGTCAGGGAATTCATCTTTGAAGTTAGCTTTGAGATATTGTGCTCATTGCTTGATTGACGCTGATATCATACGTCAACATGATTGCTTGATATAATAGACAAGCAAATGTGGTACTTGTGATGTTGTTTTGACCTCTATTCACGTCGTTCTTTTCCACATTAACCAGTCCTTGATGGTCTAGTGGCTAGGATTCGGCGCTCTCACTGCCGCGGCCCGGGTTCGATGGCCGGTCAGGGAATTTAGCTTTGAGATATTGTGCTCATTGCTTGATACACGCTGATATCATACGTCAACATGATTGCTTGATATAATCGACAAACAAATGTGGTACTTGTGATGTTGTTTTGACCTCTATTCACGTCGTTCTTTTCCACATTAACCAGTCCTTGATGGTCTAGTGGCTAGGATTCGGCGCTCTCACTGCCGCGGCCAGGGTTCGATGGCCGGTCAGGGAATTTAGCTTTGAGATATTGTGCTCATTGCTTGATTGACGCTGAGATCATACGTCAACATGATTGCTTGATATAATCGACAAACAAATGTGGTACTTGTGATGTTGTTTTGACCTCTATTCACGTCGTTCTTTTTCCCATTAACCAGTCCTTGATGGTCTAGTGGCTAGGATTCGGCGCTCTCACCGCCGCGGCCCGGGTTCGATTCCCGGTCAGGGAATTCATCTTTGAAGTTAGCTTTGAGATATATTGCTTGATACACGCTGATATCATACGTCAACATGATTGCTTGATATAATAGACAAGCAAATTTGGTACTTGTGATGTTGTTTTGACCTCTATTCACGTCGTTCTTTTCCACATTAACCAGTCCTTGATGGTCTAGTGGCTAGGATTCGGCGCTCTCACCGCCGCGGCCCGGGTTCGATTCCCGGTCAGGGAATTCATCTTTGAAGTTAGCTTTGAGATATTGTGCTCATTGCTTGATTGACGCTGATATCATACGTCAACATGATTGCTTGATATAATAGACAAGCAAATTTGGTACTTGTGATGTTGTTTTGACCTCTATTCACGTCGTTCTTTTCCACATTAACCAGTCCTTGATGGTCTAGTGGCTAGGATTCGGCGCTCTCACCGCCGCGGCCCGGGTTCGATTCCCGGTCAGGGAATTCATCTTTGAAGTTAGCTTTGAGATATTGTCCTCATTGCTTGATTGACGCTGATATCATACGTCAACATGATTGCTTGATATAATAGACAAGCAAATTTGGTACTTGTGATGTTGTTTTGACCTCTATTCACGTCGTTCTTTTCCACATTAACCAGTCCTTGATGGTCTAGTTGCTAGGATTCGGCGCTCTCACTGCCGCGGCCAGGGTTCGATTCCCGGTCAGGGAATTCATCTTTGAAGTTAGCTTTGAGATATATTGCTTGATTGACGCTGATATCATACGTCAACATGATTGCTTGATATAATAGACAAGCAAATTTGGTACTTGTGATGTTGTTTTGACCTCTATTCACGTCGTTCTTTTCCACATTAACCAGTCCTTGATGGTCTAGTGGCTAGGATTCGGCGCTCTCACTGCCGCGGCCAGGGTTCGATGGCCGGTCAGGGAATTTAGCTTTGAGATATTGTGCTCATTGCTTGATTGACGCTGAGATCATACGTCAACATGATTGCTTGATATAATCGACAAACAAATGTGGTACTTGTGATGTTGTTTTGACCTCTATTCACGTCGTTCTTTTTCCCATTAACCAGTCCTTGATGGTCTAGTGGCTAGGATTCGGCGCTCTCACCGCCGCGGCCCGGGTTCGATTCCCGGTCAGGGAATTCATCTTTGAAGTTAGCTTTGAGATATATTGCTTGATTGACGCTGATATCATACGTCAACATGATTGCTTGATATAATAGACAAGCAAATTTGGTACTTGTGATGTTGTTTTGACCTCTATTCACGTCGTTCTTTTCCACATTAACCAGTCCTTGATGGTCTAGTGGCTAGGATTCGGCGCTCTCACCGCCGCGGCCCGGGTTCGATTCCCGGTCAGGGAATTCATCTTTGAAGTTAGCTTTGAGATATTGTGCTCATTGCTTGATTGACGCTGATATCATACGTCAACATGATTGCTTGATATAATAGACGAGCAAATTTGGTACTTGTGATGTTGTTTTGACCTCTATTCACGTCGTTCTTTTCCACATTAACCAGTCCTTGATGGTCTAGTGGCTAGGATTCGGCGCTCTCACCGCCGCGGCCCGGGTTCGATTCCCGGTCAGGGAATTCATCTTTGAAGTTAGCTTTGAGATATTGTCCTCATTGCTTGATTGACGCTGATATCATACGTCAACATGATTGCTTGATATAATAGACAAGCAAATTTGGTACTTGTGATGTTGTTTTGACCTCTATTCACGTCGTTCTTTTCCACATTAACCAGTCCTTGATGGTCTAGTGGCTAGGATTCGGCGCTCTCACTGCCGCGGCCAGGGTTCGATTCCCGGTCAGGGAATTCATCTTTGAAGTTAGCTTTGAGATATTGTCCTCATTGCTTGATTGACGCTGATATCATACGTCAACATGATTGCTTGATATAATAGACAAGCAAATTCGGTACTTGTGATGTTGTTTTGACCTCTATTCACGTCGTTCTTTTCCACATTAACCAGTCCTTGATGGTCTAGTGGCTAGGATTCGGCGCTCTCACTGCCGCGGCCAGGGTTCGATTCCCGGTCAGGGAATTCATCTTTGAAGTTAGCTTTGAGATATATTGCTTGATTGACGCTGATATCATACGTCAACATGATTGCTTGATATAATAGACAAGCAAATTTGGTACTTGTGATGTTGTTTTGACCTCTATTCACGTCGTTCTTTTCCACATTAACCAGTCCTTGATGGTCTAGTGGCTAGGATTCGGCGCTCTCACTGCCGCGGCCAGGGTTCGATGGCCGGTCAGGGAATTTAGCTTTGAGATATTGTGCTCATTGCTTGATTGACGCTGAGATCATACGTCAACATGATTGCTTGATATAATCGACAAACAAATGTGGTACTTGTGATGTTGTTTTGACCTCTATTCACGTCGTTCTTTTTCCCATTAACCAGTCCTTGATGGTCTAGTGGCTAGGATTCGGCGCTCTCACCGCCGCGGCCCGGGTTCGATTCCCGGTCAGGGAATTCATCTTTGAAGTTAGCTTTGAGATATATTGCTTGATTGACGCTGATATCATACGTCAACATGATTGCTTGATATAATAGACAAGCAAATTTGGTACTTGTGATGTTGTTTTGACCTCTATTCACGTCGTTCTTTTCCACATTAACCAGTCCTTGATGGTCTAGTGGCTAGGATTCGGCGCTCTCACCGCCGCGGCCCGGGTTCGATTCCCGGTCAGGGAATTCATCTTTGAAGTTAGCTTTGAGATATTGTGCTCATTGCTTGATTGACGCTGATATCATACGTCAACATGATTGCTTGATATAATAGACAAGCAAATTTGGTACTTGTGATGTTGTTTTGACCTCTATTCACGTCGTTCTTTTCCACATTAACCAGTCCTTGATGGTCTAGTGGCTAGGATTCGGCGCTCTCACCGCCGCGGCCCGGGTTCGATGGCCGGTCAGGGAATTCATCTTTGAAGTTAGCTTTGAGATATTGTCCTCATTGCTTGATTGACGCTGATATCATACGTCAACATGATTGCTTGATATAATAGACAAGCAAATTTGGTACTTGTGATGTTGTTTTGACCTCTATTCACGTCGTTCTTTTCCACATTAACCAGTCCTTGATGGTCTAGTGGCTAGGATTCGGCGCTCTCACTGCCGCGGCCAGGGTTCGATTCCCGGTCAGGGAATTCATCTTTGAAGTTAGCTTTGAGATATATTGCTTGATTGACGCTGATATCATACGTCAACATGATTGCTTGATATAATAGACAAGCAAATTTGGTACTTGTGATGTTGTTTTGACCTCTATTCACGTCGTTCTTTTCCACATTAACCAGTCCTTGATGGTCTAGTGGCTAGGATTCGGCGCTCTCACCGCCGCGGCCCGGGTTCGATGGCCGGTCAGGGAATTCATCTTTGAAGTTAGCTTTGAGATATATTGCTTGATTGACGCTGATATCATACGTCAACATGATTGCTTGATATAATAGACAAACAAATGTGGTACTTGTGATGTTATTTTGACCTCTATTCACGTCGTTCTTTTCCACATTAACCAGTCCTTGATGGTCTAGTGGCTAGGATTCGGCGCTCTCACTGCCGCGGCCCGGGTTCGATTCCCGGTCAGGGAATTTAGCTTTGAGATATTGTGCTCATTGCTTGATACACGCTGATATCATACGTCAACATGATTGCTTGATATAATCGACAAACAAATGTGGTACTTGTGATGTTGTTTTGACCTCTATTCACGTCGTTCTTTTTCCCATTAACCAGTCCTTGATGGTCTAGTGGCTAGGATTCGGCGCTCTCACCGCCGCGGCCCGGGTTCGATTCCCGGTCAGGGAATTCATCTTTGAAGTTAGCTTTGAGATATTGTGCTCATTGCTTGATACACGCTGATATCATACGTCAACATGATTGCTTGATATAATAGACAAACAAATGTGGTACTTGTGATGTTGTTTTGACCTCTATTCACGTCGTTCTTTTTCCCATTAACCAGTCCTTGATGGTCTAGTGGCTAGGATTCGGCGCTCTCACCGCCGCGGCCCGGGTTCGATTCCCGGTCAGGGAATTCATCTTTGAAGTTAGCTTTGAGATATATTGCTTGATTGACGCTGATATCATACGTCAACATGATTGCTTGATATAATCGACAAACAAATGTGGTACTTGTGATGTTGTTTTGACCTCTATTCACGTCGTTCTTTTTCCCATTAACCAGTCCTTGATGGTCTAGTGGCTAGGATTCGGCGCTCTCACCGCCGCGGCCCGGGTTCGATTCCCGGTCAGGGAATTCATCTTTGAAGTTAGCTTTGAGATATATTGCTTGATTGACGCTGATATCATACGTCAACATGATTGCTTGATATAATAGACAAGCAAATTTGGTACTTGTGATGTTGTTTTGACCTCTATTCACGTCGTTCTTTTCCACATTAACCAGTCCTTGATGGTCTAGTGGCTAGGATTCGGCGCTCTCACCGCCGCGGCCCGGGTTCGATTCCCGGTCAGGGAATTCATCTTTGAAGTTAGCTTTGAGATATTGTGCTCATTGCTTGATTGACGCTGATATCATACGTCAACATGATTGCTTGATATAATAGACGAGCAAATTTGGTACTTGTGATGTTGTTTTGACCTCTATTCACGTCGTTCTTTTCCACATTAACCAGTCCTTGATGGTCTAGTGGCTAGGATTCGGCGCTCTCACCGCCGCGGCCCGGGTTCGATTCCCGGTCAGGGAATTCATCTTTGAAGTTAGCTTTGAGATATTGTCCTCATTGCTTGATTGACGCTGATATCATACGTCAACATGATTGCTTGATATAATAGACAAGCAAATTTGGTACTTGTGATGTTGTTTTGACCTCTATTCACGTCGTTCTTTTCCACATTAACCAGTCCTTGATGGTCTAGTGGCTAGGATTCGGCGCTCTCACTGCCGCGGCCAGGGTTCGATTCCCGGTCAGGGAATTCATCTTTGAAGTTAGCTTTGAGATATTGTCCTCATTGCTTGATTGACGCTGATATCATACGTCAACATGATTGCTTGATATAATAGACAAGCAAATTCGGTACTTGTGATGTTGTTTTGACCTCTATTCACGTCGTTCTTTTCCACATTAACCAGTCCTTGATGGTCTAGTGGCTAGGATTCGGCGCTCTCACTGCCGCGGCCAGGGTTTGATTCCCGGTCAGGGAATTCATCTTTGAAGTTAGCTTTGAGATATATTGCTTGATTGACGCTGATATCATACGTCAACATGATTGCTTGATATAATAGACAAGCAAATTTGGTACTTGTGATGTTGTTTTGACCTCTATTCACGTCGTTCTTTTCCACATTAACCAGTCCTTGATGGTCTAGTGGCTAGGATTCGGCGCTCTCACTGCCGCGGCCCGGGTTCGATGGCCGGTCAGGGAATTTAGCTTTGAGATATTGTGCTCATTGCTTGATACACGCTGATATCATACGTCAACATGATTGCTTGATATAATCGACAAACAAATGTGGTACTTGTGATGTTGTTTTGACCTCTATTCACGTCGTTCTTTTTCCCATTAACCAGTCCTTGATGGTCTAGTGGCTAGGATTCGGCGCTCTCACCGCCGCGGCCCGGGTTCGATTCCCGGTCAGGGAATTCATCTTTGAAGTTAGCTTTGAGATATTGTGCTCATTGCTTGATACACGCTGATATCATACGTCAACATGATTGCTTGATATAATAGACAAACAAATGTGGTACTTGTGATGTTGTTTTGACCTCTATTCACGTCGTTCTTTTTCCCATTAACCAGTCCTTGATGGTCTAGTGGCTAGGATTCGGCGCTCTCACCGCCGCGGCCCGGGTTCGATTCCCGGTCAGGGAATTCATCTTTGAAGTTAGCTTTGAGATATATTGCTTGATTGACGCTGATATCATACGTCAACATGATTGCTTGATATAATCGACAAACAAATGTGGTACTTGTGATGTTGTTTTGACCTCTATTCACGTCGTTCTTTTTCCCATTAACCAGTCCTTGATGGTCTAGTGGCTAGGATTCGGCGCTCTCACCGCCGCGGCCCGGGTTCGATTCCCGGTCAGGGAATTCATCTTTGAAGTTAGCTTTGAGATATATTGCTTGATTGACGCTGATATCATACGTCAACATGATTGCTTGATATAATAGACAAGCAAATTTGGTACTTGTGATGTTGTTTTGACCTCTATTCACGTCGTTCTTTTCCACATTAACCAGTCCTTGATGGTCTAGTGGCTAGGATTCGGCGCTCTCACCGCCGCGGCCCGGGTTCGATTCCCGGTCAGGGAATTCATCTTTGAAGTTAGCTTTGAGATATTGTGCTCATTGCTTGATTGACGCTGATATCATACGTCAACATGATTGCTTGATATAATAGACGAGCAAATTTGGTACTTGTGATGTTGTTTTGACCTCTATTCACGTCGTTCTTTTCCACATTAACCAGTCCTTGATGGTCTAGTGGCTAGGATTCGGCGCTCTCACCGCCGCGGCCCGGGTTCGATTCCCGGTCAGGGAATTCATCTTTGAAGTTAGCTTTGAGATATTGTCCTCATTGCTTGATTGACGCTGATATCATACGTCAACATGATTGCTTGATATAATAGACAAGCAAATTTGGTACTTGTGATGTTGTTTTGACCTCTATTCACGTCGTTCTTTTCCACATTAACCAGTCCTTGATGGTCTAGTGGCTAGGATTCGGCGCTCTCACTGCCGCGGCCAGGGTTCGATTCCCGGTCAGGGAATTCATCTTTGAAGTTAGCTTTGAGATATTGTCCTCATTGCTTGATTGACGCTGATATCATACGTCAACATGATTGCTTGATATAATAGACAAGCAAATTCGGTACTTGTGATGTTGTTTTGACCTCTATTCACGTCGTTCTTTTCCACATTAACCAGTCCTTGATGGTCTAGTGGCTAGGATTCGGCGCTCTCACTGCCGCGGCCAGGGTTTGATTCCCGGTCAGGGAATTCATCTTTGAAGTTAGCTTTGAGATATATTGCTTGATTGACGCTGATATCATACGTCAACATGATTGCTTGATATAATAGACAAGCAAATTTGGTACTTGTGATGTTGTTTTGACCTCTATTCACGTCGTTCTTTTCCACATTAACCAGTCCTTGATGGTCTAGTGGCTAGGATTCGGCGCTCTCACCGCCGCGGCCCGGGTTCGATTCCCGGTCAGGGAATTCATCTTTGAAGTTAGCTTTGAGATATTGTGCTCATTGCTTGATTGACGCTGATATCATACGTCAACATGATTGCTTGATATAATAGACGAGCAAATTTGGTACTTGTGATGTTGTTTTGACCTCTATTCACGTCGTTCTTTTCCACATTAACCAGTCCTTGATGGTCTAGTGGCTAGGATTCGGCGCTCTCACCGCCGCGGCCCGGGTTCGATTCCCGGTCAGGGAATTCATCTTTGAAGTTAGCTTTGAGATATTGTCCTCATTGCTTGATTGACGCTGATATCATACGTCAACATGATTGCTTGATATAATAGACAAGCAAATTTGGTACTTGTGATGTTGTTTTGACCTCTATTCACGTCGTTCTTTTCCACATTAACCAGTCCTTGATGGTCTAGTGGCTAGGATTCGGCGCTCTCACTGCCACGGCCAGGGTTCGATTCCCGGTCAGGGAATTCATCTTTGAAGTTAGCTTTGAGATATTGTCCTCATTGCTTGATTGACGCTGATATCATACGTCAACATGATTGCTTGATATAATAGACAAGCAAATTCGGTACTTGTGATGTTGTTTTGACCTCTATTCACGTCGTTCTTTTCCACATTAACCAGTCCTTGATGGTCTAGTGGCTAGGATTCGGCGCTCTCACTGCCGCGGCCAGGGTTCGATTCCCGGTCAGGGAATTCATCTTTGAAGTTAGCTTTGAGATATATTGCTTGATTGACGCTGATATCATACGTCAACATGATTGCTTGATATAATAGACAAGCAAATTTGGTACTTGTGATGTTGTTTTGACCTCTATTCACGTCGTTCTTTTCCACATTAACCAGTCCTTGATGGTCTAGTGGCTAGGATTCGGCGCTCTCACTGCCGCGGCCAGGGTTCGATGGCCGGTCAGGGAATTTAGCTTTGAGATATTGTGCTCATTGCTTGATTGACGCTGAGATCATACGTCAACATGATTGCTTGATATAATCGACAAACAAATGTGGTACTTGTGATGTTGTTTTGACCTCTATTCACGTCGTTCTTTTTCCCATTAACCAGTCCTTGATGGTCTAGTGGCTAGGATTCGGCGCTCTCACCGCCGCGGCCCGGGTTCGATTCCCGGTCAGGGAATTCATCTTTGAAGTTAGCTTTGAGATATATTGCTTGATTGACGCTGATATCATACGTCAACATGATTGCTTGATATAATAGACAAGCAAATTTGGTACTTGTGATGTTGTTTTGACCTCTATTCACGTCGTTCTTTTCCACATTAACCAGTCCTTGATGGTCTAGTGGCTAGGATTCGGCGCTCTCACCGCCGCAGCCCGGGTTCGATTCCCGGTCAGGGAATTCATCTTTGAAGTTAGCTTTGAGATATTGTGCTCATTGCTTGATTGACGCTGATATCATACGTCAACATGATTGCTTGATATAATAGACAAGCAAATTTGGTACTTGTGATGTTGTTTTGACCTCTATTCACGTCGTTCTTTTCCACATTAACCAGTCCTTGATGGTCTAGTGGCTAGGATTCGGCGCTCTCACCGCCGCGGCCCGGGTTCGATTCCCGGTCAGGGAATTCATCTTTGAAGTTAGCTTTGAGATATTGTCCTCATTGCTTGATTGACGCTGATATCATACGTCAACATGATTGCTTGATATAATAGACAAGCAAATTTGGTACTTGTGATGTTGTTTTGACCTCTATTCACGTCGTTCTTTTCCACATTAACCAGTCCTTGATGGTCTAGTGGCTAGGATTCGGCGCTCTCACTGCCGCGGCCAGGGTTCGATTCCCGGTCAGGGAATTCATCTTTGAAGTTAGCTTTGAGATATATTGCTTGATTGACGCTGATATCATACGTCAACATGATTGCTTGATATAATAGACAAGCAAATTTGGTACTTGTGATGTTGTTTTGACCTCTATTCACGTCGTTCTTTTCCACATTAACCAGTCCTTGATGGTCTAGTGGCTAGGATTCGGCGCTCTCACCGCCGCGGCCCGGGTTCGATGGCCGGTCAGGGAATTCATCTTTGAAGTTAGCTTTGAGATATATTGCTTGATTGACGCTGATATCATACGTCAACATGATTGCTTGATATAATAGACAAACAAATGTGGTACTTGTGATGTTATTTTGACCTCTATTCACGTCGTTCTTTTCCACATTAACCAGTCCTTGATGGTCTAGTGGCTAGGATTCGGCGCTCTCACCGCCGCTGCCCGGGTTCGATTCCCGGTCAGGGAATTTAGCTTTGAGATATTGTGCTCATTGCTTGATACACGCTGATATCATACGTCAACATGATTGCTTGATATAATCGACAAACAAATGTGGTACTTGTGATGTTGTTTTGACCTCTATTCACGTCGTTCTTTTTCCCATTAACCAGTCCTTGATGGTCTAGTGGCTAGGATTCGGCGCTCTCACCGCCGCGGCCCGGGTTCGATTCCCGGTCAGGGAATTCATCTTTGAAGTTAGCTTTGAGATATTGTGCTCATTGCTTGATACACGCTGATATCATACGTCAACATGATTGCTTGATATAATAGACAAACAAATGTGGTACTTGTGATGTTGTTTTGACCTCTATTCACGTCGTTCTTTTTCCCATTAACCAGTCCTTGATGGTCTAGTGGCTAGGATTCGGCGCTCTCACCGCCGCGGCCCGGGTTCGATTCCCGGTCAGGGAATTCATCTTTGAAGTTAGCTTTGAGATATATTGCTTGATTGACGCTGATATCATACGTCAACATGATTGCTTGATATAATAGACAAGCAAATTTGGTACTTGTGATGTTATTTTGACCTCTATTCACGTCGTTCTTTTCCACATTAACCAGTCCTTGATGGTCTAGTGGCTAGGATTCGGCGCTCTCACCGCCGCTGCCCGGGTTCGATTCCCGGTCAGGGAATTTAGCTTTGAGATATTGTGCTCATTGCTTGATACACGCTGATATCATACGTCAACATGATTGCTTGATATAATCGACAAACAAATGTGGTACTTGTGATGTTGTTTTGACCTCTATTCACGTCGTTCTTTTTCCCATTAACCAGTCCTTGATGGTCTAGTGGCTAGGATTCGGCGCTCTCACCGCCGCGGCCCGGGTTCGATTCCCGGTCAGGGAATTCATCTTTGAAGTTAGCTTTGAGATATATTGCTTGATTGACGCTGATATCATACGTCAACATGATTGCTTGATATAATAGACAAGCAAATTTGGTACTTGTGATGTTGTTTTGACCTCTATTCACGTCGTTCTTTTCCACATTAACCAGTCCTTGATGGTCTAGTGGCTAGGATTCGGCGCTCTCACCGCCGCGGCCCGGGTTCGATTCCCGGTCAGGGAATTCATCTTTGAAGTTAGCTTTGAGATATTGTGCTCATTGCTTGATTGACGCTGATATCATACGTCAACATGATTGCTTGATATAATAGACAAGCAAATGTGGTACTTGTGATGTTGTTTTGACCTCTATTCACGTCGTTCTTTTCCACATTAACCAGTCCTTGATGGTCTAGTGGCTAGGATTCGGCGCTCTCACCGCCGCGGCCCGGGTTCGATTCCCGGTCAGGGAATTCATCTTTGAAGTTAGCTTTGAGATATTGTCCTCATTGCTTGATTGACGCTGATATCATACGTCAACATGATTGCTTGATATAATAGACAAGCAAATTTGGTACTTGTGATGTTGTTTTGACCTCTATTCACGTCGTTCTTTTCCACATTAACCAGTCCTTGATGGTCTAGTGGCTAGGATTCGGTGCTCTCACTGCCGCGGCCAGGGTTCGATTCCCGGTCAGGGAATTCATCTTTGAAGTTAGCTTTGAGATATATTGCTTGATTGACGCTGATATCATACGTCAACATGATTGCTTGATATAATAGACAAGCAAATTTGGTACATGTGATGTTGTTTTGACCTCTATTCACGTCGTTCTTTTCCACATTAACCAGTCCTTGATGGTCTAGTGGCTAGGATTCGGCGCTCTCACCGCCGCGGCCCGGGTTCGATGGCCGGTCAGGGAATTCATCTTTGAAGTTAGCTTTGAGATATATTGCTTGATTGACGCTGATATCATACGTCAACATGATTGCTTGATATAATAGACAAGCAAATTTGGTACTTGTGATGTTGTTTTGACCTCTATTCACGTCGTTCTTTTCCACATTAACAAGTCCTTGATGGTCTAGTGGCTAAGATTCGGCGCTCTCACTGCCGCGGCCAGGGTTCGATTCCCGGTCAGGGAATTTAGCTTTGAGATATTATGCTCATTGCTTGATACACGCTGATATCATACGTCAACATGATTGCTTGATATAATCGACAAACAAATGTGGTACTTGTGATGTTGTTTTGACCTCTATTCACGTCGTTCTTTTTCCCATTAACCAGTCCTTGATGGTCTAGTGGCTAGGATTCGGCGCTCTCACCGCCGCGGCCCGGGTTCGATTCCCGGTCAGGGAATTCATCTTTGAAGTTAGCTTTGAGATATTGTGCTCATTGCTTGATACACGCTGATATCATACGTCAACATGATTGCTTGATATAATAGACAAACAAATGTGGTACTTGTGATGTTGTTTTGACCTCTATTCACGTCGTTCTTTTTCCCATTAACCAGTCCTTGATGGTCTAGTGGCTAGGATTCGGCGCTCTCACCGCCGCGGCCCGGGTTCGATTCCCGGTCAGGGAATTCATCTTTGAAGTTATCTTTGAGATATTGTGCTCATTGCTTGATTGACGCTGAGATCATACGTCAACATGATTGCTTGATATAATAGACAAACAAATGTGGTACTTGTGATGTTATTTTGACCTCTATTCACGTCGTTCTTTTCCACATTAACCAGTCCTTGATGGTCTAGTGGCTAGGATTCGGCGCTCTCACCGCCGCGGCCCGGGTTCGATGGCCGGTCAGGGAATTCATCTTTGAAGTTAGCTTTGAGATATATTGCTTGATTGACGCTGATATCATACGTCAACATGATTGCTTGATATAATAGACAAGCAAATTTGGTACTTGTGATGTTGTTTTGACCTCTATTCACGTCGTTCTTTTCCACATTAACCAGTCCTTGATGGTCTAGTGGCTAGGATTCGGCGCTCTCACCGCCGCGGCCCGGGTTCGATTCCCGGTCAGGGAATTCATCTTTGAAGTTAGCTTTGAGATATATTGCTTGATTGACGCTGATATCATACGTCAACATGATTGCTTGATATAATAGACAAGCAAATTTGGTACTTGTGATGTTGTTTTGACCTCTATTCACGTCGTTCTTTTCCACATTAACCAGTCCTTGATGGTCTAGTGGCTAGGATTCGGCGCTCTCACCGCCGCGGCCCGGGTTCGATTCCCGGTCAGGGAATTCATCTTTGAAGTTAGCTTTGAGATATTGTGCTCATTGCTTGATTGACGCTGATATCATACGTCAACATGATTGCTTGATATAATAGACAAGCAAATTTGGTACTTGTGATGTTGTTTTGACCTCTATTCACGTCGTTCTTTTCCACATTAACCAGTCCTTGATGGTCTAGTGGCTAGGATTCGGCGCTCTCACCGCCGCGGCCCGGGTTCGATTCCCGGTCAGGGAATTCATCTTTGAAGTTAGCTTTGAGATATTGTCCTCATTGCTTGATTGACGCTGATATCATACGTCAACATGATTGCTTGATATAATAGACAAGCAAATTTGGTACTTGTGATGTTGTTTTGACCTCTATTCACGTCGTTCTTTTTCCCATTAACCAGTCCTTGATGGTCTAGTGGCTAGGATTCGGCGCTCTCACCGCCGCGGCCCGGGTTCGATTCCCGGTCAGGGAATTCATCTTTGAAGTTAGCTTTGAGATATATTGCTTGATTGACGCTGATATCATACGTCAACATGATTGCTTGATATAATAGACAAGCAAATTTGGTACTTGTGATGTTGTTTTGACCTCTATTCACGTCGTTCTTTTCCACATTAACCAGTCCTTGATGGTCTAGTGGCTAGGATTCGGCGCTCTCACCGCCGCGGCCCGGGTTCGATTCCCGGTCAGGGAATTCATCTTTGAAGTTAGCTTTGAGATATTGTCCTCATTGCTTGATTGACGCTGATATCATACGTCAACATGATTGCTTGATATAATAGACAAGCAAATTTGGTACTTGTGATGTTGTTTTGACCTCTATTCACGTCGTTCTTTTCCACATTAACCAGTCCTTGATGGTCTAGTGGCTAGGATTCGGCGCTCTCACTGCCGCGGCCAGGGTTCGATGGCCGGTCAGGGAATTTAGCTTTGAGATATTGTGCTCATTGCTTGATACACGCTGATATCATACGTCAACATGATTGCTTGATATAATAGACAAACAAATGTGGTACTTGTGATGTTGTTTTGACCTCTATTCACGTCGTTCTTTTCCACATTAACCAGTCCTTGATGGTCTAGTGGCTAGGATTCGGCGCTCTCGCCGCGGCCCGGGTTCGATTCCCGGTCAGGGAATTCATCTTTGAAGTTAGCTTTGAGATATTGTGCTCATTGCTTGATACACGCTGATATCATACGTCAACATGATTGCTTGATATAATAGACAAGCAAATTTGGTACTTGTGATGTTGTTTTGACCTCTATTCACGTCGTTCTTTTCCACATTAACCAGTCCTTGATGGTCTAGTGGCTAGGATTCGTCGCTCTCACTGCCGCGGCCAGGGTTCGATTCCCGGTCAGGGAATTTAGCTTTGAGATATTGTGCTCATTGCTTGATACACGCTGATATCATACGTCAACATGATTGCTTGATATAATAGACAAACAAATGTGGTACTTGTGATGTTGTTTTGACCTCTATTCACGTCGTTCTTTTCCACATTAACCAGTCCTTGATGGTCTAGTGGCTAGGATTCGGCGCTCTCACTGCCGCGGCCCGGGTTCGATGGCCGGTCAGGGAATTTAGCTTTGAGATATTGTGCTGATTGCTTGATACACGCTGATATCATACGTCAACATGATTGCTTGATATAATAGACAAGCAAATTTGGTACTTGTGATGTTGTTTTGACCTCTATTCACGTCGTTCTTTTCCACATTAACCAGTCCTTGATGGTCTAGTGGCTAGGATTCGGCGCTCTCACCGCCGCGGCCCGGGTTCGATGGCCGGTCAGGGAATTCATCTATGAAGTTAGCTTTGAGATATATTGCTTGATTGACGCTGATATCATACGTCAACATGATTGCTTGATATAATAGACAAACAAATGTGGTACTTGTGATGTTGTTTTGACCTCTATTCACGTCGTTCTTTTTCCCATTAACCAGTCCTTGATGGTCTAGTGGCTAGGATTCGGCGCTCTCACTGCCGCGGCCAGGGTTCTATTCCCGGTCAGGGAATTCATCTTTGAAGTTAGCTTTGAGATATTGTGCTCATTGCTTGATACACGCTGATATCATACGTCAACATGATTGCTTGATATAATCGACAAACAAATGTGGTACTTGTGATGTTGTTTTGACCTCTATTCACGTCGTTCTTTTCCACATTAACCAGTCCTTGATGGTCTAGTGGCTAGGATTCGGCGCTCTCACCGCCGCGGCCCGGGTTCGATTCCCGGTCAGGGAATTTAGCTTTGAGATATTGTGCTCATTGCTTGATTGACGCTGAGATCATACGTCAACATGATTGCTTGATATAATAGACAAACAAATGTGGTACTTGTGATGTTGTTTTGACCTCTATTCACGTCGATCTTTTTCCCATTAACCAGTCCTTGATGGTCTAGTGGCTAGGCTTCGGCGCTCTCACCGCCGCGGCCCGGGTTCGATTCCCGGTCAGGGAATTTAGCTTTGCGATATTGTGCTCATTGCTTGATACACGCTGATATCATACGTCAACATGATTGCTTGATATAATCGACAAACAAATGTGGTACTTGTGATGTTGTTTTGACCTCTATTCACGTCGTTCTTTTCCACATTAACCAGTCCTTGATGGTCTAGTGGCTAGGATTCGGCGCTCTCACCGCCGCGGCCCGGGTTCGATTCCCGGTCAGGGAATTTAGCTTTGAGATATTGTGCTCATTGCTTGATTGACGCTGAGATCATACGTCAACATGATTGCTTGATATAATAGACAAACAAATGTGGTACTTGTGATGTTGTTTTGACCTCTATTCACGTCGTTCTTTTCCACATTAACCAGTCCTTGATGGTCTAGTGGCTAGGCTTCGGCGCTCTCACCGCCGCGGCCCGGGTTCGATTCCCGGTCAGGGAATTTAGCTTTGAGGTTAGCTTTGAGATATTGTGCTCATTGCTTGATACACGCTGATATCATACGTCAACATGATTGCTTGATATAATAGACAAACAAATGTGGTACTTGTGATGTTGTTTTGACCTCTATTCACGTCGATCTTTTTCCCATTACCCAGTCCTTGATGGTCTAGTGGCTAGGATTCGGCGCTCTCACTGCCGCGGCCCGGGTTCGATTCCCGGTCAGGGAATTCATCTTTGAAGTTAGCTTTGAGATATTGTGCTCATTGCTTGATTGACGCTGAGGTCATACGTCAACATGATTGCTTGATATAATAGACAAACAAATGTGGTACTTGTGATGTTGTTTTGACCTCTATTCACGTCGTTCTTTTCCACATTAACCAGTCCTTGATGGTCTAGCGGCTAGGATTCGGCGCTCTCACCGCCGCGGCCCGGGTTCGATTCCCGGTCAGGGAATTCATCTTTGAAGTTAGCTTTGAGATATTGTGCTCATTGCTTGATTGACGCTGATATCATACGTCAACATGATTGCTTGATATAATCGACAAGCAAATTTGGTACTTGTGATGTTGTTTTGACCTCTATTCACGTCGTTCTTTTCCACATTAACCAGTCCTTGATGGTCTAGTGGCTAGGATTCGGCGCTCTCACCGCCGCGGCCCGGGTTCGATTCCCGGTCAGGGAATTTAGCTTTGAGATATTGTGCTCATTGCTTGATTGACGCTGAGATCATACGTCAACATGATTGCTTGATATAATAGACAAACAAATGTGGTACTTGTGATGTTGTTTTGACCTCTATTCACGTCGTTCTTTTCCACATTAACCAGTCCTTGATGGTCTAGTGGCTAGGCTTCGGCGCTCTCACCGCCGCGGCCCGGGTTCGATTCCCGGTCAGGGAATTTAGCTTTGAGGTTAGCTTTGAGATATTGTGCTCATTGCTTGATACACGCTGATATCATACGTCAACATGATTGCTTGATATAATAGACAAACAAATGTGGTACTTGTGATGTTGTTTTGACCTCTATTCACGTCGTTCTTTTTCCCATTAACCAGTCCTTGATGGTCTAGTGGCTAGGATTCGGCGCTCTCACCGCCGCGGCCCGGGTTCGATTCCCGGTCAGGGAATTTAGCTTTGCGATATTGTGCTCATTGCTTGATACACGCTGATATCATACGTCAACATGATTGCTTGATATAATCGACAAACAAATGTGGTACTTGTGATGTTGTTTTGACCTCTATTCACGTCGTTCTTTTCCACATTAACCAGTCCTTGATGGTCTAGTGGCTAGGATTCGGCGCTCTCACTGCCGCGGCCAGGGTTCTATTCCCGGTCAGGGAATTCATCTTTGAAGTTAGCTTTGAGATATTGTGCTCATTGCTTGATACACGCTGATATCATACGTCAACATGATTGCTTGATATAATCGACAAACAAATGTGGTACTTGTGATGTTGTTTTGACCTCTATTCACGTCGTTCTTTTCCACATTAACCAGTCCTTGATGGTCTAGTGGCTAGGATTCGGCGCTCTCACCGCCGCGGCCCGGGTTCGATTCCCGGTCAGGGAATTTAGCTTTGAGATATTGTGCTCATTGCTTGATTGACGCTGAGATCATACGTCAACATGATTGCTTGATATAATAGACAAACAAATGTGGTACTTGTGATGTTGTTTTGACCTCTATTCACGTCGATCTTTTTCCCATTAACCAGTCCTTGATGGTCTAGTGGCTAGGCTTCGGCGCTCTCACCGCCGCGGCCCGGGTTCGATTCCCGGTCAGGGAATTTAGCTTTGCGATATTGTGCTCATTGCTTGATACACGCTGATATCATACGTCAACATGATTGCTTGATATAATCGACAAACAAATGTGGTACTTGTGATGTTGTTTTGACCTCTATTCACGTCATTCTTTTCCACATTAACCAGTCCTTGATGGTCTAGTGGCTAGGATTCGGCGCTCTCACCGCCGCGGCCCGGGTTCGATTCCCGGTCAGGGAATTTAGCTTTGAGATATTGTGCTCATTGCTTGATTGACGCTGAGATCATACGTCAACATGATTGCTTGATATAATAGACAAACAAATGTGGTACTTGTGATGTTGTTTTGACCTCTATTCACGTCGTTCTTTTCCACATTAACCAGTCCTTGATGGTCTAGTGGCTAGGCTTCGGCGCTCTCACCGCCGCGGCCCGGGTTCGATTCCCGGTCAGGGAATTTAGCTTTGAGGTTAGCTTTGAGATATTGTGCTCATTGCTTGATACACGCTGATATCATACGTCAACATGATTGCTTGATATAATAGACAAACAAATGTGGTACTTGTGATGTTGTTTTGACCTCTATTCACGTCGATCTTTTTCCCATTAACCAGTCCTTGATGGTCTAGTGGCTAGGATTCGGCGCTCTCACCGCCGCGGCCCGGGTTCGATTCCCGGTCAGGGAATTTAGCTTTGAGATATTGTGCTCATTGCTTGATACACGCTGATATCATACGTCAACATGATTGCTTGATATAATAGACAAACAAATGTGGTACTTGTGATGTTGTTTTGACCTCTATTCACGTCGTTCTTTTCCACATTAACCAGTCCTTGATGGTCTAGTGGCTAGGCTTCGGCGCTCTCACCGCCGCGGCCCGGGTTCGATTCCCGGTCAGGGAATTTAGCTTTGCGATATTGTGCTCATTGCTTGATTGACGCTGATATCATACGTCAACATGATTGCTTGATATAATCGACAAACAAATGTGGTACTTGTGATGTTGTTTTGACCTCTATTCACGTCGTTCTTTTCCACATTAACCAGTCCTTGATGGTCTAGTGGCTAGGATTCGGCGCTCTCACCGCCGCGGCCCGGGTTCGATTCCCGGTCAGGGAATTTAGCTTTGAGATATTGTGCTCATTGCTTGATTGACGCTGAGATCATACGTCAACATGATTGCTTGATATAATAGACAAACAAATGTGGTACTTGTGATGTTGTTTTGACCTCTATTCACGTCGTTCTTTTCCACATTAACCAGTCCTTGATGGTCTAGTGGCTAGGCTTCGGCGCTCTCACCGCCGCGGCCCGGGTTCGATTCCCGGTCAGGGAATTTAGCTTTGAGGTTAGCTTTGAGATATTGTGCTCATTGCTTGATACACGCTGATATCATACGTCAACATGATTGCTTGATATAATAGACAAACAAATGTGGTACTTGTGATGTTGTTTTGACCTCTATTCACGTCGATCTTTTTCCCATTAACCAGTCCTTGATGGTCTAGTGGCTAGGATTCGGCGCTCTCACCGCCGCGGCCAGGGTTCGATTCCCGGTCAGGGAATTCATCTTTGAAGTTAGCTTTGAGATATATTGCTTGATTGACGCTGATATCATACGTCAACATGATTGCTTGATATAATAGACAAACAAATTTGGTACTTGTGATGTTGTTTTGACCTCTATTCACGTCGTTCTTTTCCACATTAACCAGTCCTTGATGGTCTAGTGGCTAGGATTCGGCGCTCTCACCGCCGCGGCCCGGGTTCGATTCCCGGTCAGGGAATTTAGCTTTGAGATATTGTGCTCATTGCTTGATACACGCTGATATCATACGTCAACATGATTGCTTGATATAATAGACAAACAAATGTGGTACTTGTGATGTTGTTTTGACCTCTATTCACGTCGTTCTTTTTCCCATTTACCAGTCCTTGATGGTCTAGTGGCTAGGATTCGGCGCTCTCGCCGCGGCCCGGGTTCGATTCCCGGTCAGGGAATTCATTTTTGAAGTTAGCTTTGAGATATTGTGCTCATTGCTTGATACACGCTGATATCATACGTCAACATGATTGCTTGATATAATCGACAAACAAATGTGGTACTTGTGATGTTGTTTTGACCTCTATTCACGTCGTTCTTTTCCACATTAACCAGTCCTTGATGGTCTAGTGGCTAGGATTCGGCGCTCTCACTGCCGCGGCCAGGGTTCGATTCCCGGTCAGGGAATTCATCTTTGAAGTTAGCTTTGAGATATATTGCTTGATTGACGCTGATATCATACGTCAACATGATTGCTTGATATAATAGACAAACAAATGTGGTACTTGTGATGTTGTTTTGACCTCTATTCACGTCGTTCTTTTTCCCATTAACCAGTCCTTGATGGTCTAGTGGCTAGGATTCGGCGCTCTCACCGCCGCGGCCCGGGTTCGATTCCCGGTCAGGGAATTCATCTTTGAAGTTAGCTTTGAGATATATTGCTTGATTGACGCTGATATCATACGTCAACATGATTGCTTGATATAATAGACAAACAAATGTGGTACTTGTGATGTTGTTTTGACCTCTATTCACGTCGTTCTTTTCCACATTAACCAGTCCTTGATGGTCTAGTGGCTAGGATTCGGCGCTCTCACCGCCGCGGCCCGGGTTCGATTCCCGGTCAGGGAATTTAGCTTTGCGATATTGTGCTCATTGCTTGATACACGCTGATATCATACGTCAACATGATTGCTTGATATAATAGACAAACAAATGTGGTACTTGTGATGTTGTTTTGACCTCTATTCACGTCGTTCTTTTCCACATTAACCAGTCCTTGATGGTCTAGTGGCTAGGATTCGGCGCTCTCACTGCCGCGGCCAGGGTTCGATTCCCGGTCAGGGAATTCATCTTTCAAGTTAGCTTTGAGATATTGTGCTTGATACACGCTGATATCATACGTCAACATGATTGCTTGATATAATCGACAAACAAATGTGGTACTTGTGATGTTGTTTTGACCTCTATTCACGTCGTTCTTTTTCCCATTAACCAGTCCTTGATGGTCTAGTGGCTAGGATTCGGCGCTCTCACCGCCGCGGCCCGGGTTCGATTCCCGGTCAGGGAATTCATCTTTGAAGTTAGCTTTGAGATATATTGCTTGATTGACGCTGATATCATACGTCAACATGATTGCTTGATATAATAGACAAGCAAATTTGGTACTTGTGATGTTGTTTTGACCTCTATTCACGTCGTTCTTTTCCACATTAACCAGTCCTTGATGGTCTAGTGGCTAGGATTCGGCGCTCTCACCGCCGCTGCCCGGGTTCGATTCCCGATCAGGGAATTTAGCTTTGAGATATTGTGCTCATTGCTTGATACACGCTGATATCATACGTCAACATGATTGCTTGATATAATAGACAAACAAATGTGGTACTTGTGATGTTGTTTTGACCTCTATTCACGTCGTTCTTTTCCACATTAACCAGTCCTTCATGGTCTAGTGGCTAGGATTCGGCGCTCTCACCGCCGCGGCCCGGGTTCGATGGCCGGTCAGGGAATTCATATTTGAAGTTAGCTTTGAGATATTGTGCTCATTGCTTGATTGACGCTGAGATCATACGTCAACATGATTGCTTGATATAATAGACAAACAAATGTGGTACTTGTGATGTTGTTTTGACCTCTATTCACGTCGTTCTTTTCCACATTAACCAGTCCTTGATGGTCTAGTGGCTAGGATTCGGCGCTCTCACCGCCGCTGCCCGGTTCGATTCCCGATCAGGGAATTTAGCTTTGAGATATTGTGCTCATTGCTTGATACACGCTGATATCATACGTCAACATGATTGCTTGATATAATAGACAAACAAATGTGGTACTTGTGATGTTGTTTTGACCTCTATTCACGTCGTTCTTTTTCCCATTAACCAGTCCTTGATGGTCTAGTGGCTAGGATTCGGCGCTCTCACCGCCGCGGCCCGGGTTCGATTCCCGGTCAGGGAATTTAGCTTTGAGATATTGTGCTCATTGCTTGATACACGCTGATATCATACGTCAACATGATTGCTTGATATAATAGACAAACAAATGTGGTACTTGTGATGTTGTTTTGACCTCTATTCACGTCGTTCTTTTCCACATTAACCAGTCCTTGATGGTCTAGTGGCTAGGATTCGGCGCTCTCACTGCCGCGGCCAGGGTTCGATTCCCGGTCAGGGAATTTAGCTTTGAGATATTGTGCTCATTGCTTGATACACGCTGATATCATACGTCAACATGATTGCTTGATATAATAGACAAACAAATGTGGTACTTGTGATGTTGTTTTGACCTCTATTCACGTCGTTCTTTTCCACATTAACCAGTCCTTGATGGTCTAGTGGCTAGGATTCGGCGCTCTCACCGCCGCGGCCCGGGTTCGATTCCCGGTCAGGGAATTCATCTTTGAAGTTAGCTTTGAGATATTGTGCTCATTGCTTGATACACGCTGATATCATACGTCAACATGATTGCTTGATATAATAGACAAACAAATGTGGTACTTGTGATGTTGTTTTGACCTCTATTCACGTCGTTCTTTTCCACATTAACCAGTACTTGATGGTCTAGTGGCTAGGATTCGGCGCTCTCACCGCCGCGGCCCGGGTTCGATTCCCGGTCAGGGAATTTAGCTTTGAGATATTGTGCTCATTGCTTGATACACGCTGATATCATACGTCAACATGATTGCTTGATATAATAGACAAACAAATGTGGTACTTGTGATGTTGTTTTGACCTCTATTCACGTCGTTCTTTTTCCCATTAACCAGTCCTTGATGGTCTAGTGGCTAGGATTCGGCGCTCTCACCGCCGCGGCCCGGGTTCGATGGCCGGTCAGGGAATTCATCTATGAAGTTAGCTTTGAGATATATTGCTTGATTGACGCTGATATCATACGTCAACATGATTGCTTGATATAATAGACAAACAAATGTGGTACTTGTGATGTTGTTTTGACCTCTATTCACGTCGTTCTTTTTCCCATTAACCAGTCCTTGATGGTCTAGTGGCTAGGATTCGGCGCTCTCACCGCCGCGGCCCGGGTTCGATTCCCGGTCAGGGAATTTAGCTTTGCGATATTGTGCTCATTGCTTGATACACGCTGATATCATACGTCAACATGATTGCTTGATATAATCGACAAACAAATGTGGTACTTGTGATGTTGTTTTGACCTCTATTCACGTCGTTCTTTTCCACATTAACCAGTCCTTGATGGTCTAGTGGCTAGGATTCGGCGCTCTCACTGCCGCGGCCAGGGTTCTATTCCCGGTCAGGGAATTCATCTTTGAAGTTAGCTTTGAGATATTGTGCTCATTGCTTGATACACGCTGATATCATACGTCAACATGATTGCTTGATATAATCGACAAACAAATGTGGTACTTGTGATGTTGTTTTGACCTCTATTCACGTCGTTCTTTTCCACATTAACCAGTCCTTGATGGTCTAGTGGCTAGGATTCGGCGCTCTCACCGCCGCGGCCCGGGTTCGATTCCCGGTCAGGGAATTTAGCTTTGAGATATTGTGCTCATTGCTTGATTGACGCTGAGATCATACGTCAACATGATTGCTTGATATAATAGACAAACAAATGTGGTACTTGTGATGTTGTTTTGACCTCTATTCACGTCGATCTTTTTCCCATTAACCAGTCCTTGATGGTCTAGTGGCTAGGCTTCGGCGCTCTCACCGCCGCGGCCCGGGTTCGATTCCCGGTCAGGGAATTTAGCTTTGCGATATTGTGCTCATTGCTTGATACACGCTGATATCATACGTCAACATGATTGCTTGATATAATCGACAAACAAATGTGGTACTTGTGATGTTGTTTTGACCTCTATTCACGTCGTTCTTTTCCACATTAACCAGTCCTTGATGGTCTAGTGGCTAGGATTCGGCGCTCTCACCGCCGCGGCCCGGGTTCGATTCCCGGTCAGGGAATTTAGCTTTGAGATATTGTGCTCATTGCTTGATTGACGCTGAGATCATACGTCAACATGATTGCTTGATATAATAGACAAACAAATGTGGTACTTGTGATGTTGTTTTGACCTCTATTCACGTCGTTCTTTTCCACATTAACCAGTCCTTGATGGTCTAGTGGCTAGGCTTCGGCGCTCTCACCGCCGCGGCCCGGGTTCGATTCCCGGTCAGGGAATTTAGCTTTGAGGTTAGCTTTGAGATATTGTGCTCATTGCTTGATACACGCTGATATCATACGTCAACATGATTGCTTGATATAATAGACAAACAAATGTGGTACTTGTGATGTTGTTTTGACCTCTATTCACGTCGTTCTTTTTCCCATTAACCAGTCCTTGATGGTCTAGTGGCTAGGATTCGGCGCTCTCACCGCCGCGGCCCGGGTTCGATTCCCGGTCAGGGAATTTAGCTTTGCGATATTGTGCTCATTGCTTGATACACGCTGATATCATACGTCAACATGATTGCTTGATATAATCGACAAACAAATGTGGTACTTGTGATGTTGTTTTGACCTCTATTCACGTCGTTCTTTTCCACATTAACCAGTCCTTGATGGTCTAGTGGCTAGGATTCGGCGCTCTCACTGCCGCGGCCAGGGTTCTATTCCCGGTCAGGGAATTCATCTTTGAAGTTAGCTTTGAGATATTGTGCTCATTGCTTGATACACGCTGATATCATACGTCAACATGATTGCTTGATATAATCGACAAACAAATGTGGTACTTGTGATGTTGTTTTGACCTCTATTCACGTCGTTCTTTTCCACATTAACCAGTCCTTGATGGTCTAGTGGCTAGGATTCGGCGCTCTCACCGCCGCGGCCCGGGTTCGATTCCCGGTCAGGGAATTTAGCTTTGAGATATTGTGCTCATTGCTTGATTGACGCTGAGATCATACGTCAACATGATTGCTTGATATAATAGACAAACAAATGTGGTACTTGTGATGTTGTTTTGACCTCTATTCACGTCGATCTTTTTCCCATTAACCAGTCCTTGATGGTCTAGTGGCTAGGCTTCGGCGCTCTCACCGCCGCGGCCCGGGTTCGATTCCCGGTCAGGGAATTTAGCTTTGCGATATTGTGCTCATTGCTTGATACACGCTGATATCATACGTCAACATGATTGCTTGATATAATCGACAAACAAATGTGGTACTTGTGATGTTGTTTTGACCTCTATTCACGTCGTTCTTTTCCACATTAACCAGTCCTTGATGGTCTAGTGGCTAGGATTCGGCGCTCTCACCGCCGCGGCCCGGGTTCGATTCCCGGTCAGGGAATTTAGCTTTGAGATATTGTGCTCATTGCTTGATTGACGCTGAGATCATACGTCAACATGATTGCTTGATATAATAGACAAACAAATGTGGTACTTGTGATGTTGTTTTGACCTCTATTCACGTCGTTCTTTTCCACATTAACCAGTCCTTGATGGTCTAGTGGCTAGGCTTCGGCGCTCTCACCGCCGCGGCCCGGGTTCGATTCCCGGTCAGGGAATTTAGCTTTGAGGTTAGCTTTGAGATATTGTGCTCATTGCTTGATACACGCTGATATCATACGTCAACATGATTGCTTGATATAATAGACAAACAAATGTGGTACTTGTGATGTTGTTTTGACCTCTATTCACGTCGATCTTTTTCCCATTAACCAGTCCTTGATGGTCTAGTGGCTAGGATTCGGCGCTCTCACCGCCGCGGCCCGGGTTCGATTCCCGGTCAGGGAATTTAGCTTTGAGATATTGTGCTCATTGCTTGATACACGCTGATATCATACGTCAACATGATTGCTTGATATAATCGACAAACAAATGTGGTACTTGTGATGTTGTTTTGACCTCTATTCACGTCGTTCTTTTCCACATTAACCAGTCCTTGATGGTCTAGTGGCTAGGATTCGGCGCTCTCACCGCCGCGGCCCGGGTTCGATTCCCGGTCAGGGAATTTAGCTTTGAGATATTGTGCTCATTGCTTGATTGACGCTGAGATCATACGTCAACATGATTGCTTGATATAATAGACAAACAAATGTGGTACTTGTGATGTTGTTTTGACCTCTATTCACGTCGTTCTTTTCCACATTAACCAGTCCTTGATGGTCTAGTGGCTAGGCTTCGGCGCTCTCACCGCCGCGGCCCGGGTTCGATTCCCGGTCAGGGAATTTAGCTTTGAGGTTAGCTTTGAGATATTGTGCTCATTGCTTGATACACGCTGATATCATACGTCAACATGATTGCTTGATATAATAGACAAACAAATGTGGTACTTGTGATGTTGTTTTGACCTCTATTCACGTCGATCTTTTTCCCATTAACCAGTCCTTGATGGTCTAGTGGCTAGGATTCGGCGCTCTCACCGCCGCGGCCAGGGTTCGATTCCCGGTCAGGGAATTCATCTTTGAAGTTAGCTTTGAGATATATTGCTTGATTGACGCTGATATCATACGTCAACATGATTGCTTGATATAATAGACAAACAAATTTGGTACTTGTGATGTTGTTTTGACCTCTATTCACGTCGTTCTTTTCCACATTAACCAGTCCTTGATGGTCTAGTGGCTAGGATTCGGCGCTCTCACCGCCGCGGCCCGGGTTCGATTCCCGGTCAGGGAATTTAGCTTTGAGATATTGTGCTCATTGCTTGATACACGCTGATATCATACGTCAACATGATTGCTTGATATAATAGACAAACAAATGTGGTACTTGTGATGTTGTTTTGACCTCTATTCACGTCGTTCTTTTTCCCATTTACCAGTCCTTGATGGTCTAGTGGCTAGGATTCGGCGCTCTCGCCGCGGCCCGGGTTCGATTCCCGGTCAGGGAATTCATTTTTGAAGTTAGCTTTGAGATATTGTGCTCATTGCTTGATACACGCTGATATCATACGTCAACATGATTGCTTGATATAATCGACAAACAAATGTGGTACTTGTGATGTTGTTTTGACCTCTATTCACGTCGTTCTTTTCCACATTAACCAGTCCTTGATGGTCTAGTGGCTAGGATTCGGCGCTCTCACTGCCGCGGCCAGGGTTCGATTCCCGGTCAGGGAATTCATCTTTGAAGTTAGCTTTGAGATATATTGCTTGATTGACGCTGATATCATACGTCAACATGATTGCTTGATATAATAGACAAACAAATGTGGTACTTGTGATGTTGTTTTGACCTCTATTCACGTCGTTCTTTTCCACATTAACCAGTCCTTGATGGTCTAGTGGCTAGGATTCGGCGCTCTCACCGCCGCGGCCCGGGTTCGATTCCCGGTCAGGGAATTTAGCTTTGCGATATTGTGCTCATTGCTTGATACACGCTGATATCATACGTCAACATGATTGCTTGATATAATAGACAAACAAATGTGGTACTTGTGATGTTGTTTTGACCTCTATTCACGTCGTTCTTTTCCACATTAACCAGTCCTTGATGGTCTAGTGGCTAGGATTCGGCGCTCTCACTGCCGCGGCCAGGGTTCGATTCCCGGTCAGGGAATTCATCTTTGAAGTTAGCTTTGAGATATATTGCTTGATTGACGCTGATATCATACGTCAACATGATTGCTTGATATAATAGACAAACAAATGTGGTACTTGTGATGTTGTTTTGACCTCTATTCACGTCGATCTTTTTCCCATTAACCAGTCCTTGATGGTCTAGTGGCTAGGATACGGCGCTCTCACCGCCGCGGCCAGGGTTCGATTCCCGGTCAGGGAATTCATCTTTGAAGTTAGCTTTGAGATATATTGCTTGATTGACGCTGATATCATACGTCAACATGATTGCTTGATATAATAGACAAACAAATTTGGTACTTGTGATGTTGTTTTGACCTCTATTCACGTCGTTCTTTTCCACATTAACCAGTCCTTGATGGTCTAGTGGCTAGGATTCGGCGCTCTCACCGCCGCGGCCCGGGTTCGATTCCCGGTCAGGGAATTTAGCTTTGAGATATTGTGCTCATTGCTTGATACACGCTGATATCATACGTCAACATGATTGCTTGATATAATAGACAAACAAATGTGGTACTTGTGATGTTGTTTTGACCTCTATTCACGTCGTTCTTTTTCCCATTTACCAGTCCTTGATGGTCTAGTGGCTAGGATTCGGCGCTCTCGCCGCGGCCCGGGTTCGATTCCCGGTCAGGGAATTCATCTTTGAAGTTAGCTTTGAGATATTGTGCTCATTGCTTGATACACGCTGATATCATACGTCAACATGATTGCTTGATATAATCGACAAACAAATGTGGTACTTGTGATGTTGTTTTGACCTCTATTCACGTCGTTCTTTTCCACATTAACCAGTCCTTGATGGTCTAGTGGCTAGGATTCGGCGCTCTCACTGCCGCGGCCAGGGTTCGATTCCCGGTCAGGGAATTTAGCTTTGAGATATTGTGCTCATTGCTTGATACAAGCTGATATCATACGTCAACATGATTGCTTGATATAATCGACAAACAAATGTGGTACTTGTGATGTTGTTTTGACCTCTATTCACGTCGTTCTTTTCCACATTAACCAGTCCTTGATGGTCTAGTGGCTAGGATTCGGCGCTCTCACTGCCGCGGCCAGGGTTCGATTCCCGGTCAGGGAATTCATCTTTGAAGTTAGCTTTGAGATATATTGCTTGATTGACGCTGATATCATACGTCAACATGATTGCTTGATATAATAGACAAACAAATGTGGTACTTGTGATGTTGTTTTGACCTCTATTCACGTCGTTCTTTTTCCCATTAACCAGTCCTTGATGGTCTAGTGGCTAGGATTCGGCGCTCTCACCGCCGCGGCCCGGGTTCCATTCCCGGTCAGGGAATTCATCTTTGAAGTTAGCTTTGAGATATTGTGCTCATTGCTTGATACACGCTGATATCATACGTCAACATGATTGCTTGATATAATCGACAAACAAATGTGGTACTTGTGATGTTGTTTTGACCTCTATTCACGTCGTTCTTTTCCACATTAACCAGTCCTTGATGGTCTAGTGGCTAGGATTCGGCGCTCTCACTGCCGCGGCCAGGGTTCGATTCCCGGTCAGGGAATTCATCTTTGAAGTTAGCTTTGAGATATATTGCTTGATTGACGCTGATATCATACGTCAACATGATTGCTTGATATAATAGACAAACAAATGTGGTACTTGTGATGTTGTTTTGACCTCTATTCACGTCGATCTTTTTCCCATTAACCAGTCCTTGATGGTCTAGTGGCTAGGATACGGCGCTCTCACCGCCGCGGCCAGGGTTCGATTCCCGGTCAGGGAATTCATCTTTGAAGTTAGCTTTGAGATATATTGCTTGATTGACGCTGATATCATACGTCAACATGATTGCTTGATATAATAGACAAACAAATGTGGTACTTGTGATGTTGTTTTGACCTCTATTCACGTCGTTCTTTTTCCCATTAACCAGTCCTTGATGGTCTAGTGGCTAGGATTCGGCGCTCTCACCGCCGCGGCCCGGGTTCCATTCCCGGTCAGGGAATTCATCTTTGAAGTTAGCTTTGAGATATTGTGCTCATTGCTTGATACACGCTGATATCATACGTCAACATGATTGCTTGATATAATCGACAAACAAATGTGGTACTTGTGATGTTGTTTTGACCTCTATTCACGTCGTTCTTTTCCACATTAACCAGTCCTTGATGGTCTAGTGGCTAGGATTCGGCGCTCTCACTGCCGCGGCCAGGGTTCGATTCCCGGTCAGGGAATTCATCTTTGAAGTTAGCTTTGAGATATATTGCTTGATTGACGCTGATATCATACGTCAACATGATTGCTTGATATAATAGACAAACAAATGTGGTACTTGTGATGTTGTTTTGACCTCTATTCACGTCGATCTTTTTCCCATTAACCAGTCCTTGATGGTCTAGTGGCTAGGATACGGCGCTCTCACCGCCGCGGCCAGGGTTCGATTCCCGGTCAGGGAATTCATCTTTGAAGTTAGCTTTGAGATATATTGCTTGATTGACGCTGATATCATACGTCAACATGATTGCTTGATATAATAGACAAACAAATTTGGTACTTGTGATGTTGTTTTGACCTCTATTCACGTCGTTCTTTTCCACATTAACCAGTCCTTGATGGTCTAGTGGCTAGGATTCGGCGCTCTCACCGCCGCGGCCCGGGTTCGATTCCCGGTCAGGGAATTTAGCTTTGAGATATTGTGCTCATTGCTTGATACACGCTGATATCATACGTCAACATGATTGCTTGATATAATAGACAAACAAATGTGGTACTTGTGATGTTGTTTTGACCTCTATTCACGTCGTTCTTTTTCCCATTTACCAGTCCTTGATGGTCTAGTGGCTAGGATTCGGCGCTCTCGCCGCGGCCCGGGTTCGATTCCCGGTCAGGGAATTCATCTTTGAAGTTAGCTTTGAGATATTGTGCTCATTGCTTGATACACGCTGATATCATACGTCAACATGATTGCTTGATATAATCGACAAACAAATGTGGTACTTGTGATGTTGTTTTGACCTCTATTCACGTCGTTCTTTTCCACATTAACCAGTCCTTGATGGTCTAGTGGCTAGGATTCGGCGCTCTCACTGCCGCGGCCAGGGTTCGATTCCCGGTCAGGGAATTTAGCTTTGAGATATTGTGCTCATTGCTTGATACAAGCTGATATCATACGTCAACATGATTGCTTGATATAATCGACAAACAAATGTGGTACTTGTGATGTTGTTTTGACCTCTATTCACGTCGTTCTTTTCCACATTAACCAGTCCTTGATGGTCTAGTGGCTAGGATTCGGCGCTCTCACTGCCGCGGCCAGGGTTCGATTCCCGGTCAGGGAATTCATCTTTGAAGTTAGCTTTGAGATATATTGCTTGATTGACGCTGATATCATACGTCAACATGATTGCTTGATATAATAGACAAACAAATGTGGTACTTGTGATGTTGTTTTGACCTCTATTCACGTCGTTCTTTTTCCCATTAACCAGTCCTTGATGGTCTAGTGGCTAGGATTCGGCGCTCTCACCGCCGCGGCCCGGGTTCCATTCCCGGTCAGGGAATTCATCTTTGAAGTTAGCTTTGAGATATTGTGCTCATTGCTTGATACACGCTGATATCATACGTCAACATGATTGCTTGATATAATCGACAAACAAATGTGGTACTTGTGATGTTGTTTTGACCTCTATTCACGTCGTTCTTTTCCACATTAACCAGTCCTTGATGGTCTAGTGGCTAGGATTCGGCGCTCTCACTGCCGCGGCCAGGGTTCGATTCCCGGTCAGGGAATTCATCTTTGAAGTTAGCTTTGAGATATATTGCTTGATTGACGCTGATATCATACGTCAACATGATTGCTTGATATAATAGACAAACAAATGTGGTACTTGTGATGTTGTTTTGACCTCTATTCACGTCGTTCTTTTTCCCATTAACCAGTCCTTGATGGTCTAGTGGCTAGGATTCGGCGCTCTCACCGCCGCGGCCCGGGTTCGATTCCCGGTCAGGGAATTCATCTTTGAAGTTAGCTTTGAGATATATTGCTTGATTGACGCTGATATCATACGTCAACATGATTGCTTGATATAATAGACAAACAAATGTAGTACTTGTGATGTTGTTTTGACCTCTATTCACGTCGTTCTTTTCCACATTAACCAGTCCTTGATGGTCTAGTGGCTAGGATTCGGCGCTCTCACCGCCGCGGCCCGGGTTCGATTCCCGGTCAGGGAATTTAGCTTTGCGATATTGTGCTCATTGCTTGATACACGCTGATATCATACGTCAACATGATTGCTTGATATAATAGACAAACAAATGTGGTACTTGTGATGTTGTTTTGACCTCTATTCACGTCGTTCTTTTCCACATTAACCAGTCCTTGATGGTCTAGTGGCTAGGATTCGGCGCTCTCACTGCCGCGGCCAGGGTTCGATTCCCGGTCAGGGAATTCATCTTTGAAGTTAGCTTTGAGATATATTGCTTGATTGACGCTGATATCATACGTCAACATGATTGCTTGATATAATAGACAAACAAATGTGGTACTTGTGATGTTGTTTTGACCTCTATTCACGTCGTTCTTTTTCCCATTAACCAGTCCTTGATGGTCTAGTGGCTAGGATTCGGCGCTCTCACCGCCGCGGCCCGGGTTCGATTCCCGGTCAGGGAATTCATCTTTGAAGTTAGCTTTGAGATATATTGCTTGATTGACGCTGATATCATACGTCAACATGATTGCTTGATATAATAGACAAACAAATGTGGTACTTGTGATGTTGTTTTGACCTCTATTCACGTCGTTCTTTTCCACATTAACCAGTCCTTGATGGTCTAGTGGCTAGGATTCGGCGCTCTCACCGCCGCGGCCCGGGTTCGATTCCCGGTCAGGGAATTTAGCTTTGCGATATTGTGCTCATTGCTTGATACACGCTGATATCATACGTCAACATGATTGCTTGATATAATAGACAAACAAATGTGGTACTTGTGATGTTGTTTTGACCTCTATTCACGTCGTTCTTTTCCACATTAACCAGTCCTTGATGGTCTAGTGGCTAGGATTCGGCGCTCTCACTGCCGCGGCCAGGGTTCGATTCCCGGTCAGGGAATTCATCTTTGAAGTTAGCTTTGAGATATATTGCTTGATTGACGCTGATATCATACGTCAACATGATTGCTTGATATAATAGACAAACAAATGTGGTACTTGTGATGGTGTTTTGACCTCTATTCACGTCGTTCTTTTCCACATTAACCAGTACTTGATGGTCTAGTGGCTAGGATTCGGCGCTCTCACCGCCGCGGCCCGGGTTCGATTCCCGGTCAGGGAATTTAGCTTTGAGATATTGTGCTCATTGCTTGATACACGCTGATATCATACGTCAACATGATTGCTTGATATAATAGACAAACAAATGTGGTACTTGTGATGTTGTTTTGACCTCTATTCACGTCGTTCTTTTTCCCATTAACCAGTCCTTGATGGTCTAGTGGCTAGGATTCGGCGCTCTCACCGCCGCGGCCCGGGTTCGATTCCCGGTCAGGGAATTCATCTTTGAAGTTAGCTTTGAGATATTGTGCTCATTGCTTGATACACGCTGATATCATACGTCAACATGATTGCTTGATATAATCGACAAACAAATGTGGTACTTGTGATGTTGTTTTGACCTCTATTCACGTCGTTCTTTTCCACATTAACCAGTCCTTGATGGTCTAGTGGCTAGGATTCGGCGCTCTCACTGCCGCGGCCAGGGTTCGATTCCCGGTCAGGGAATTCATCTTTGAAGTTAGCTTTGAGATATATTGCTTGATTGACGCTGATATCATACGTCAACATGATTGCTTGATATAATAGACAAACAAATGTGGTACTTGTGATGTTGTTTTGACCTCTATTCACGTCGATCTTTTTCCCATTAACCAGTCCTTGATGGTCTAGTGGCTAGGATTCGGCGCTCTCACCGCCGCGGCCAGGGTTCGATTCCCGGTCAGGGAATTCATCTTTGAAGTTAGCTTTGAGATATATTGCTTGATTGACGCTGATATCATACGTCAACATGATTGCTTGATATAATAGACAAACAAATTTGGTACTTGTGATGTTGTTTTGACCTCTATTCACGTCGTTCTTTTCCACATTAACCAGTCCTTGATGGTCTAGTGGCTAGGATTCGGCGCTCTCACCGCCGCGGCCCGGGTTCGATTCCCGGTCAGGGAATTTAGCTTTGAGATATTGTGCTCATTGCTTGATACACGCTGATATCATACGTCAACATGATTGCTTGATATAATAGACAAACAAATGTGGTACTTGTGATGTTGTTTTGACCTCTATTCACGTCGTTCTTTTTCCCATTTACCAGTCCTTGATGGTCTAGTGGCTAGGATTCGGCGCTCTCGCCGCGGCCCGGGTTCGATTCCCGGTCAGGGAATTCATCTTTGAAGTTAGCTTTGAGATATTGTGCTCATTGCTTGATACACGCTGATATCATACGTCAACATGATTGCTTGATATAATCGACAAACAAATGTGGTACTTGTGATGTTGTTTTGACCTCTATTCACGTCGTTCTTTTCCACATTAACCAGTCCTTGATGGTCTAGTGGCTAGGATTCGGCGCTCTCACTGCCGCGGCCAGGGTTCGATTCCCGGTCAGGGAATTTAGCTTTGAGATATTGTGCTCATTGCTTGATACAAGCTGATATCATACGTCAACATGATTGCTTGATATAATAGACAAACAAATGTGGTACTTGTGATGTTGTTTTGACCTCTATTCACGTCGTTCTTTTTCCCATTTACCAGTCCTTGATGGTCTAGTGGCTAGGATTCGGCGCTCTCGCCGCGGCCCGGGTTCGATTCCCGGTCAGGGAATTCATCTTTGAAGTTAGCTTTGAGATATTGTGCTCATTGCTTGATACACGCTGATATCATACGTCAACATGATTGCTTGATATAATCGACAAACAAATGTGGTACTTGTGATGTTGTTTTGACCTCTATTCACGTCGTTCTTTTCCACATTAACCAGTCCTTGATGGTCTAGTGGCTAGGATTCGGCGCTCTCACTGCCGCGGCCAGGGTTCGATTCCCGGTCAGGGAATTCATCTTTGAAGTTAGCTTTGAGATATATTGCTTGATTGACGCTGATATCATACGTCAACATGATTGCTTGATATAATAGACAAACAAATGTGGTACTTGTGATGTTGTTTTGACCTCTATTCACGTCGTTCTTTTTCCCATTAACCAGTCCTTGATGGTCTAGTGGCTAGGATTCGGCGCTCTCACCGCCGCGGCCCGGGTTCGATTCCCGGTCAGGGAATTCATCTTTGAAGTTAGCTTTGAGATATATTGCTTGATTGACGCTGATATCATACGTCAACATGATTGCTTGATATAATAGACAAACAAATGTGGTACTTGTGATGTTGTTTTGACCTCTATTCACGTCGTTCTTTTCCACATTAACCAGTCCTTGATGGTCTAGTGGCTAGGATTCGGCGCTCTCACCGCCGCGGCCCGGGTTCGATTCCCGGTCAGGGAATTTAGCTTTGCGATATTGTGCTCATTGCTTGATACACGCTGATATCATACGTCAACATGATTGCTTGATATAATAGACAAACAAATGTGGTACTTGTGATGTTGTTTTGACCTCTATTCACGTCGTTCTTTTCCACATTAACCAGTCCTTGATGGTCTAGTGGCTAGGATTCGGCGCTCTCACTGCCGCGGCCAGGGTTCGATTCCCGGTCAGGGAATTCATCTTTGAAGTTAGCTTTGAGATATATTGCTTGATTGACGCTGATATCATACGTCAACATGATTGCTTGATATAATAGACAAACAAATGTGGTACTTGTGATGTTGTTTTGACCTCTATTCACGTCGTTCTTTTTCCCATTAACCAGTCCTTGATGGTCTAGTGGCTAGGATTCGGCGCTCTCACCGCCGCGGCCCGGGTTCGATTCCCGGTCAGGGAATTCATCTTTGAAGTTAGCTTTGAGATATATTGCTTGATTGACGCTGATATCATACGTCAACATGATTGCTTGATATAATAGACAAACAAATGTGGTACTTGTGATGTTGTTTTGACCTCTATTCACGTCGTTCTTTTCCACATTAACCAGTCCTTGATGGTCTAGTGGCTAGGATTCGGCGCTCTCACCGCCGCGGCCCGGGTTCGATTCCCGGTCAGGGAATTTAGCTTTGCGATATTGTGCTCATTGCTTGATACACGCTGATATCATACGTCAACATGATTGCTTGATATAATAGACAAACAAATGTGGTACTTGTGATGTTGTTTTGACCTCTATTCACGTCGTTCTTTTCCACATTAACCAGTCCTTGATGGTCTAGTGGCTAGGATTCGGCGCTCTCACTGCCGCGGCCAGGGTTCGATTCCCGGTCAGGGAATTCATCTTTGAAGTTAGCTTTGAGATATATTGCTTGATTGACGCTGATATCATACGTCAACATGATTGCTTGATATAATAGACAAACAAATGTGGTACTTGTGATGGTGTTTTGACCTCTATTCACGTCGTTCTTTTCCACATTAACCAGTACTTGATGGTCTAGTGGCTAGGATTCGGCGCTCTCACCGCCGCGGCCCGGGTTCGATTCCCGGTCAGGGAATTTAGCTTTGAGATATTGTGCTCATTGCTTGATACACGCTGATATCATACGTCAACATGATTGCTTGATATAATAGACAAACAAATGTGGTACTTGTGATGTTGTTTTGACCTCTATTCACGTCGTTCTTTTTCCCATTAACCAGTCCTTGATGGTCTAGTGGCTAGGATTCGGCGCTCTCACCGCCGCGGCCCGGGTTCGATTCCCGGTCAGGGAATTCATCTTTGAAGTTAGCTTTGAGATATTGTGCTCATTGCTTGATACACGCTGATATCATACGTCAACATGATTGCTTGATATAATCGACAAACAAATGTGGTACTTGTGATGTTGTTTTGACCTCTATTCACGTCGTTCTTTTCCACATTAACCAGTCCTTGATGGTCTAGTGGCTAGGATTCGGCGCTCTCACCGCCGCGGCCAGGGTTCGATTCCCGGTCAGGGAATTCATCTTTGAAGTTAGCTTTGAGATATATTGCTTGATTGACGCTGATATCATACGTCAACATGATTGCTTGATATAATAGACAAACAAATTTGGTACTTGTGATGTTGTTTTGACCTCTATTCACGTCGTTCTTTTCCACATTAACCAGTCCTTGATGGTCTAGTGGCTAGGATTCGGCGCTCTCACCGCCGCGGCCCGGGTTCGATTCCCGGTCAGGGAATTTAGCTTTGAGATATTGTGCTCATTGCTTGATACACGCTGATATCATACGTCAACATGATTGCTTGATATAATAGACAAACAAATGTGGTACTTGTGATGTTGTTTTGACCTCTATTCACGTCGTTCTTTTTCCCATTTACCAGTCCTTGATGGTCTAGTGGCTAGGATTCGGCGCTCTCGCCGCGGCCCGGGTTCGATTCCCGGTCAGGGAATTCATCTTTGAAGTTAGCTTTGAGATATTGTGCTCATTGCTTGATACACGCTGATATCATACGTCAACATGATTGCTTGATATAATCGACAAACAAATGTGGTACTTGTGATGTTGTTTTGACCTCTATTCACGTCGTTCTTTTCCACATTAACCAGTCCTTGATGGTCTAGTGGCTAGGATTCGGCGCTCTCACTGCCGCGGCCAGGGTTCGATTCCCGGTCAGGGAATTTAGCTTTGAGATATTGTGCTCATTGCTTGATACACGCTGATATCATACGTCAACATGATTGCTTGATATAATAGACAAACAAATGTGGTACTTGTGATGGTGTTTTGACCTCTATTCACGTCATTCTTTTCCACATTAACCAGTCCTTGATGGTCTAGTGGCTAGGATTCGGCGCTCTCACCGCCGCGGCCCGGGTTCGATTCCCGGTCAGGGAATTTAGCTTTGCGATATTGTGCTCATTGCTTGATACACGCTGATATCATACGTCAACATGATTGCTTGATATAATCGACAAACAAATGTGGTACTTGTGATGTTGTTTTGACCTCTATTCACGTCGTTCTTTTCCACATTAACCAGTCCTTGATGGTCTAGTGGCTAGGATTCGGCGCTCTCACTGCCGCGGCCAGGGTTCGATTCCCGGTCAGGGAATTCATCTTTGAAGTTAGCTTTGAGATATATTGCTTGATTGACGCTGATATCATACGTCAACATGATTGCTTGATATAATAGACAAACAAATGTGGTACTTGTGATGTTGTTTTGACCTCTATTCACGTCGTTCTTTTCCACATTAACCAGTCCTTGATGGTCTAGTGGCTAGGCTTCGGCGCTCTCACCGCCGCGGCCCGGGTTCGATTCCCGGTCAGGGAATTTAGCTTTGAGGTTAGCTTTGAGATATTGTGCTCATTGCTTGATACACGCTGATATCATACGTCAACATGATTGCTTGATATAATAGACAAACAAATGTGGTACTTGTGATGTTGTTTTGACCTCTATTCACGTCGTTCTTTTCCACATTAACCAGTCCTTGATGGTCTAGTGGCTAGGCTTCGGCGCTCTCACCGCCGCGGCCCGGGTTCGATTCCCGGTCAGGGAATTTAGCTTTGCGATATTGTGCTCATTGCTTGATACACGCTGATATCATACGTCAACATGATTGCTTGATATAATCGACAAACAAATGTGGTACTTGTGATGTTGTTTTGACCTCTATTCACGTCGTTCTTTTCCACATTAACCAGTCCTTGATGGTCTAGTGGCTAGGATTCGGCGCTCTCACCGCCGCGGCCCGGGTTCGATTCCCGGTCAGGGAATTTAGCTTTGAGATATTGTGCTCATTGCTTGATTGACGCTGAGATCATACGTCAACATGATTGCTTGATATAATAGACAAACAAATGTGGTACTTGTGATGTTGTTTTGACCTCTATTCACGTCGATCTTTTTCCCATTAACCAGTCCTTGATGGTCTAGTGGCTAGGATTCGGCGCTCTCACCGCCGCGGCCCGGGTTCGATTCCCGGTCAGGGAATTTAGCTTTGAGATATTGTGCTCATTGCTTGATACACGCTGATATCATACGTCAACATGATTGCTTGATATAATAGACAAACAAATGTGGTACTTGTGATGTTGTTTTGACCTCTATTCACGTCGTTCTTTTCCACATTAACCAGTCCTTGATGGTCTAGTGGCTAGGCTTCGGCGCTCTCACCGCCGCGGCCCGGGTTCGATGGCCGGTCAGGGAATTCATCTTTGAAGTTAGCTTTGAGATATATTGCTTGATTGACGCTGATATCATACGTCAACATGATTGCTTGATATAATAGACAAACAAATGTGGTACTTGTGATGTTGTTTTGACCTCTATTCACGTCGTTCTTTTCCACATTAACCAGTCCTTGATGGTCTAGTGGCTAGGATTCGGCGCTCTCACTGCCGCGGCCAGGGTTCGATTCCCGGTCAGGGAATTTAGCTTTGAGATATTGTGCTCATTGCTTGATACACGCTGATATCATACGTCAACATGATTGCTTGATATAATAGACAAACAAATGTGGTACTTGTGATGTTGTTTTGACCTCTATTCACGTCATTCTTTTCCACATTAACCAGTCCTTGATGGTCTAGTGGCTAGGATTCGGCGCTCTCACCGCCGCGGCCCGGGTTCGATTCCCGGTCAGGGAATTTAGCTTTGCGATATTGTGCTCATTGCTTGATACACGCTGATATCATACGTCAACATGATTGCTTGATATAATAGACAAACAAATGTGGTACTTGTGATGTTGTTTTGACCTCTATTCACGTCGTTCTTTTCCACATTAACCAGTCCTTGATGGTCTAGTGGCTAGGATTCGGCGCTCTCACTGCCGCGGCCAGGGTTCGATTCCCGGTCAGGGAATTCATCTTTGAAGTTAGCTTTGAGATATATTGCTTGATTGACGCTGATATCATACGTCAACATGATTGCTTGATATAATAGACAAACAAATGTGGTACTTGTGATGGTGTTTTGACCTCTATTCACGTCGTTCTTTTCCACATTAACCAGTACTTAATGGTCTAGTGGCTAGGATTCGGCGCTCTCACCGCCGCGGCCCGGGTTCGATTCCCGGTCAGGGAATTTAGCTTTGAGATATTGTGCTCATTGCTTGATACACGCTGATATCATACGTCAACATGATTGCTTGATATAATAGACAAACAAATGTGGTACTTGTGATGTTGTTTTGACCTCTATTCACGTCGTTCTTTTTCCCATTAACCAGTCCTTGATGGTCTAGTGGCTAGGATTCGGCGCTCTCACCGCCGCGGCCCGGGTTCGATTCCCGGTCAGGGAATTCATCTTTGAAGTTAGCTTTGAGATATTGTGCTCATTGCTTGATACACGCTGATATCATACGTCAACATGATTGCTTGATATAATCGACAAACAAATGTGGTACTTGTGATGTTGTTTTGACCTCTATTCACGTCGTTCTTTTCCACATTAACCAGTCCTTGATGGTCTAGTGGCTAGGATTCGGCGCTCTCACCGCCGCGGCCAGGGTTCGATTCCCGGTCAGGGAATTCATCTTTGAAGTTAGCTTTGAGATATATTGCTTGATTGACGCTGATATCATACGTCAACATGATTGCTTGATATAATAGACAAACAAATTTGGTACTTGTGATGTTGTTTTGACCTCTATTCACGTCGTTCTTTTCCACATTAACCAGTCCTTGATGGTCTAGTGGCTAGGATTCGGCGCTCTCACCGCCGCGGCCCGGGTTCGATTCCCGGTCAGGGAATTTAGCTTTGAGATATTGTGCTCATTGCTTGATACACGCTGATATCATACGTCAACATGATTGCTTGATATAATAGACAAACAAATGTGGTACTTGTGATGTTGTTTTGACCTCTATTCACGTCGTTCTTTTCCACATTAACCAGTACTTGATGGTCTAGTGGCTAGGATTCGGCGCTCTCACCGCCGCGGCCCGGGTTCGATTCCCGGTCAGGGAATTTAGCTTTGAGATATTGTGCTCATTGCTTGATACACGCTGATATCATACGTCAACATGATTGCTTGATATAATAGACAAACAAATGTGGTACTTGTGATGTTGTTTTGACCTCTATTCACGTCGTTCTTTTTCCCATTAACCAGTCCTTGATGGTCTAGTGGCTAGGATTCGGCGCTCTCACCGCCGCGGCCCGGGTTCGATGGCCGGTCAGGGAATTCATCTTTGAAGTTAGCTTTGAGATATTGTGCTCATTGCTTGATACACGCTGATATCATACGTCAACATGATTGCTTGATATAATCGACAAACAAATGTGGTACTTGTGATGTTGTTTTGACCTCTATTCACGTCGTTCTTTTCCACATTAACCAGTCCTTGATGGTCTAGTGGCTAGGATTCGGCGCTCTCACCGCCGCGGCCAGGGTTCGATTCCCGGTCAGGGAATTCATCTTTGAAGTTAGCTTTGAGATATATTGCTTGATTGACGCTGATATCATACGTCAACATGATTGCTTGATATAATAGACAAACAAATTTGGTACTTGTGATGTTGTTTTGACCTCTATTCACGTCGTTCTTTTCCACATTAACCAGTCCTTGATGGTCTAGTGGCTAGGATTCGGCGCTCTCACCGCCGCGGCCCGGGTTCGATTCCCGGTCAGGGAATTTAGCTTTGAGATATTGTGCTCATTGCTTGATACACGCTGATATCATACGTCAACATGATTGCTTGATATAATAGACAAACAAATGTGGTACTTGTGATGTTGTTTTGACCTCTATTCACGTCGTTCTTTTTCCCATTTACCAGTCCTTGATGGTCTAGTGGCTAGGATTCGGCGCTCTCGCCGCGGCCCGGGTTCGATTCCCGGTCAGGGAATTCATCTTTGAAGTTAGCTTTGAGATATTGTGCTCATTGCTTGATACACGCTGATATCATACGTCAACATGATTGCTTGATATAATCGACAAACAAATGTGGTACTTGTGATGTTGTTTTGACCTCTATTCACGTCGTTCTTTTCCACATTAACCAGTCCTTGATGGTCTAGTGGCTAGGATTCGGCGCTCTCACTGCCGCGGCCAGGGTTCGATTCCCGGTCAGGGAATTTAGCTTTGAGATATTGTGCTCATTGCTTGATACACGCTGATATCATACGTCAACATGATTGCTTGATATAATAGACAAACAAATGTGGTACTTGTGATGGTGTTTTGACCTCTATTCACGTCATTCTTTTCCACATTAACCAGTCCTTGATGGTCTAGTGGCTAGGATTCGGCGCTCTCACCGCCGCGGCCCGGGTTCGATTCCCGGTCAGGGAATTTAGCTTTGAGATATTGTGCTCATTGCTTGATACACGCTGATATCATACGTCAACATGATTGCTTGATATAATAGACAAACAAATGTGGTACTTGTGATGTTGTTTTGACCTCTATTCACGTCGTTCTTTTTCCCATTTACCAGTCCTTGATGGTCTAGTGGCTAGGATTCGGCGCTCTCGCCGCGGCACGGGTTCGATTCCCGGTCAGGGAATTCATCTTTGAAGTTAGCTTTGAGATATTGTGCTCATTGCTTGATACACGCTGATATCATACGTCAACATGATTGCTTGATATAATAGACAAACAAATGTGGTACTTGTGATGGTGTTTTGACCTCTATTCACGTCATTCTTTTCCACATTAACCAGTCCTTGATGGTCTAGTGGCTAGGATTCGGCGCTCTCACCGCCGCGGCCCGGGTTCGATTCCCGGTCAGGGAATTTAGCTTTGCGATATTGTGCTCATTGCTTGATACACGCTGATATCATACGTCAACATGATTGCTTGATATAATCGACAAACAAATGTGGTACTTGTGATGTTGTTTTGACCTCTATTCACGTCGTTCTTTTCCACATTAACCAGTCCTTGATGGTCTAGTGGCTAGGATTCGGCGCTCTCACTGCCGCGGCCAGGGTTCGATTCCCGGTCAGGGAATTCATCTTTGAAGTTAGCTTTGAGATATATTGCTTGATTGACGCTGATATCATACTTCAACATGATTGCTTGATATAATAGACAAACAAATGTGGTACTTGTGATGTTGTTTTGACCTCTATTCACGTCATTCTTTTCCACATTAACCAGTCCTTGATGGTCTAGTGGCTAGGATTCGGCGCTCTCACCGCCGCGGCCCGGGTTCGATTCCCGGTCAGGGAATTTAGCTTTGAGATATTGTGCTCATTGCTTGATACACGCTGATATCATACGTCAACATGATTGCTTGATATAATAGACAAACAAATGTGGTACTTGTGATGTTGTTTTGACCTCTATTCACGTCGTTCTTTTCCACATTAACCAGTACTTGATGGTCTAGTGGCTAGGATTCGGCGCTCTCACCGCCGCGGCCCGGGTTCGATTCCCGGTCAGGGAATTTAGCTTTGAGATATTGTGCTCATTGCTTGATACACGCTGATATCATACGTCAACATGATTGCTTGATATAATAGACAAACAAATGTGGTACTTGTGATGTTGTTTTGACCTCTATTCACGTCGTTCTTTTTCCCATTAACCAGTCCTTGATGGTCTAGTGGCTAGGATTCGGCGCTCTCACCGCCGCGGCCCGGGTTCGATGGCCGGTCAGGGAATTCATCTTTGAAGTTAGCTTTGAGATATTGTGCTCATTGCTTGATACACGCTGATATCATACGTCAACATGATTGCTTGATATAATCGACAAACAAATGTGGTACTTGTGATGTTGTTTTGACCTCTATTCACGTCGTTCTTTTCCACATTAACCAGTCCTTGATGGTCTAGTGGCTAGGATTCGGCGCTCTCACCGCCGCGGCCAGGGTTCGATTCCCGGTCAGGGAATTCATCTTTGAAGTTAGCTTTGAGATATATTGCTTGATTGACGCTGATATCATACGTCAACATGATTGCTTGATATAATAGACAAACAAATTTGGTACTTGTGATGTTGTTTTGACCTCTATTCACGTCGTTCTTTTCCACATTAACCAGTCCTTGATGGTCTAGTGGCTAGGATTCGGCGCTCTCACCGCCGCGGCCCGGGTTCGATTCCCGGTCAGGGAATTTAGCTTTGAGATATTGTGCTCATTGCTTGATACACGCTGATATCATACGTCAACATGATTGCTTGATATAATAGACAAACAAATGTGGTACTTGTGATGTTGTTTTGACCTCTATTCACGTCGTTCTTTTTCCCATTTACCAGTCCTTGATGGTCTAGTGGCTAGGATTCGGCGCTCTCGCCGCGGCCCGGGTTCGATTCCCGGTCAGGGAATTCATCTTTGAAGTTAGCTTTGAGATATTGTGCTCATTGCTTGATACACGCTGATATCATACGTCAACATGATTGCTTGATATAATCGACAAACAAATGTGGTACTTGTGATGTTGTTTTGACCTCTATTCACGTCGTTCTTTTCCACATTAACCAGTCCTTGATGGTCTAGTGGCTAGGATTCGGCGCTCTCACTGCCGCGGCCAGGGTTCGATTCCCGGTCAGGGAATTTAGCTTTGAGATATTGTGCTCATTGCTTGATACACGCTGATATCATACGTCAACATGATTGCTTGATATAATAGACAAACAAATGTGGTACTTGTGATGGTGTTTTGACCTCTATTCACGTCATTCTTTTCCACATTAACCAGTCCTTGATGGTCTAGTGGCTAGGATTCGGCGCTCTCACCGCCGCGGCCCGGGTTCGATTCCCGGTCAGGGAATTTAGCTTTGCGATATTGTGCTCATTGCTTGATACACGCTGATATCATACGTCAACATGATTGCTTGATATAATCGACAAACAAATGTGGTACTTGTGATGTTGTTTTGACCTCTATTCACGTCGTTCTTTTCCACATTAACCAGTCCTTGATGGTCTAGTGGCTAGGATTCGGCGCTCTCACTGCCGCGGCCAGGGTTCGATTCCCGGTCAGGGAATTCATCTTTGAAGTTAGCTTTGAGATATATTGCTTGATTGACGCTGATATCATACGTCAACATGATTGCTTGATATAATAGACAAACAAATGTGGTACTTGTGATGTTGTTTTGACCTCTATTCACGTCGTTCTTTTTCCCATTAACCAGTCCTTGATGGTCTAGTGGCTAGGATTCGGCGCTCTCACCGCCGCGGCCCGGGTTCCATTCCCGGTCAGGGAATTCATCTTTGAAGTTAGCTTTGAGATATTGTGCTCATTGCTTGATACACGCTGATATCATACGTCAACATGATTGCTTGATATAATCGACAAACAAATGTGGTACTTGTGATGTTGTTTTGACCTCTATTCACGTCGTTCTTTTCCACATTAACCAGTCCTTGATGGTCTAGTGGCTAGGATTCGGCGCTCTCACTGCCGCGGCCAGGGTTCGATTCCCGGTCAGGGAATTCATCTTTGAAGTTAGCTTTGAGATATATTGCTTGATTGACGCTGATATCATACGTCAACATGATTGCTTGATATAATAGACAAACAAATGTGGTACTTGTGATGTTGTTTTGACCTCTATTCACGTCGTTCTTTTTCCCATTAACCAGTCCTTGATGGTCTAGTGGCTAGGATTCGGCGCTCTCACCGCCGCGGCCCGGGTTCGATTCCCGGTCAGGGAATTCATCTTTGAAGTTAGCTTTGAGATATATTGCTTGATTGACGCTGATATCATACGTCAACATGATTGCTTGATATAATAGACAAACAAATGTGGTACTTGTGATGTTGTTTTGACCTCTATTCACGTCGTTCTTTTCCACATTAACCAGTACTTGATGGTCTAGTGGCTAGGATTCGGCGCTCTCACCGCCGCGGCCCGGGTTCGATTCCCGGTCAGGGAATTTAGCTTTGAGATATTGTGCTCATTGCTTGATACACGCTGATATCATACGTCAACATGATTGCTTGATATAATAGACAAACAAATGTGGTACTTGTGATGTTGTTTTGACCTCTATTCACGTCGTTCTTTTTCCCATTAACCAGTCCTTGATGGTCTAGTGGCTAGGATTCGGCGCTCTCACCGCCGCGGCCCGGGTTCGATTCCCGGTCAGGGAATTTAGCTTTGAGATATTGTGCTCATTGCTTGATACACGCTGATATCATACGTCAACATGATTGCTTGATATAATAGACAAACAAATGTGGTACTTGTGATGTTGTTTTGACCTCTATTCACGTCGTTCTTTTTCCCATTAACCAGTCCTTGATGGTCTAGTGGCTAGGATTCGGCGCTCTCACCGCCGCGGCCCGGGTTCGATTCCCGGTCAGGGAATTCATCTTTCAAGTTAGCTTTGAGATATATTGCTTGATTGACGCTGATATCATACGTCAACATGATTGCTTGATATAATAGACAAACAAATGTGGTACTTGTGATGTTGTTTTGACCTCTATTCACGTCGTTCTTTTCCACATTAACCAGTCCTTGATGGTCTAGTGGCTAGGATTCGGCGCTCTCACCGCCGCGGCCCGGGTTCGATTCCCGGTCAGGGAATTTAGCTTTGAGATATTGTGCTCATTGCTTGATACACGCTGATATCATACGTCAACATGATTGCTTGATATAATCGACAAACAAATATGGTACTTGTGATGTTGTTTTGACCTCTATTCACGTCGTTCTTTTCCACATTAACCAGTCCTGGATGGTCTAGTGGCTAGTATTCGGCGCTCTCACCGCCGCGGCCCGGGTTCGATTCCCGGTCAGGGAATTTAGCTTTGAGATATTGTGCTCATTGCTTGATACACGCTGATATCATACGTCAACATGATTGCTTGATATAATCGACAAGCAAATATGGTACTTGTGATGTTGTTTTGACCTCTATTCACGTCGTTCTTTTCCACATTAACCAGTCCTTGATGGTCTAGTGGCTAGGATTCGGCGCTCTCACCGCCGCGGCCCGGGTTCGATTCCCGGTCAGGGAATTCATCTTTGAAGTTAGCTTTGAGATATTGTGCTCATTGCTTGATTGACGCTGAGATCATACGTCAACATGATTGCTTGATATAATAGACAAACAAATGTGGTACTTGTGATGTTGTTTTGACCTCTATTCACGTCGTTCTTTTTCCCATTAACCAGTCCTTGATGGTCTAGTGGCTAGGATTCGGCGCTCTCACCGCCGCGGCCCGTGTTCGATTCCCGGTCAGGGAATTTAGCTTTGAGATATTGTGCTCATTGCTTGATACACGCTGATATCATACGTCAACATGATTGCTTGATATAATAGACAAACAAATGTGGTACTTGTGATGTTGTTTTGACCTCTATTCACGTCGTTCTTTTTCCCATTAACCAGTCCTTGATGGTCTAGTGGCTAGGATTCGGCGCTCTCACCGCCGCGGCCAGGGTTCGATTCCCGGTCAGGGAATTCATCTTTGAAGTTAGCTTTGAGATATATTGCTTGATTGACGCTGATATCATACGTCAACATGATTGCTTGATATAATAGACAAACAAATGTGGTACTTGTGATGTTGTTTTGACCTCTATTCACGTCGTTCTTTTCCACATTAACCAGTCCTTGATGGTCTAGTGGCTAGGATTCGGCGCTCTCACCGCCGCGGCCCGGGTTCGATTCCCGGTCAGGGAATTTAGCTTTGAGATATTGTGCTCATTGCTTGATACACGCTGATATCATACGTCAACATGATTGCTTGATATAATAGACAAACAAATGTGGTACTTGTGATGTTGTTTTGACCTCTATTCACGTCGTTCTTTTTCCCATTAACCAGTCCTTGATGGTCTAGTGGCTAGGATTCGGCGCTCTCACCGCCGCGGCCCGGGTTCGATTCCCGGTCAGGGAATTCATCTTTCAAGTTAGCTTTGAGATATTGTGCTCATTGCTTGATACACGCTGATATCATACGTCAACATGATTGCTTGATATAATCGACAAACAAATGTGGTACTTGTGATGTTGTTTTGACCTCTATTCACGTCGTTCTTTTCCACATTAACCAGTCCTTGATGGTCTAGTGGCTAGGATTCGGCGCTCTCACCGCCGCGGCCCGGGTTCGATTCCCGGTCAGGGAATTTAGCTTTCAGATATTGTGCTCATTGCTTGATACACGCTGATATCATACGTCAACATGATTGCTTGATATAATAGACAAACAAATGTGGTACTTGTGATGTTGTTTTGACCTCTATTCACGTCGTTCTTTTTCCCATTAACCAGTCCTTGATGGTCTAGTGGCTAGGATTCGGCGCTCTCACCGCCGCGGCCCGGGTTCGATTCCCGGTCAGGGAATTCATCTTTCAAGTTAGCTTTGAGATATTGTGCTCATTGCTTGATACACGCTGATATCATACGTCAACATGATTGCTTGATATAATAGACAAACAAATGTGGTACTTGTGATGTTGTTTTGACCTCTATTCACGTCGTTCTTTTTCCCATTTACCAGTCCTTGATGGTCTAGTGGCTAGGATTCGGCGCTCTCACCGCCGCGGCCCGGGTTCGATGGCCGGTCAGGGAATTCATCTTTGAAGTTAGCTTTGAGATATTGTGCTCATTGCTTGATACACGCTGATATCATACGTCAACATGATTGCTTGATATAATCGACAAACAAATGTGGTACTTGTGATGTTGTTTTGACCTCTATTCACGTCGTTCTTTTCCACATTAACCAGTCCTTGATGGTCTAGTGGCTAGGATTCGGTGCTCTCACCGCCGCGGCCCGGGTTCGATTCCCGGTCGGGAATTCATCTTTGAAGTTAGCTTTGAGATATTGTGCTCATTGCTTGATTGACGCTGAGATCATACGTCAACATGATTGCTTGATATAATAGACAAACAAATGTGGTACTTGTGATGTTGTTTTGACCTCTATTCACGTCGTTCTTTTCCACATAAACCAGTCCTTGATGGTCTAGTGGCTAGTATTCGGCGCTCTCACCGCCGCGGCCCGGGTTCGATTCCCGGTCAGGGAATTCATCTTTCAAGTTAGCTTTGAGATATTGTGCTCATTGCTTGATACACGCTGATATCATACGTCAACATGATTGCTTGATATAATCGACAAACAAATGTGGTACTTGTGATGTTGTTTTGACCTCTATTCACGTCGTTCTTTTTCCCATTAACCAGTCCTTGATGGTCTAGTGGCTAGGATTCGGCGCTCTCACCGCCGCGGCCCGGGTTCGATTCCCGGTCAGGGAATTCATCTTTGAAGTTAGCTTTGAGATATATTGCTTGATTGACGCTGATATCATACGTCAACATGATTGCTTGATATAATAGACAAGCAAATTTGGTACTTGTGATGTTGTTTTGACCTCTATTCACGTCGTTCTTTTCCACATTAACCAGTCCTTGATGGTCTAGTGGCTAGGATTCGGCGCTCTCACTGCCGCTGCCCGGGTTCGATTCCCGATCAGGGAATTTAGCTTTGAGATATTGTGCTCATTGCTTGATACACGCTGATATCATACGTCAACATGATTGCTTGATATAATAGACAAACAAATGTGGTACTTGTGATGTTGTTTTGACCTCTATTCACGTCGTTCTTTTTCCCATTAACCAGTCCTTCATGGTCTAGTGGCTAGGATTCGGCGCTCTCACCGCCGCGGCCCGGGTTCGATGGCCGGTCAGGGAATTCATATTTGAAGTTAGCTTTGAGATATTGTGCTCATTGCTTGATTGACGCTGAGATCATACGTCAACATGATTGCTTGATATAATAGACAAACAAATGTGGTACTTGTGATGTTGTTTTGACCTCTATTCACGTCGTTCTTTTCCACATTAACCAGTCCTTGATGGTCTAGTGGCTAGGATTCGGCGCTCTCACCGCCGCTGCCCGGGTTCGATTCCCGATCAGGGAATTTAGCTTTGAGATATTGTGCTCATTGCTTGATACACGCTGATATCATACGTCAACATGATTGCTTGATATAATAGACAAACAAATGTGGTACTTGTGATGTTGTTTTGACCTCTATTCACGTCGTTCTTTTTCCCATTAACCAGTCCTTGATGGTCTAGTGGCTAGGATTCGGCGCTCTCACCGCCGCGGCCCGGGTTCGATTCCCGGTCAGGGAATTCATCTTTCAAGTTAGCTTTGAGATATATTGCTTGATTGACGCTGATATCATACGTCAACATGATTGCTTGATATAATAGACAAGCACATTTGGTACTTGTGATGTTGTTTTGACCTCTATTCACGTCGTTCTTTTCCACATTAACCAGTCCTTGATGGTCTAGTGGCTAGGATTCGGCGCTCTCACCGCCGCTGCCCGGGTTCGATTCCCGATCAGGGAATTTAGCTTTGAGATATTGTGCTCATTGCTTGATACACGCTGATATCATACGTCAACATGATTGCTTGATATAATAGAAAAACAAATGTGGTACTTGTGATGTTGTTTTGACCTCTATTCACGTCGTTCTTTTTCCCATTAACCAGTCCTTGATGGTCTAGTGGCTAGGATTCGGCGCTCTCACCGCCGCGGCCCGGGTTCGATTCCCGGTCAGGGAATTCATATTTGAAGTTAGCTTTGAGATATTGTGCTCATTGCTTGATTGACGCTGATATCATACGTCAACATGATTGCTTGATATAATAGACAAACAAATGTGGTACTTGTGATGTTGTTTTGACCTCTATTCACGTCGTTCTTTTCCACATTAACCAGTCCTTGATGGTCTAGTGGCTAGGATTCGGCGCTCTCACCGCCGCGGCCCGGGTTCGATTCCCGGTCAGGGAATTTAGCTTTGAGATATTGTGCTCATTGCTTGATACACGCTGATATCATACGTCAACATGATTGCTTGATATAATCGACAAACAAATATGGTACTTGTGATGTTGTTTTGACCTCTATTCACGTCGTTCTTTTCCACATTAACCAGTCCTTGATGGTCTAGTGGCTAGTATTCGGCGCTCTCACCGCCGCGGCCCGGGTTCGATTCCCGATCAGGGAATTTAGCTTTGAGATATTGTGCTCATTGCTTGATACACGCTGATATCATACGTCAACATGATTGCTTGATATAATAGACAAACAAATGTGGTACTTGTGATGTTGTTTTGACCTCTATTCACGTCATTCTTTTTCCCATTAACCAGTCCTTGATGGTCTAGTGGCTAGGATTCGGCGCTCTCACCGCCGCGGCCCGGGTTCGATTCCCGGTCAGGGAATTCATATTTGAAGTTAGCTTTGAGATATTGTGCTCATTGCTTGATTGACGCTGATATCATACGTCAACATGATTGCTTGATATAATAGACAAACAAATGTGGTACTTGTGATGTTGTTTTGACCTCTATTCACGTCGTTCTTTTCCACATTAACCAGTCCTTGATGGTCTAGTGGCTAGGATTCGGCGCTCTCACCGCCGCGGCCCGGGTTCGATTCCCGGTCAGGGAATTTAGCTTTGAGATATTGTGCTCATTGCTTGATACACGCTGATATCATACGTCAACATGATTGCTTGATATAATCGACAAACAAATATGGTACTTGTGATGTTGTTTTGACCTCTATTCACGTCGTTCTTTTCCACATTAACCAGTCCTTGATGGTCTAGTGGCTAGTATTCGGCGCTCTCACCGCCGCGGCCCGGGTTCGATTCCCGGTCAGGGAATTTAGCTTTGAGATATTGTGCTCATTGCTTGATACACGCTGATATCATACGTCAACATGATTGCTTGATATAATCGACAAGCAAATATGGTACTTGTGATGTTGTTTTGACCTCTATTCACGTCGTTCTTTTCCACATTAACCAGTCCTTGATGGTCTAGTGGCTAGGATTCGGCGCTCTCACCGCCGCGGCCCGGGTTCGATTCCCGGTCAGGGAATTCATCTTTGAAGTTAGCTTTGAGATATTGTGCTCATTGCTTGATTGACGCTGAGATCATACGTCAACATGATTGCTTGATATAATAGACAAACAAATGTGGTACTTGTGATGTTGTTTTGACCTCTATTCACGTCGTTCTTTTTCCCATTAACCAGTCCTTGATGGTCTAGTGGCTAGGATTCGGCGCTCTCACCGCCGCGGCCCGTGTTCGATTCCCGGTCAGGGAATTTAGCTTTGAGATATTGTGCTCATTGCTTGATACACGCTGATATCATACGTCAACATGATTGCTTGATATAATAGACAAACAAATGTGGTACTTGTGATGTTGTTTTGACCTCTATTCACGTCGTTCTTTTCCACATTAACCAGTCCTTGATGGTCTAGTGGCTAGGATTCGGCGCTCTCACCGCCGCGGCCCGGGTTCGATTCCCGGTCAGGGAATTTAGCTTTGAGATATTGTGCTCATTGCTTGATACACGCTGATATCATACGTCAACATGATTGCTTGATATAATAGACAAACAAATGTGGTACTTGTGATGTTGTTTTGACCTCTATTCACGTCGTTCTTTTTCCCATTAACCAGTCCTTGATGGTCTAGTGGCTAGGATTCGGCGCTCTCACCGCCGCGGCCCGGGTTCGATTCCCGGTCAGGGAATTTAGCTTTCAGATATTGTGCTCATTGCTTGATACACGCTGATATCATACGTCAACATGATTGCTTGATATAATAGACAAACAAATGTGGTACTTGTGATGTTGTTTTGACCTCTATTCACGTCGTTCTTTTTCCCATTAACCAGTCCTTGATGGTCTAGTGGCTAGGATTCGGCGCTCTCACCGCCGCGGCCCGGGTTCGATTCCCGGTCAGGGAATTCATCTTTCAAGTTAGCTTTGAGATATTGTGCTCATTGCTTGATACACGCTGATATCATACGTCAACATGATTGCTTGATATAATAGACAAACAAATGTGGTACTTGTGATGTTGTTTTGACCTCTATTCACGTCGTTCTTTTTCCCATTTACCAGTCCTTGATGGTCTAGTGGCTAGGATTCGGCGCTCTCACCGCCGCGGCCCGGGTTCGATGGCCGGTCAGGGAATTCATCTTTGAAGTTAGCTTTGAGATATTGTGCTCATTGCTTGATACACGCTGATATCATACGTCAACATGATTGCTTGATATAATCGACAAACAAATGTGGTACTTGTGATGTTGTTTTGACCTCTATTCACGTCGTTCTTTTCCACATTAACCAGTCCTTGATGGTCTAGTGGCTAGGATTCGGTGCTCTCACCGCCGCGGCCCGGGTTCGATTCCCGGTCGGGAATTCATCTTTGAAGTTAGCTTTGAGATATTGTGCTCATTGCTTGATTGACGCTGAGATCATACGTCAACATGATTGCTTGATATAATAGACAAACAAATGTGGTACTTGTGATGTTGTTTTGACCTCTATTCACGTCGTTCTTTTCCACATAAACCAGTCCTTGATGGTCTAGTGGCTAGTATTCGGTGCTCTCACCGCCGCGGCCCGGGTTCGATTCCCGGTCAGGGAATTCATCTTTCAAGTTAGCTTTGAGATATTGTGCTCATTGCTTGATACACGCTGATATCATACGTCAACATGATTGCTTGATATAATCGACAAACAAATGTGGTACTTGTGATGTTGTTTTGACCTCTATTCACGTCGTTCTTTTTCCCATTAACCAGTCCTTGATGGTCTAGTGGCTAGGATTCGGCGCTCTCACCGCCGCGGCCCGGGTTCGATTCCCGGTCAGGGAATTCATCTTTGAAGTTAGCTTTGAGATATATTGCTTGATTGACGCTGATATCATACGTCAACATGATTGCTTGATATAATAGACAAGCAAATTTGGTACTTGTGATGTTGTTTTGACCTCTATTCACGTCGTTCTTTTCCACATTAACCAGTCCTTGATGGTCTAGTGGCTAGGATTCGGCGCTCTCACTGCCGCTGCCCGGGTTCGATTCCCGATCAGGGAATTTAGCTTTGAGATATTGTGCTCATTGCTTGATACACGCTGATATCATACGTCAACATGATTGCTTGATATAATAGACAAACAAATGTGGTACTTGTGATGTTGTTTTGACCTCTATTCACGTCGTTCTTTTTCCCATTAACCAGTCCTTCATGGTCTAGTGGCTAGGATTCGGCGCTCTCACCGCCGCGGCCCGGGTTCGATGGCCGGTCAGGGAATTCATATTTGAAGTTAGCTTTGAGATATTGTGCTCATTGCTTGATTGACGCTGAGATCATACGTCAACATGATTGCTTGATATAATAGACAAACAAATGTGGTACTTGTGATGTTGTTTTGACCTCTATTCACGTCGTTCTTTTCCACATTAACCAGTCCTTGATGGTCTAGTGGCTAGGATTCGGCGCTCTCACCGCCGCTGCCCGGGTTCGATTCCCGATCAGGGAATTTAGCTTTGAGATATTGTGCTCATTGCTTGATACACGCTGATATCATACGTCAACATGATTGCTTGATATAATAGACAAACAAATGTGGTACTTGTGATGTTGTTTTGACCTCTATTCACGTCGTTCTTTTTCCCATTAACCAGTCCTTGATGGTCTAGTGGCTAGGATTCGGCGCTCTCACCGCCGCGGCCAGGGTTCGATTCCCGGTCAGGGAATTCATCTTTGAAGTTAGCTTTGAGATATATTGCTTGATTGACGCTGATATCATACGTCAACATGATTGCTTGATATAATAGACAAACAAATGTGGTACTTGTGATGTTGTTTTGACCTCTATTCACGTCGTTCTTTTCCACATTAACCAGTCCTTGATGGTCTAGTGGCTAGGATTCGGCGCTCTCACCGCCGCGGCCCGGGTTCGATTCCCGGTCAGGGAATTTAGCTTTGAGATATTGTGCTCATTGCTTGATACACGCTGATATCATACGTCAACATGATTGCTTGATATAATAGACAAACAAATGTGGTACTTGTGATGTTGTTTTGACCTCTATTCACGTCGTTCTTTTCCACATTAACCAGTCCTTGATGGTCTAGTGGCTAGGATTCGGCGCTCTCACCGCCGCGGCCCGGGTTCGATTCCCGGTCAGGGAATTCATCTTTCAAGTTAGCTTTGAGATATATTGCTTGATTGACGCTGATATCATACGTCAACATGATTGCTTGATATAATAGACAAGCACATTTGGTACTTGTGATGTTGTTTTGACCTCTATTCACGTCGTTCTTTTCCACATTAACCAGTCCTTGATGGTCTAGTGGCTAGGATTCGGCGCTCTCACCGCCGCTGCCCGGGTTCGATTCCCGATCAGGGAATTTAGCTTTGAGATATTGTGCTCATTGCTTGATACACGCTGATATCATACGTCAACATGATTGCTTGATATAATAGAAAAACAAATGTGGTACTTGTGATGTTGTTTTGACCTCTATTCACGTCGTTCTTTTTCCCATTAACCAGTCCTTGATGGTCTAGTGGCTAGGATTCGGCGCTCTCACCGCCGCGGCCCGGGTTCGATTCCCGGTCAGGGAATTCATATTTGAAGTTAGCTTTGAGATATTGTGCTCATTGCTTGATTGACGCTGATATCATACGTCAACATGATTGCTTGATATAATAGACAAACAAATGTGGTACTTGTGATGTTGTTTTGACCTCTATTCACGTCGTTCTTTTCCACATTAACCAGTCCTTGATGGTCTAGTGGCTAGGATTCGGCGCTCTCACCGCCGCGGCCCGGGTTCGATTCCCGGTCAGGGAATTTAGCTTTGAGATATTGTGCTCATTGCTTGATACACGCTGATATCATACGTCAACATGATTGCTTGATATAATAGACAAGCAAATTTGGTACTTGTGATGTTGTTTTGACCTCTATTCACGTCGTTCTTTTCCACATTAACCAGTCCTTGATGGTCTAGTGGCTAGGATTCGGCGCTCTCACCGCCGCGGCCCGGGTTCGATTCCCGGTCAGGGAATTCATCTTTGAAGTTAGCTTTGAGATATTGTGCTCATTGCTTGATTGACGCTGAGATCATACGTCAACATGATTGCTTGATATAATAGACAAACAAATTTGGTACTTGTGATGTTGTTTTGACCTCTATTCACGTCGTTCTTTTCCACATTAACCAGTCCTTGATGGTCTAGTGGCTAGTATTCGGCGCTCTCACCGCCGCGGCCCGGGTTCGATTCCCGGTCAGGGAATTTAGCTTTGAGATATTGTGCTCATTGCTTGATACACGCTGATATCATACGTCAACATGATTGCTTGATATAATAGACAAACAAATGTGGTACTTGTGATGTTGTTTTGACCTCTATTCACGTCGTTCTTTTCCACATTAACCAGTCCTTGATGGTCTAGTGGCTAGGATTCGGCGCTCTCACCGCCGCGGCCCGGGTTCGATTCCCGGTCAGGGAATTCATCTTTCAAGTTAGCTTTGAGATATATTGCTTGATTGACGCTGATATCATACGTCAACATGATTGCTTGATATAATAGACAAGCACATTTGGTACTTGTGATGTTGTTTTGACCTCTATTCACGTCGTTCTTTTCCACATTAACCAGTCCTTGATGGTCTAGTGGCTAGGATTCGGCGCTCTCACCGCCGCTGCCCGGGTTCGATTCCCGATCAGGGAATTTAGCTTTGAGATATTGTGCTCATTGCTTGATACACGCTGATATCATACGTCAACATGATTGCTTGATATAATAGAAAAACAAATGTGGTACTTGTGATGTTGTTTTGACCTCTATTCACGTCGTTCTTTTTCCCATTAACCAGTCCTTGATGGTCTAGTGGCTAGGATTCGGCGCTCTCACCGCCGCGGCCCGGGTTCGATTCCCGGTCAGGGAATTCATATTTGAAGTTAGCTTTGAGATATTGTGCTCATTGCTTGATTGACGCTGATATCATACGTCAACATGATTGCTTGATATAATAGACAAACAAATGTGGTACTTGTGATGTTGTTTTGACCTCTATTCACGTCGTTCTTTTCCACATTAACCAGTCCTTGATGGTCTAGTGGCTAGGATTCGGCGCTCTCACCGCCGCGGCCCGGATTCGATTCCCGGTCAGGGAATTTAGCTTTGAGATATTGTGCTCATTGCTTGATACACGCTGATATCATACGTCAACATGATTGCTTGATATAATCGACAAACAAATATGGTACTTGTGATGTTGTTTTGACCTCTATTCACGTCGTTCTTTTCCACATTAACCAGTCCTTGATGGTCTAGTGGCTAGTATTCGGCGCTCTCACCGCCGCGGCCCGGGTTCGATTCCCGGTCAGGGAATTTAGCTTTGAGATATTGTGCTCATTGCTTGATACACGCTGATATCATACGTCAACATGATTGCTTGATATAATAGACAAGCAAATTTGGTACTTGTGATGTTGTTTTGACCTCTATTCACGTCGTTCTTTTCCACATTAACCAGTCCTTGATGGTCTAGTGGCTAGGATTCGGCGCTCTCACCGCCGCGGCCCGGGTTCGATTCCCGGTCAGGGAATTCATCTTTGAAGTTAGCTTTGAGATATTGTGCTCATTGCTTGATTGACGCTGAGATCATACGTCAACATGATTGCTTGATATAATAGACAAACAAATTTGGTACTTGTGATGTTGTTTTGACCTCTATTCACGTCGTTCTTTTTCCCATTTACCAGTCCTTGATGGTCTAGTGGCTAGGATTCGGAGCTCTCACCGCCGCGGCCTGGGTTCGATGGCCGGTCAGGGAATTTAGCTTTGAGATATTGTGCTCATTGCTTGATTGACGCTGATATCATACGTCAACATGATTGCTTGATATAATAGACAAACAAATTTGGTACTTGTGATGTTGTTTTGACCTCTATTCACGTCGTTCTTTTCCACATTAACCAGTCCTTGATGGTCTAGTGGCTAGGATTCGGCGCTCTCACCGCCGCGGCCCGGGTTCGATTCCCGGTCAGGGAATTTAGCTTTGCGATATTGTGCTCATTGCTTGATACACGCTGATATCATACGTCAACATGATTGCTTGATATAATCGACAAACAAATGTGGTACTTGTGATGTTGTTTTGACCTCTATTCACGTCGTTCTTTTCCACGTTAACCAGTCCTTGATGGTCTAGTGGCTAGGATTCGGCGCTCTCACCGCCGCGGCCCGGGTTCGATTCCCGGTCAGGGAATTCATCTTTCAAGTTAGCTTTGAGATATTGTGCTCATTGCTTGATACACGCTGATATCATACGTCAACATGATTGCTTGATATAATCGACAAACAAATGTGGTACTTGTGATGTTGTTTTGACCTCTATTCACGTCGTTCTTTTCCACATTAACCAGTCCTTGATGGTCTAGTGGCTAGGATTCGGCGCTCTCACTGCCGCGGCCAGGGTTCGATTCCCGGTCAGGGAATTTAGCTTTGAGATATTGTGCTCATTGCTTGATACACGCTGATATCATACGTCAACATGATTGCTTGATATAATCGACAAACAAATGTGGTACTTGTGATGTTGTTTTGACCTCTATTCACGTCGTTCTTTTCCACGTTAACCAGTCCTTGATGGTCTAGTGGCTAGGATTCGGCGCTCTCACCGCCGCGGCCTGGGTTCGATTCCCGGTCAGGGAATTCATCTTTCAAGTTAGCTTTGAGATATTGTGCTCATTGCTTGATACACGCTGATATCATACGTCAACATGATTGCTTGATATAATAGACAAACAAATGTGGTACTTGTGATGTTGTTTTGACCTCTATTCACGTCGTTCTTTTCCACATTAACCAGTCCTTGATGGTCTAGTGGCTAGGATTCGGCGCTCTCACTGCCGCGGCCAGGGTTCGATTCCCGGTCAGGGAATTTAGCTTTGAGATATTGTGCTCATTGCTTGATACACGCTGATATCATACGTCAACATGATTGCTATATAATCGACAAACAAATGTGGTACTTGTGATGTTGTTTTGACCTCTATTCACGTCGTTCTTTTCCACATTAACCAGTCCTTGATGGTCTAGTGGCTAGGATTCGGCGCTCTCACCGCCGCGGCCAGGGTTCGATGGCCGGTCAGGGAATTCATCTTTGAAGTTAGCTTTGAGATATATTGCTTGATTGACGCTGATATCATACGTCAACATGATTGCTTGATATAATCGACAAACAAATGTGGTACTTGTGATGTTGTTTTGACCTCTATTCACGTCGTTCTTTTTCCCATTAACCAGTCCTTGATGGTCTAGTGGCTAGGATTCGGCGCTCTCACCGCCGCGGCCCGGGTTCGATGGCCGGTCAGGGAATTCATCTTTGAAGTTAGCTTTGAGATATTGTGCTCATTGCTTGATACACGCTGATATCATACGTCAACATAATTGCTTGATATAATAGACAAACAAATGTGGTACTTGTGATGTTGTTTTGACCTCTATTCACGTCGTTCTTTTTCTCATTAACCAGTCCTTGATGGTCTAGTGGCTAGGATTCAGCACTCTCACCGCCGCGGCCCGGGTTCGATTCCCGGTCAGGGAATTTAGCTTTGAGGTTAGCTTTGAGATATTGTGCTCATTGCTTGATACACGCTGATATCATACGTCAACATGATTGCTTGATATAATAGACAAACAAATGTGGTACTTGTGATGTTGTTTTGACCTCTATTCACGTCGTTCTTTTCCACATTAACCAGTCCTTGATGGTCTAGTGGCTAGGATTCGGCGCTCTCACCGCCGCGGCCCGGGTTCGATTCCCGGTCAGGGAATTCATCTTTCAAGTTAGCTTTGAGATATTGTGCTCATTGCTTGATACACGCTGATATCATACGTCAACATGATTGCTTGATATAATCGACAAACAAATGTGGTACTTGTGATGTTGTTTTGACCTCTATTCACGTCGTTCTTTTCCACATTAACCAGTCCTTGATGGTCTAGTGGCTAGGATTCGGCGCTCTCACCGCCGCGGCCCGGGTTCGATTCCCGGTCAGGGAATTCATCTTTGAAGTTAGCTTTGAGATATTGTGCTCATTGCTTGATTGACGCTGAGATCATACGTCAACATGATTGCTTGATATAATAGACAAACAAATTTGGTACTTGTGATGTTGTTTTGACCTCTATTCACGTCGTTCTTTTTCCCATTTACCAGTCCTTGATGGTCTAGTGGCTAGGCTTCGGCGCTCTCACCGCCGCGGCCCGGGTTCGATTCCCGGTCAGGGAATTTAGCTTTGAGGTTAGCTTTGAGATATTGTGCTCATTGCTTGATACACGCTGATATCATACGTCAACATGATTGCTTGATATAATAGACAAACAAATGTGGTACTTGTGATGTTGTTTTGACCTCTATTCACGTCGTTCTTTTCCACATTAACCAGTCCTTGATGGTCTAGTGGCTAGGATTCGGCGCTCTCACCGCCGCGGCCCGGGTTCGATTCCCGGTCAGGGAATTTAGCTTTGCGATATTGTGCTCATTGCTTGATACACGCTGATATCATACGTCAACATGATTGCTTGATATAATCGACAAACAAATGTGGTACTTGTGATGTTGTTTTGACCTCTATTCACGTCGTTCTTTTCCACGTTAACCAGTCCTTGATGGTCTAGTGGCTAGGATTCGGCGCTCTCACCGCCGCGGCCCGGGTTCGATTCCCGGTCAGGGAATTCATCTTTCAAGTTAGCTTTGAGATATTGTGCTCATTGCTTGATACACGCTGATATCATACGTCAACATGATTGCTTGATATAATCGACAAACAAATGTGGTACTTGTGATGTTGTTTTGACCTCTATTCACGTCGTTCTTTTCCACATTAACCAGTCCTTGATGGTCTAGTGGCTAGGATTCGGCGCTCTCACTGCCGCGGCCAGGGTTCGATTCCCGGTCAGGGAATTTAGCTTTGAGATATTGTGCTCATTGCTTGATACACGCTGATATCATACGTCAACATGATTGCTTGATATAATCGACAAACAAATGTGGTACTTGTGATGTTGTTTTGACCTCTATTCACGTCGTTCTTTTCCACGTTAACCAGTCCTTGATGGTCTAGTGGCTAGGATTCGGCGCTCTCACCGCCGCGGCCTGGGTTCGATTCCCGGTCAGGGAATTCATCTTTCAAGTTAGCTTTGAGATATTGTGCTCATTGCTTGATACACGCTGATATCATACGTCAACATGATTGCTTGATATAATAGACAAACAAATGTGGTACTTGTGATGTTGTTTTGACCTCTATTCACGTCGTTCTTTTCCACATTAACCAGTCCTTGATGGTCTAGTGGCTAGGATTCGGCGCTCTCACTGCCGCGGCCAGGGTTCGATTCCCGGTCAGGGAATTTAGCTTTGAGATATTGTGCTCATTGCTTGATACACGCTGATATCATACGTCAACATGATTGCTATATAATCGACAAACAAATGTGGTACTTGTGATGTTGTTTTGACCTCTATTCACGTCGTTCTTTTCCACATTAACCAGTCCTTGATGGTCTAGTGGCTAGGATTCGGCGCTCTCACCGCCGCGGCCAGGGTTCGATGGCCGGTCAGGGAATTCATCTTTGAAGTTAGCTTTGAGATATATTGCTTGATTGACGCTGATATCATACGTCAACATGATTGCTTGATATAATCGACAAACAAATGTGGTACTTGTGATGTTGTTTTGACCTCTATTCACGTCGTTCTTTTTCCCATTAACCAGTCCTTGATGGTCTAGTGGCTAGGATTCGGCGCTCTCACCGCCGCGGCCCGGGTTCGATGGCCGGTCAGGGAATTCATCTTTGAAGTTAGCTTTGAGATATTGTGCTCATTGCTTGATACACGCTGATATCATACGTCAACATAATTGCTTGATATAATAGACAAACAAATGTGGTACTTGTGATGTTGTTTTGACCTCTATTCACGTCGTTCTTTTTCTCATTAACCAGTCCTTGATGGTCTAGTGGCTAGGATTCAGCACTCTCACCGCCGCGGCCCGGGTTCGATTCCCGGTCAGGGAATTCATCTTTCAAGTTAGCTTTGAGATATTGTGCTCATTGCTTGATACACGCTGATATCATACGTCAACATGATTGCTTGATATAATCGACAAACAAATGTGGTACTTGTGATGTTGTTTTGACCTCTATTCACGTCGTTCTTTTCCACATTAACCAGTCCTTGATGGTCTAGTGGCTAGGATTCGGCGCTCTCACCCTCGCGGCCAGGGTTCGATTCCCGGTCAGGGAATTTAGCTTTGAGATATTGTGCTCATTGCTTGATACACGCTGATATCATACGTCAACATGATTGCTTGATATAATCGACAAACAAATGTGGTACTTGTGATGTTGTTTTGACCTCTATTCACGTCGTTCTTTTCCACATTAACCAGTCCTTGATGGTCTAGTGGCTAGGATTCGGCGCTCTCACCGCCGCGGCCAGGGTTCGATTCCCGGTCAGGGAATTCATCTTTGAAGTTAGCTTTGAGATATTGTGCTCATTGCTTGATACACGCTGATATCATACGTCAACATGATTGCTTGATATAATCGACAAACAAATTTGGTACTTGTGATGTTGTTTTGACCTCTATTCACGTCGTTCTTTTCCACATTAACCAGTCCTTGATGGTCTAGTGGCTAGGATTCGGCGCTCTCACCGCTGCGGCCCGGGTTCGATTCCCGGTCAGGCAATTTAGCTTTGAGATATTGTGCTCATTGCTTGATACACGCTGATATCATACGTCAACATGATTGCTTGATATAATAGACAAACAAATGTGGTACTTGTGATGTTGTTTTGACCTCTATTCACGTCGTTCTTTTCCACATTAACCAGTCCTTGATGGTCTAGTGGCTAGGATTCGGCGCTCTCACTGCCGCGGCCCGGGTTCGATTCCCGGTCAGGGAATTTAGCTTTCAGATATTGTGCTCATTGCTTGATACACGCTGATATCATACGTCAACATGATTGCTTGATATAATCGACAAACAAATGTGGTACTTGTGATGTTGTTTTGACCTCTATTCACGTCGTTCTTTTTCCCATTAACCAGTCCTTGATGGTCTAGTGGCTAGGATTCGGCGCTCTCACCGCCGCGGCCCGGGTTCGATTCCCGGTCAGGGAATTTAGCTTTCAGATATTGTGCTGATTGCTTGATACACGCTGATATCATACGTCAACATGATTGCTTGATATAATAGACAAACAAATGTGGTACTTGTGATGTTGTTTTGACCTCTATTCACGTCGTTCTTTTCCACATTAACCAGTCCTTGATGGTCTAGTGGCTAGGATTCGGCGCTCTCACTGCCGCGGCCCGGGTTCGATTCCCGGTCAGGGAATTCATCTTTGAAGTTAGCTTTGAGATATTGTGCTCATTGCTTGATACACGCTGATATCATACGTCAACATGATTGCTTGATATAATCGACAAACAAATTTGGTACTTGTGATGTTGTTTTGACCTCTATTCACGTCGTTCTTTTTCCCATTAACCAGTCCTTTCGGCGCTCTCACCGCCGCGGCCAGGGTTCGATTCCCGGTCAGGGAATTCATCTTTGAAGTTAGCTTTGAGATATTGTGCTCATTGCTTGATACACGCTGATATCATACGTCAACATGATTGCTTGATATAATAGACAAACAAATGTGGTACTTGTGATGTTGTTTTGACCTCTATTCACGTCGTTCTTTTCCACATTAACCAGTCCTTGATGGTCTAGTGGCTAGGATTCGGCGCTCTCACCGCCGCGGCCCGGGTTCGATTCCCGGTCAGGGAATTCATCTTTGAAGTTAGCTTTGAGATATTGTGCTCATTGCTTGATACACGCTGATATCATACGTCAACATGATTGCTTGATATAATCGACAAACAAATGTGGTACTTGTGATGTTGTTTTGACCTCTATTCACGTCGTTCTTTTTCCCATTAACCAGTCCTTGATGGTCTAGTGGCTAGGATTCGGCGCTCTCACCGCCGCGGCCCGGGTTCGATGGCCGGTCAGGGAATTTAGCTTTGAGATATTGTGCTCATTGCTTGATACACGCTGATATCATACGTCAACATGATTGCTTGATATAATCGAAAAAACAAATGTGGTACTTGTGATGTTGTTTTGACCTCTATTCACGTCGTTCTTTTCCACATTAACCAGTCCTTGATGGTCTAGTGGCTAGGATTCGGCGCTCTCACAGCCGCGGCCCGGGTTCGATTCCCGGTCAGGGAATTTAGCTTTGAGATATTGTGCTCATTGCTTGATACACGCTGATATCATACGTCAACATGATTGCTTGATATAATCGAAAAAACAAATGTGGTACTTGTGATGTTGTTTTGACCTCTATTCACGTCGTTCTTTTCCACATTAACCAGTCCTTGATGGTCTAGTGGCTAGGATTCGGCGCTCTCACCGCCGCGGCCCGGGTTCGATTCCCGGTCAGGGAATTCATCTTTCAAGTTAGCTTTGAGATATTGTGCTCATTGCTTGATACACGCTGATATCATACGTCAACATGATTGCTTGATATAATCGACAAACAAATGTGGTACTTGTGATGTTGTTTTGACCTCTATTCACGTCGTTCTTTTTCCCATTAACCAGTCCTTGATGGTCTAGTGGCTAGGATTCGGCGCTCTCACTGCCGCGGCCCGGGTTCGATTCCCGGTCAGGGAATTTAGCTTTCAGATATTGTGCTCATTGCTTGATACACGCTGATATCATACGTCAACATGATTGCTTGATATAATCGAAAAAACAAATGTGGTACTTGTGATGTTGTTTTGACCTCTATTCACGTCGTTCTTTTCCACATTAACCAGTCCTTGATGGTCTAGTGGCTAGGATTCGGCGCTCTCACCGCCGCGGCCCGGGTTCGATTCCCGGTCAGGGAATTTAGCTTTAAGATATTGTGCTCATTGCTTGATACACGCTGATATCATACGTCAACATGATTGCTTGATATAATCGACAAACAAATGTGGTACTTGTGATGTTGTTTTGACCTCTATTCACGTCGTTCTTTTCCACATTAACCAGTCCTTGATGGTCTAGTGGCTAGGATTCGGCGCTCTCACCGCCGCGGCCCGGGTTCGATGGCCGGTCAGGGAATTCATCTTTGAAGTTAGCTTTGAGATATTGTGCTCATTGCTTGATACACGCTGATATCATACGTCAACATGATTGCTTGATATAATAGACAAACAAATGTGGTACTTGTGATGTTGTTTTGACCTCTATTCACGTCGTTCTTTTTCCCATTAACCAGTCCTTGATGGTCTAGTGGCTATGATTCGGCGCTCTCACCGCCGCGGCCCGGGTTCGATTCCCGGTCAGGGAATTTAGCTTTGAGATATTGTGCTCATTGCTTGATACACGCTGATATCATACGTCAACATGATTGCTTGATATAATCGACAAACAAATGTGGTACTTGTGATGTTGTTTTGACCTCTATTCACGTCGTTATTTTTCCCATTAACCAGTCCTTGATGGTCTAGTGGCTAGCATTCGGCGCTCTCACCGCCGCGGCCCGGGTTCGATTCCCGGTCAGGGAATTCATCTTTGAAGTTAGCTTTGAGATATTGTGCTCATTGCTTGATACACGCTGATATCATACGTCAACATGATTGCTTGATATAATCGACAAACAAATGTGGTACTTGTGATGTTGTTTTGACCTCTATTCAAGTCGTTCTTTTCCACATTAACCAGTCCTTGATGGTCTAGTGGCTAGGATTCGGCGCTCTCACAGCCGCGGCCCGGGTTCGATTCCCGGTCAGGGAATTTAGCTTTGAGATATTGTGCTCATTGCTTGATACACGCTGATATCATACGTCAACATGATTGCTTGATATAATAGACAAGCAAATTTGGTACTTGTGATGTTGTTTTGACCTCTATTCACGTCGTTCTTTTTCCCATTAACCAGTCCTTGATGGTCTAGTGGCTAGGATTCGGCGGTCTCACCGCCGCGGCCCGGGTTCGATTCCCGGTCAGGGAATTTAGCTTTGAAGTTAGCTTTGAGATATTGTGCTCATTGCTTGATTGACGCTTATATCATACGTCAACATGATCGCTTGATATAGTCACTATAATAGACAAACAATTTTGGGCCTTGTGATGTTGTTTTAACCTCTATTCACGTTGTTCTTTTCCCTATTGACCAGTCCTTGATGGTCTAGTGGCTAGGATTTGGTTCTCTGACCACAGCGGCCCGGGCTCGATTCCCTGTCATGGAATTTAGCTTTGAGATATTGTGCTTATTGATTGATGAAGCTGAAATCATACGTCAACATGATTGCTTGATATAATAGACATTCAAATATTGTCCTTGTGATGTTGTTTTGATCTCTATTTACGTCGTTCTTTTCAATATTAACCAGTCCTCGATGGTCTAGTGGCTAGGATTCGGCGCTCTCGCCGCGGCCCGGATTCGATGGCCGGTCAGGGAATTCATCTTTGAAGATGGCTTTGAGATATTGTGCTTATTGATTGATGAAGCTGAAATCATACGTCAACATCATTGCTTGTTATAATAGACACACAAATATGGTCCTTGTGATCTTGTGATGGAACCCAGTGCACGTGAGACTATCCAGTAAGCTCTTGTGGCACATCGTTTTCAGCAAAAACTATGTAATATTTCAGATTTTGAGCGGTCAAACTAATTATTTTGACTGATGAAAATGTCTGGGAATCGATGGGTGTTTTTCTATTTGAAAGTATTGGTGCACTCAGTAGGTTGTAATCTATCTAGAAAGGTGTGCTAATCGCGGGGAGCATGTTGCTAACGGTCCGAACAATTATTTTTCCCAAAACTTGGGGAGCTCTCTCTGGGTCATGTTCGACATTCTTGCTCATACTTATGGATTATGATAAGTAGAACTCAAGATATGAGATCTTAAAAACATAAATCCCATAGGGTGCCCTTCTTACGGGACCCTGGAGCCCAAAAGGTTGGTGGTGAGTTGGAGGAGAGAAAAAAAAACGCATTCAAAAATATATGTATCAAAATTACATTTGACATCATTAGATGGAATACATTTTTGCGTCAACTCAATCGGTTTACTAGGCAGCTGTTCCCTATGTGGCTAGACCATAAAAAAATATGTTTTTTTTGTTTTGACTTCATTTCCCAGGTGAGACATTGTTTCATGAAGTAAAAGTTGCATTAAATTGGTCATAGTAATGATTCAGTAGATTGCCATCAACTTTCCAATGCTGAAATAAACTGGTGGAAGCATTCTTATTTTACAAAAAGGGTTTACGCTTATAACAAATATTATACAATATATAATGTAGTAACATTGAATAATTTGCATTCGTCGTTGACTGTGCCAAAATAGTACTATGCTTCTGCATCTCTGAATCAACCTAAATAGGACTAGAAGCATGGCACAATCCAAAAAAATTACACTATACCTCACGGATATTCATGCATCCTTAACGTCTCATTTAAAATCTGATTTTTTAACTTATTTTCCAGTTAACAATTGTTACAGTCTACTTTAAAGAGACCTAATATACCCATTCAGGTTCATGGTTGTATTTTATTTTTCTATTAGAACATGTTGCATGATGCGAAATTAAAAAAAAACTTTATTCTGCTGAGCTGTACTAGCACCGCTGGCCTTGGCAGTGTGACTCAACACAACGTTTTCGGAGCACTTTTGACATGAATAATAATCCTATTAAAAGTGCATCGATCAAAAACTAAACATAGCACACGTTCCAGCAAGTCTTATCCGAATTGGAGATAAAATAACAACTCTGGTAATTAATGGTATTTGTATCTTCTCAGTCACCGTAACTTGATGTTGTTATGCATAGTCAGTGAACCGTAAAGTCAGTGAACCGTAAACATACTCGCTTTACCTTTGTCTTTACATACATTTATGAGAAATTAACAAAAGAGCCCTGTGAAAACGAAAGTAGAGTAGATCTTTATACATCCAAATGAGATACAGAGGTAACATGTTAGCATGTCGCTAACTGAATTTTAAACAGTGACTATCAGTTTGACTCAATGGGAAATCTGTGGCCTCCCCAGGGCTGCCCTTTATCACCGGTCCGGTTCGCGACTTTCATGGACAGGATATTTAGGCGCAGACAGGAGTGGAGAACGTCCGGTTCGGGGCTCTCGGGATTGCCTCTCTGCTGTTCGGGAGATGATGTGGTCCTGTTGGCTTCATTGGACTGTGACCTCTAGCATTCACTGAGGCGATTTGCAGCAAAGTGGGAAGTGGCGGGGATGAGAGTGAGCACCTACAAATCTGAGGCCATGGTGCTTTGCCGGAAATCTGTGGGTTGCTCCCTCCAGGTGGGGACCGAGTGCCTACATCAAGCGAAGGAGTTTGAGTATCTCGGGGTCTTGTTTACGAGTGGGGGTCAGATTGAGCGGAGATCGGCAGGAGGATTGGTGCGGCTGCAGCAGTAAAACAGGCATTGCACCGGACATCTTGGTGAAGAGGGAGCTGAGCCGGAAGGCAAAAGGTCTCAATTTACCGGGCGGTCTACCTTCCGACCCTCAACTATAGTCACAAACTCTGGGTTGTGACCGAAAGAGCGAGGTCGCGGATAAAAGCTGCCGAAATGAGTTTCCTCCGTAGGATGGCCAGGCACAGCCTTAGAGATATTTCTCAACTGGCTTGGGAACGCCTCGGGATCTCATCCTGGGGGATCTCGAGGCATTGTTGGAACATGTTGCGGGAATCCTGGGTCAGCTGACTTGCTACCAATGCTACCTGATGGTTGTGAGAGCACATACATTATTAAACCAGCATTAGCTTCCATAATCAGTGAATTTAAATTTGAATGAGAGAACTAGGGTTGTGTCATCTGCAAACATTATAGGAAAAAGTATTTTTTTACCCATTTGACAAATGGTTAATACAAATCAGGAATAATAATGATCCAAGAATGGACCCCTGTGGAACCTTTAACCCAGAAGCTAGAGATCATGGAGAGAACACAGTTCACAACAGAGGAAGCAGTTGCAGCGATTTTGGCCAGCAGCGATGAGGACGGAGGAGTGTCAGACAGGCCCGGAAGGCTTCGACTCCTGAGAGAGGATTATGCAGACTCAACTTTGTTTTAGCATATTTACGTTAGCACAGTGAGCACATTTAGCTGGTCCTGATCCCTTCGGTGGTTTTCCCCGATGCCAGAGTCTGATTCTGAGACGGGGCTGGCTGTTGGGGAGCTAGCAGGGAGCTAGCGCTAGCTCCGCGAGCTAACGGGAGATAGCTTGCTACAGCGGGGACACCACTGCAGGTAGTATCAGCTTATTACCCGACTGCATCGTCAATATCACTTAGTACCAACTAGTGCTTATCTTCGTTACGTGTTTGTAAGACGTAACGCTAACTATCGGTATGTGTTTACATTAGCAACGCGCTAACGTAGCGTTTAACTTGTGCCCGGAGCTCTGTTACTGTTTTGGTGTGTAATCGTAACTTTCTTTCATTGAACTTAGTACTGACTGGTAGTTATTTATTTTACAGAGAGGCTTCACAGCTGTCAGGGTCCAGTGGACAACATGCAGCTTTGCTACAGCCACCTGCACCTATGCTGTCGACGTGGAAGACTGAAGGCCTGGACCCTGTTTACCAGGTAGGTACACAGCACAGCTACACACGTACACCCGTTGAACTGTTCAAACTACTAACTAGTAGTCATTTATTTTACAGAGAGGATTCACCACAGCTATCTATTTTTTTATTTATGAATAATGCATATTTTATTAAAAAAAAAATGTTGTGTTTGCACACACCCCATGAAGCTTTATCTGCAGTACGAAGTCATTTCTCAGTCCCATTTCTATCATTTTGGTGAAAGGTGTGACAGACCACATTTCTGCTCAAAAAACGATAATAAAAAATTTGGTTTTAGACATTTATTTACATGTAACTACCATTTTATTTATATATTTCACTGCTTTTGTGAACCTAATACCTTTGGTAAACCAACATCTAGCACCAAAACGTTTCGTTAACATGAGTAAAGGTATGTTTTCACGTTTTAGTAGAAAACATTTTGGGTATAACTCATGAGCAATAAGCATAAAAAAAATGCCTTAAAAGAAGAATTTAAGAAATTATGTAAAATCGAGAAAAAGGCTAACACAAACAAACTTGTCTTGGTTTTTAACCATTTGTATGCAATGTCATGGAATCCATATTTATGCAGCTTTTTCAATAACACATTATGATTTACTGTATCGAAGGCAGGTCTATGAAAAGTATTACATTATTGTCAAGTGCATAGATAACTTTATCAACAAGGTAAAGTAAAGCCATATATGTTGAATGATTTTTACGGAAACCATACTGGTGTTTCTAAAGAATTTGAATTAGAATCTATATTAAACAATTCTTTTTTGTACAGTTTTTTTTCTAGTATTTTTGAAAAACAAGGCAATATAGATATGGGTCTAGAAACTATTTGTGTGGTGTGAGGTCATGATGGACCGCAGCCTCTTGCCAGATGGAAGGGACACGTACAGTTTGTGTCCAGGGTGAGAGGGGGTCAGCTACAATCTTTCTTGCCAAGTCCTGGAGGGACGGAAGATTGCAGCCAATCACCCTCTCAGCAGAGCGCATGATGCGCTGCAGCCTGCCCTTGTCCTTGGCAGTGGCTGCAGCGTACCAGACGGTGATGGAGGAGCAGAGAATGGACTCAATGATGGCTGTGTAGAAGTGCACCATCATTGTCTTTGACAGGTTACATTTCTTCAGCTGCCTCAGGAAGAACATCCTCTGCTGAGCCTTCTTAGTGATGGAGCTGATGTTCATCTCCCGTTTGAGGTCCTGGGTTAGGGTGGAGCCCAGGAAACGGAAGGACTCCACAGCATTGACGTTGGGAGTCACACAGGGTGATACAGGCTGGTGGGGCTGCATCCTTCCTGAAATCCACAACCATCTTCACTGTCTTTAGAGACTTTAACTTCCGGTTAGGTGGTGCTATGACTCAAAATGCGGCTCTAGATTTCTTCAGGTCTGGAGTCTCATCAAACATGTGAAATTTGGAAAGGAAAGGATCTGAGTCAAGTTTGACATCTCTCAGTGGATGGCTGCACACAACCTGAAAATTAACCCTGACAAAACTGAACTACTTTTCCTTCCAGGAAAAGGCTCTCCCACCCACGAGCTCTCTATTACCTTCAACAACTCAGTGTTGGCACCGACCCCGACTGCCAGGAATCTCGGTGTGACACGCGACAGTCAACTCTCCCTGACTGCCAACATCACCGCAACAACGCGCTCCTGTAGGTTCATGCTGTACCAACATCAGGAGGATACGTCCCCTTCTCACTCAGAAGGTGGCACAGGTTCTCGTACAAGCTCTGATCATCTCGCGCCTTGACTACTGTAACTCCCTCCTGGCAGGTCTACCTACTAGTGCCATCCGACCTCTGCAGCTCATCCAGAATGCAGCAGCTCGACTGGTCTTTAACTGAAATTCACCCACACGACTCCGCTCCTCCGCGACCTTCACTTGTTATCGGTGGTCGCCCGCATCCGCTTCAAAACATTGGTACTTGCGTATCATGCTACGAACAGATCGGGTCCTATCTACATCCAGACATGGTAAAACCGTACACCCCAGCCCGTTCGCTCCGCTCGGCTTCTGCCAATCGGCTTGCAGCTCCGTCACTGCGAGCTAAACACTCATCAAAGTCACGACTGTTTGCCGTCCTGGCTCCTCAATGGTGGAATGAGCTCCCCATTGACATCAGGACAGCAGAAAGTCTCTATATTTTCCGTCGCAAACTAAAAACACATCTTTTTCGACTACACCTTGAATAGGAAGGTAGCGCCGTAGTAAGGCAAGGCAAGGCAAGGCAAGTTTATTTGTATAGCACATTTCAACAACAAGGCGATTCAAAGTGCTTCACATAAAACCATTAAGAGCATCAAAACATAATGCAGAGAAAACAGGATTTAAAACAGTTAAGAAAACATTAAAACAGTAGAAAACAGGATTTAAAACAGTTAAGAAAACATTAAAACAGTCAAAAAGCTAAATAAAAAAAAAAATTGAATAAAAGTTGCAGTGCAGTTTAAGAAATAAAATGCAGTAGTGAGATGCAGCAACTGAATCTGGATCAATTAAAGGCAAGAGCAAAAAGAAAAGTCTTCAATCTGGATTTAAAGGAGCGGAGGGTCTCACCAGACCTGCAGCTTTCAGGGACCTTGTTCCAGATGTGTGGAGCAGAAAAGCTGAACGCTGCTTCTCCATGTTTAGTTCTGACTCTTGGAACAGAAAGTAGACCCGTAGTAGCACTTTAGTAGCACTTTAGTAGCACTTTAGTAGCACTTAAATGGCACTTACTGATAGCACTTGGTAGTTTAACCCTTCGTCCACGGAGCCCGCGGTTTCGCGTGGTGACACTTGAAACTTTTCTCTAAGTTTCTAAAATATTCACAGCACCCCGATAATACATCGCAAAAATATAATTTTACGTCTGGCGGAAAGAGACGGCTTCCTGCTTCCGGGTGCCTGCCCAGGCAGAGCCCAGCATAATTTTAACATCATCAGGCAAGCGAAAGGGCAGCAGTGTGTCATCTGACGCTGGAAAAAAAAAAAAAAAAAATCCTTCTCTGTGATTAGTTGAGTCATATGTCCGTCGCCATTTCGTGAACTAAACAACCAATGTACACTCAGGAAAATCTCAAAAGGACTACCCACTTGTACAGCATGTACACACTACAGTTTCTCATACTAAGAGATTCAACACGGAGGAAGCAAAACGCATGATTCTGGAGACCAGCGAGGAGGAGGAGGACGACGCGTTGTCGTCAGAGCTCGAAGGCTTTAGTTCTTCTGAGGAAGATGGGTAAGTGTAGTTACTAAACTTTGTTACGTGTCTGTAAGGCTGCATGGTGCAAACTAGTAATGTGTACAAACTAGTAATGTGTACAAACTAGTAATGTGTACAAACTAGTAATGTGTACACTGTGCACGAGAGCCAGCCACGCGGTGCACAATGCTGTTCACGTTACTACGTCATGATCTAAGTAATGTTTATACACAGTCTGCTTTGTACAACACTCTGCTTCACGTTACTACCACTAATATTTATACATCCAATGCGGAGCACTATGCTAAAATTACTACCACAGTCATGATCTGAATAATATTTGCACATCCAATGTGGAGCATTCTGCTCAATCGTTACGTCATCTTTCTTTCAACTGACTAGTATTGATTTATTTTACAGAGAGGAGCACCAGCCGCCCCGACCAGCCTGGCCAGCAAAGAGGCAGCGTGTTGGACGGCAACTAAAGACACCATCTCCAGCAAACAGGGCGCGTGCTGCCCGGCGACTGCTTTCACCTCAGGCCAGATCAAGAAAGACAGCAGCACGTGCACCACCTGCACCTACGCTGTCCTGGAGGACGGATGAAGACCCGGACACTGCTCCCCCGTCATCAAGTTCCAGCCCGGACACCAGGTCCACATGTCAGTGCCACAGCAACACCCATTTAACTCTTCAAACTGTTCTTCCAACTAAGTCCACGGTGGGTCGCAGGGTTTGCGAGCTTTGCAGCATGAAGAAAGTGAGAAAAGACACGGCGTGGAAGTGCGAGGCGTGTAACGTTCCCCTCTGCCTGCAGCTGAACAGAAACTGTTTCCATGACTGGCATGCCATGGCATGAGGATATGCCATTGAAGCATATATACTTGTATATTGTAAATGGTCTAGTCTTTGTTCTGTTTTATATTTCTGAATATATATTCTGTACATATTTTCTTTCTTTTTTATAATACATATTTTTATTTAAAAAAAAAAAAAATTGTTGTGATGGTCATTTTTCATTTGCACACACTCCCTGAAGCTTTATCTGCACTATGAAGTCATTTCTCAGTCCCATTTTTATCATTTTGGTGAAAGCTGTGAAAGACCATATTTCTACTCAAAAAACGATAATAAAAACTTTAGTTTTAGACATTTATTTACATGTATCTAACATTTTATTCATATATTTCACTGCTTTTGTGAACCTAAAACCTTTGGTAAACCAATTGCCATCACCTAAACAGAGTCACCACCTGAGTAAAGTTAGGTTTTTTCAAGCGATATGAAGATTTTCCAAAAATCGAGATTCCATTTTTCAGCTTTAGTGTCATATTATAAAGTTTTTGTCTTTACACTTTTGCCTTACGACAATGGTGCCTCATTATATACATAGCTGAGATTGTTCTGCAATTTATGATGTAAAACATGGGTATATATCTTATATGCAAGTGCCTTAAAAGGTGAATCTAAGAAAATTATGTCAAATCGAGAAAATCGACTGAAAATGACCTCCAGTGTGCAGTGAGTTAACTTTCTTGAAGAAATTGTACTTTCTTGATTCTTGTTGTTCTGAGTTTGTACTCACGGTTGAATTGCACTTATTGTAAGTCGCTTTGGATAAAAGCGTTAGCTAAATGAAATGTAATGTAAAAATGTATTCGTTCACAACGAAGGATCGAAAATTCGTCGAGCCACCATGTTGGCACCTTTTTAACAAATTCTTACAATCTTCACTATGAAGCATTATCAGAGAGTGATCTGATTAATTTGTGAGGCGGGTCTAAAAGTACACGACATGTAACTTCCTGTTACCAGTAGATGGCGCCATGACTAAAAGTGTAATATGGATGTCTTCAGGGTCAGGAGGTTATGACATCAGAAAAGCTGCTTAAATCAGCGCTAAACTTTGGAGGACAACTGCCTCTAATAGTGCAAACCGTGAAATAAACAAAGTGGACCGGGGGGTCAGCCGGACTTTTCTCTCCCCGGTCCAGTAGGCCCCTGCTCGTGTGGCAAGCTAGAATAAACAATGCCCTGTCCGGTCGAAAACAACTATCTAAGACTATGTGAAACCTGATAATATAACACTGTCTGAGTTACTATCCTTGAAAAACCGAACACAGTGACAACAAACTCTTACCGACATTGAGTGTAGCAACGTATTTTTAACCGGCGAACTAGCTGCTCTGGCTAGGCGGACACAGGGTAATGGGGGCGAGTGGGGCGTTGTTCTCTCAAGATGAGTACAATCAGGTTGGTGTTATCTGCAAACTGGTATACCGGTAAAAGAGCAGAGGGGAAAGGAAGCAGCCTGGAGGGGAACCAGTGTTCAGCAGTCAAATGTATTTGAAACGGCAGATGGCGCTTTTTGACCAACATGCATAATATTTCCATTTATAATATTCTTAAATTGAAGAGTCTATTTACTACGATAAGTCATCAAACTATTTACAAAAGCACAAATCAGTGCATGGAGTGCAGGAATGGGAAGTCAAAGTTGGTAAAAGCTCTATAAAGTCTATAAAATATTTACAATTTTAAACATGTAATTGTAAATGTAATTGCATTAGCAGCCTCAGCCTCAGTCTTTTCGGATCCACGAAGCAAGTTTGGCAAAATCACCATAGGAACACATCCCAAAACTTGAAAAATTCACTGGATAAGGTGGCCACGGACAAAAATGGCAGCGCCCTTCCTCAGAGATCACATTGATGAAGGAGCAATATTAGTTAGATTAGCGTTTTATAGGGAGAGAGTTCTTCGAGATCGCCAAGATCCATTATCACATCATGATGACTTCCTGTATGAGCGCGATCGATTCTGCCGACAAGGAATCATTTATTTACAAGACCTTCTGGAGCCATACATTGCGAACACGAAATGGGCAGTATTTCTATTACATGTATTTGAAATACGTACGTATTTCAATTACTTTTTTAGTATTTTGTCATTTGTATTTGATAGGGCTAATAAAAAAATTATTAATTTTGTATTTAAAATACTCAAAATGTTTGATCTTGGATGGTTGATGCGTGAGGTCAAGCATGGTTATGACCAGGGCCGGCTCTAGCCCTTTGGTTGCCCTAGGCGAGATTGAGTTTTGCGCGCCCCCTCACAGGTGTCATATTTTAGAGAGAGACAGGCAGCACAATGAGGAGGGCGAAGCGCTATACTGCACAGGAGGCTTGTGAGCTAACTTTTAACCATGTTGTGGAAAATAATGACCAGGAGGACAATGCTGAACATCATGAAGAGGAAGAATCAACTGACGAGGAGGATCAGGGTCAGAAGATAAGGAAAATAATGATGAGGCGATAGATCCAACATCCATGCTACTTATTCCTCTGAAGAAGCCCCACATCACCCGCTGCACAAATGGAAGATGGGTATGAAGTGAAGGAACATGATGAACATGGTGATGAGGTAGAATCTGAAGCTGAAACGGAAGAAGTGTCAGAAGTGGAAGACTGCACTTATTATTATGAAGAGAAAGAATCAACTGATGAGGAAGAATTGGAGGAAGAGAACCCAGCTGAGATAGAAGAATATTTCCAGTCAAAGGATGAAACATTCATGTGGTCTTCCATCCCTCCCAGTGACAGAGACAACGCATATTCAAGGTCTTGTATTGATGAGAATGTCCTCTCTTGACCTGTTTCTGCCCGCGTCTATTAAAGAGGTGTTGCTGAACACCAACACACATGCCTTGTTAGCAAGGCATGTGTGTTGGTGGTTTCTCACTGGCAAGGCAAGGCAAGGCAAGGCAAGTTTATTTGTATAGCAACAACAAGGCGATTCAAAGTGCTTCACATAAAACCATTAAGAGCATCAAAACATAATGCAGAGAAAACAGGATTTAAAACAGTTAAGAAAACATTAAAACAGTCAAAAAGCTAAATAAAAATTGAATAAAAGTTGCAGTGCAGTTTAAGAAATAAAATGCAGTAGTGAGATGCAGCAATTGAATCTGGATCAATTAAAGGCAAGAGCAAAAAGAAAAGTCTTCAATCTGGATTTAAAGGCGCTGAGGGTCTCAGCAGACCTGCAGCTTTCAGGGACCTTGTTCCAGATATGTGGAGCAGAAAAGCTGAACGCTGCTTCTCCATGTTTAGTTTGACTCTTGGAACAGAAAGTAGACCTGTCCCAGACGACCTGAGGGGTCGGGATGGTTCATAAGGTAGCAGCAGATCACAAACATACTTAGGCCCTAAACCATTCAGTGCTTTATAAACCAGCAGCAGGATTTTAAAGTCAATTCTTTGTTTGACAGGAAGCCAGTGCAAAGACCTCAGAACTGGTGTGATGTGATCCACTTTCCTGGTCTTAGTGAGGACTCGAGCTGCAGCTTTCTGATTGACTTTTTACAGAGGCCTGTGAACACACCATTACAGTAGTCAAGTCTACTGAAGATAAATGCATGGACAAGTTTCTCCAAATCCTGTTGAGACATACGTCCTCTAACCCTTGATATATTCTTCAGGTGGTAGTAGGCTGATTTAGTAATTGTCTTGATATGGCTGTTCAGGTTGAGTTCTGAATCCATAACTACACCTAGATTTCTGGCTTGGTTTGAGGTGTTTAACGTCAGTGATTGAAGCTGAGCACTGACTTTCAATCGTTCGTCAATAACTGGCACATCCAGTTATTGATTTCTTCAATGCATTTAGACAGCCCTTGTATGGGACTATAGTCCCCTGGTGATATAGTTATGTATATTTGTGTGTCATCTGCATAATTATGATAACACACTTTGTTGTTTTTCATAATCTGAGCCAGTGGAAGCTGTTGAACAGAAGAGGCTCAAGTATTGAGCCTTGGGGAACACCTCATGTCATCCTAGTCAGCTCTGATGTGTAATTAGTAGTGCTGTCATATTAGCGCATTATTAATGGCGTTAACGCAAACCAATTTTAACGCCGTCAATTTTATTAACGGCGTTAACGCATTTAAAAAAAAATCTCGCGAGCACCACGCCGGATGTAGCTCAACCGGAAGCAAAACAATAGGCACGCCGTATGGGCTTGGAAGCTAGGCTAACGTTATGGTTTGAAATGAATGAATGGTGAGCGCGATACGGCAAAATGAATGATAAGACGCTAATGAATGGAAAGTTTACTTTCAAAAAGTTGTCAGATGGTTCCCTTGACAAGACCAAAGTGGTATGTGCCATTTGTCATTGTGAACTGAGCTATCATTGTAGCCTATCCAGTCTGAAATACCACTTGATGGCCAAGCACACAGCTGATGCTAACTCTGCGCCCCCTCGTCATAGCCAGACAAGAATGGATGACTTCGGACAGAAACGCATGGACACCACAACGAAGAACAAACTTATTGCAGCCATAGCTAAATGGGTGGCTACTACGTGTAGGCCTGTTAACGTTGTGGAGGACGAGGGTCTAGCTGATATAATACGCATCGCATCCAACGACAGGACCTACGAATTGCCTTCGAGAGCCTGACTGCTATGTTCACAGCTCTCTCTCTCTCTCTCTCTCTCTTAAGCCTTTGTTTACCTGAAATGTGCACTTTATAATTGTATTTTGTAAACCCTTGTTTACCTGAAATATGCACTTTATAATTTCATTTTATAAACCCTTGTTTACCTGAAATGTGCACTTTATAATTTTATTTTGTAAACCCTTGTTTACCTGAAATGTGCACTTTATAATATTATATCGTTTGACAGCACTAGTAATTAGCTACCGACACAAAGTATTGTCGGTCCTTCAAGTAGGATTCAAACCAGTTAAGTGCTGCGCCAGAGCGTCCTACCCAGACTGAATCGGAACACTGGCGTGTTCCGATCCAGTAAAGAAGCTTCAGCTAGTTTATGGCATGCCGAGTGCTACCATGACACTCAAGATGTTTCATAACATCTCAAGAGTGATTCGATTTGATGATAAAGACACAAGAGAAGGTCGCCGTGCATGAGACAAACTTGCTCCCACTGGAGACGTTTGGGAAAAGTGGGTGTCTCTCCTGCCATGGATGTTCGATCCAGGCACTGATGTGACTGTGGATGAGCAGCTGGTCCCCTTCAGAGGTCGCTGTCATTTCAAACAGTACATCCCAAGTAAACCCAGAGGACAACAGGTGAGATTATGTGCTGCCATTAGAAAAATTGAAGTGTTTCAAAAACAGCATCCTCACTAAACTTAGACATATACCACTCTGTAATAAGTCAAATAGTCAAGATAATACAAAGTCAAAATAATTCATTGGTTTCATTTCCACTCAAAAACAGGGTATACTTTTTTATAAACAAGGTCTATTGGCCCTAAATTCCAAAATGAAAGAGACAAATGTGTGGTAATGGACTGAGGTAAGACTAAATGTGTAAAACAGAATTGATTGACAATGTATACTATATGCTTTAAATAACAGTCAAACCAGGTGGGGTCATTTTTGACAGCAAAGGACAATAGGTGTATGGCAAACGGGAGGACATTACGAGGGTTAAGATCTAAAGCATCGACATCTGCAACAATAAACACAATCCCGAGAAAACAAAGAAAAGTTGTTGAGCTGCACAAATCAGAAAATGGATATACATACCTGCAAAATTCGCAGGTATTTTCGATGAAAATATGTCATCCACGTGAATCGTGTAGATCCGAAGAGTTTTTGTTTTGGGGGGGTCAACTGGCCAGCGTTTCTGAGATTGGAGTGAGACACGGAAAAAAGCTGCGGTCGTGATCTTCGCAAGAGAACATCTTTGATGTGACGTATCGAGTCTTGGCCAATTAACGTTAAGATGTCTACAGCGGCTTAATTTCCCTCCCACCAGTTTTTTAATGGCAAGCTAGTCAGCTTGCTATCATGTTAGCCAACGTGTTTGGGAGACAGCGAGTGCGATTACTGGCAGTGGCGAGTCCGTGGCAAGCGTGTGGCGTCAGCCAGGAGCCAGAAGAGCGGCGAGTCAGCGGCACTGCCAGTTCTACCTAACGACACCTAACTACAAGTGGCGATCTTATCCAACTTGTATTTTAATAAAAAAATAATAAAAAATGTAAGTGGCCGAAAGGAGTTTCCTCCATAGGGTGGCCGGGCTCCTGTTTATATTTAAGGGTTCAAGATCTACGTGTAGAAAAAAAGTGTATCCTCCAGTTAATTATAATCTATGTAGTTATGCGGTGTGCATGTTCAGGTTTACCTGGTGGAAAGATTATTCCAGTGTTCTAGACAATAGTTCTCCTCAAAGTGGTATAACAGTATGACATAATATGGTCAAATAAAAATAAAATAAAAAGGCTGGTACATTATACATATTATGGCATATAAGTGTAATATTATGAAGTGAAATGTAGTAGTATTCAGTATAGTACAGCAGTATTGCATATTGTAAGTATTAAGTCTACAAAATACATTATATTGTAAGTATTAAGTCTACAAAATACATTATATATATATATATATATATATATATATATATATATATATATATATATATATATATATATATATATACACACTACCGTTCAAAAGTTTGGGGTCACTTAGAAATGTCCTTATTTTTCAAAGAAAAGCACTGTTTTTTTCAATGAAGATAACATTAAATTAATCAGAAATACACTATACATTGTTAATGTGGTAAATGACTATTCTAGGTGGAAACGTCTGGTTTTTAATGAAATATCTACATAGGTGGATAGAGGCCCATTTCCAGCAACTATCAGCAACTATCATTGTGTTTGCTCATCGCATAGAAGACTAATGGACGATTAGAAAACCCTTGTGCAATTATGTTAGCACAGCTTAAAACAGTTATGCTGGTAAACTATACAACTGTCCTTCCTTTGAGCTAGTTGAGTATCTGGAGCATCACATTTGTGGGTTCCATTATACTCTCAAAATGGCCAGAAAAAGAGAACTTTCATGTGAAACTCGCCAGTCGATTCTTGTTCTTGGAAATGATGGCTATTCCATACGAGAAATTGCGAAGACACTGAAAATGTGTCTGGGTAACCCCAAACTTTTGAACGGTAGTGTATATATATATATATATATATATATATATATATATATATATATATATATATATTCCATCATGTTGTTCCATCATGCTTCAAGGCCACCACCATCATACCTGTGCCAAAGAAATCCACTCCGTCTTGCTTTAATGACTATCGTCCAGTGGCACTTACCCCCATAATAATGAAGTGCTTTGAACGGCTAGTCATGTCACACATCAAATCCATTCTCCCCCCACACTGGACCCTTTCCAGTTTGCATACCGTGCCAAACGGTCCACGGAGGATGCAATCTGCTCTGCTCTCCACCCAGCCCTCACCCACCTGGACAAAAAAGACTCATATGTGAGAATGCTGTTCATAGACTTTAGTTCAGCGTTCAACACCATCATCCCACAACAACTCATCTGCAAACTTGACCAGCTGGGGCTCAACACCTCGCTGTGTAACTGGCTGCTGGACTTTCTCAGTGAGAGGCCACAAGCAGTACGCGTCGGCAACAACACCTCGAGCAGCATCACTCTGAGCACAGGGGCCCCTCAGGGATGTGTGCTCAGTCCACTGCTCTTCACCTTGCTGACACACGACTGCAAAACCACCTACAGCACCAATCACATGGTCAAATTCGCAGACGACACCACTCTGATAGGTCTCATCACCAAGGATGACGAGACCCACTACAGGAAGGAGGTCAACCTTCTGACCACATGGTGCAGAGACAACAACCTCCTTCTGAATAACAGCAAGACCAAGGAGATTGTTGTTGACTTCCGGAAAGGCCACACCCAACACTCACCACTGACCATCAACGGTGCTGACATTGAACAAGTCAGCAGCACCAAGTTCCTGGGGGTGGAAAGCAGGAAGCCCTCCATCCATCATGTGCACCTTCTACCGTGGCACCATCGAGAGCATCCTGACCAACTGCATCACTGTGTGGGGCGGAAGCTGCACAGACTACAGCAGGAAAGCCCTGCAGCGCATAGTGAATGCAGCTGGAAGAATCATTGGTGCCTCACTCCCCCCCCCTCCCCTCCCTGCAGGACACATACAACACCCGCCTCACCCGCAAAGCGACCACGATTGTGAGCGACTCCTGCCACCCCTCACACGGTCTCTTCAGCCGCCTGCCCTCTGGGAGGAGATACCGGAGCCTCCGGGCTCCACCACTAGGCTGTCAACCAGCTTCATCCACCAAGCTGTCAGGAAGCTGAACTCTCTACCTCACCACTCCCACATCTAGACTCTGCTGCTAAACTGTCTGACCGCTGCTACTAACGCACACTTAAATAGTTTCCTAATCTGTTTTTGCACTATATGTTATATGTTTTTGCACTATATGTTATATGTCTAATTTGTTTTTGCACTATGTTTATATGTCTTTGCACTATGTTTATACGTTTCTGCACTATGCTTATATGTTGTTTGTATGTTATATGTTGTCTATTTTTTTTTTTTTTTATGTTGCACTATTCACTTTATTTTCAGACAGTAGAGAAACATAATTTCAGGTCTTCTGTATGTTTGCACAAATGGAAGAAGTGACAATAAAACTGACTTTGACTTGACTTTGACTTTTATATATATATATATATATATATATATATATATATATATATATATATATATATATATATATATACACTACCCCTGCTGCTGTCACCTTTTTCACCCTTTATGAGTTTGCAGGTATGGATATAAGAAAATCTCTTACAGTTGAAAATGCCCATTTTTTAAGGCAATAATTAAGAATTTAAAGCGACAGTAGAAGTTAAGAATCAGTCTAGAAGAGGACGTGTGTGTACATTGACCCCACGCACCGTGAGGAGGAGGGTTTGACTGGCAAAATAAGAGTCCACAGAGTCCACAAGCGTCGACCTCGGAATCTGAAGGATCTGGAGAGATTCTGCATGGAGGAATGGTTTCGGATCCAGTGCCATGTTTTTGGCACTGGACCAACCTCATCACGCTTATAGGAGAAGACTCAGAGCTGTTATCTTGGCAAAGGGTGGCTGCACAAAATATTAAATGAAGGGGTGCCAATAATTGTGGCACATATGTTTAGGAGAAAAATATTTATTTATTGTCAAAAAAAGAAGAAACTTTCAAAAATGTTACTTCAATGAAAAGGTATGATTATTATTTTTTCAATATTTTGAGTGAAAGACCAAGAGGATAAACAGCAAATACTTTTTTTCACAACCTGTTTTGCTCATATTTACTAAGGGTACCAATCATTCTGGAGGGCACTGTATATATGTATATGTGTGTTTGTAAACTAAAATGTGCATATAGTACTGCAAGCAGCTTATTACGGCTGCAACTAACGATTATTGTAATAATCGATTAATCGGTTGATTATTTTTTCGATGAATCGGATAAAAAACAAAAAAGCATTAATTTTCAACCCTTTATTCAAAAACAGAACTGACAGTACAAAACATCTTCAGAAATGTTGCCATGGCCCTGCTGATGGAACTGGCCTGGAACCTGTCCTGCCTGCTGCCATGGCCCTGCTGATGCGCGCCCCCCCCTCTTTACCTTCCTCTGCTTCATGGATCGTGGTTATCTGGATCATGGACCATGCCTACTACTCATTATATGAATAATTTCTGTCATATTCATTGAATGTGGCCACATGACATCTATTTGCTTCTGTCCATCCGGGGAGAGGGATCCTCCTCTGTTGCTCTCCCTCAGGTTTCTTCCCCTTTTTCCCCGTGAAAGGGTTTTTACTATCTTTATTAGGGGAGTTTTTCCTGATCCGATGTGAGGTCCCGGGACAGGATGTTATGTGTACAGATTGTAACTATATCAAATACACTGAATTGAATTGAATAGAAAGCACAAACAGGTTCCTCCTTGAACATTCCTGAGCTGTTAATTAAAAAAAATAAAAATAAAATGGACTAACACGAAAAACATACCAAATGTGAGCCCTTTTTACTGTAATTGATCTCCTTGGAGCAGAGGCTGCATTTAGCATACCCTGCTTTATCAATATGTATGAACACTGGGACAGTGGAAAGCTGTACTGCTCCTCTCACGTCTGTTTTGACCACTTCATCTCAGCCCTGCATCAAGCTGCGCTGCATATAGAGCGTCCTCTTCCTTAAACTCTTTCATTCACATCATCTTATCAATATCTGGGTCTCTCATGACCACGACATCACGTTGTTGGCTAAGCCCAACTACGTGATTTGATTCAATCTACTTTGAGTAAAAAATAAAAAACCTTTAGCCAGATCCTCCGGTGTGCCGGTTTAACGTTAACGAGTGACTGGTGAACTGAACCAGACCGGGGGGTTACGGCATGTTTCATCACGTTACGTTTTTTTCCAAGCAAGACTGAACTGTAACGGAACATAAAGCAACTTTAATGACAATACACAACCCAAACACGTTAACTAACGTGATAGCGAGCTGACTAGCTTCCATTAACAAGTTTGAGGGAAATGAAGACGCTGTAGACATCTTAACGCTGATTGGCCAAGACTCGACACGTCACATCAAAGATGTTCTATTGTGAAGATCACAACCTCAGCTTTTCTCCTCGTCTCACTCCATCTCAGAAACGCCGGCCGGCCAGTTGCTCTGCTCCGCTCTTTTTTTCTTCTCCGCGACTTATTGAATGGCGTAATAATCACGCGACACAACAAAGCGATAATTAAATTTGTTGCCAACTCTTTTGATAATCGATTTTTATCGATTCATTGTTGCAGCTCTACAGCTTATAACAACCCATATTTTAGGCATCAATCTCTAGTGGCTGTAGTTAGTATACAGCGAGACTATGTCTGCTCTCAGGACTTTCGCCAAGAAGCCGGCTATTAATGTCCCTTGTGAAACATTGACTCATTTTAACTTGGATATATAAGTTATGTAACTTAAGTAGGTCACTTAAGTTATGTACATAACTACGCCATGACTGGGACATGGCTTGTGTGACAGTGAACATCGGCTATTGTTTTATTTACACCGGTGCTTTTCTGTGACATGTCAAAATGTCTTCTGTGAAAAAGGCCCAGAGAAACAGTTTAGCAAATTGAACTTCCATTCTCCCATATCAAAAGGAACAAAACATGAGAGCGTTTCTATACTTACAGTTCCATTGGGATGAACAGGACATGTTAAGGATCCCAAACTGAAGGAACAGTTGCAGGCCCACTCTGTGATTCAGGCTGACAAGACATCTGCTGTATATCTCTGTTATACTTACACGGAAGCAGCATTTGAGAAAACAATCTCACCACCAGGTCTTGTAGTAGTTGTTAATAATAATAATTTCAGGGTCACAGAGGACATTTCAAAACGTTTTTCACGGACTGCTAAATATGAACTTGTGTAAAAGGGATGGAAGGGCACCTTTTAAATTCATAGCTAAACAAGTAAATAAAACAACCACAAGCTGTTGCAGTACTTACCGGCTCACAGATAAACAGAAATTATTTAAAGGAGCAAGATTGGAAATTCTGAGCTAACAGTGTTTACCTGTCGGGGAACAGGAGGGTGGGTGCTGCACTTTATGAGAACAGTGCAGAGCAAACCTGGTGGGGCACTCTCACATGCACTTAAAGCAAGCACAGCCAGCCTGGCTTTGTCAGCAAAGCAAGGAGAAGCTCATATAACATCACACACACAGACGGAGAGCGACTTCATTCTCTGTTCAGATAGACACTATATCTTTATATATAGCAAACCGTTGTATATTGTCACGTGCAGGTAATAATTCTGCAAGCAGTAGATGAGTAAACATGAGAAACTGACATCATTATGTATTATTTGCAGGTTATTTTTGATAAACTGAGGAAGTGATTGCTTTTTTGTGTATACATGCATGTATGTGTGTCTTAACACATTTATATATGTTTAAATGATGTGGGTGAGGTGTGGAGGTCCATGTAGCATACTCCTGCTTTCCCTAAACATAATCTGTAATGTTGGCTCTGGTAATGAGAGCAGAGCTCGCAGTAGGCTTCGGGGAAGTTTCAGGAGGCTACGTTACAGCCCCAGGAAATTATGAGGCAACAAAAAAGATTTTTTTTATTTATGTGCCATTAAAAATGTATTCATTCTCATTACTTTCTTTGATAACCTACACCCACTTTGTATGCAGAGAGAGAGAGCATTTTATTTCCTCCAAGAAGAGGCATTAGTGGTTTGATGCAATAAGCTTTAAATATTCTTCATTCAGAGATGGTTGAATTAATGGCAAAGTTATGAATCTGCCAATCAGTACTGTAGGGTTTTTAGAGCCTAGTTGGTCACATTTGGACTTTGCACAATGTAAAATGAGAAATTGTTTATGTGTACATTACAATGCATGGATTATGATAATTAATAAGGGATATTATTATGAAGGAGTTGTAATTGTATGCATATGAAGGTCACTTTTATTTACTGTGAAATGATTAATGTGTGAATGAATGTTAGATGCTGCATGCTGCATGTACTGCCGCTTTAAGGAATTGTAGTTCTCTTGTTCGCCTGAGGTGGCGGAGCTGAAGATTGACTTTTGAGACTTTACCGGTCAGCAGAAGAAGAAGAAGAAGAAGAAGAAGAAGAAGAAGTGGACGGGCTCCGTCACTTTAGCTGCGGGCCAATGAGCGAGTAAAAGGTACTCAACGGTGTTGAGGAAAATTAGGTTAACGAATCGGAAGGGCTCTAGGCTCAATGACTGGAGTATAATTGAACTGCATGAAGGAGAAGCGTTCTCTTTTCCGGCTACTAGCGAGTGAATCGGTCCTGCGTGCCCGTGGAGTTCACTGTGGACCAAAAGGAGCTCGATCGAAAGCATAAGCTGTCTGTCTATCACTTTTTATTAAATATTCTTTTATTATAACTTCTTTGGACCCTGGACCTTATTTCCTCGCACCATCTCCCAGGATTTTTGAGCATATTTCCACAGTACATAGAGATATAAAACTCAATTATAATAATACTAATGTCTCAAATTGGAGTTTATTATGACGATTGAAACCTGTCTTGCCTGGACTATAGTTTTTATAATATGAGAGAGCATTGATGCATTTGTGCGTAACATTAAAAAAGTATGCAGAGATATGCTTTACTTTGCATGTATCAAACATGAGACCTACAGAAGTACTAAAATGCTTACTAAAACGAATCTAATGTATACTTTAATGTATCAATTTTATTTTCAATTCATTCAGTTATTAACCCTATGCCCACGGGGACCTCGGTTTCGCGGTGGGACACTCTTTACGTTTCTCTACGTTTCTAAAATATTCATAGCGTCGCGATAATACATCGCAAAAATGTTACGTCTGGCGGAAAGAGGAGACTTCCTTCTTCCGGTGCCTTCCGCCCTGCAACTTTTTAACACCATCATACAAGAGTTAGGGCCATCGGCGTGTCATATGATGCTGGCCAAAAAAGTACTCGTCACACGAAATCCTTCTCTGTGATTTGTTGAATCAGATGTCCGTCAACATTTGGTTAAACCCTCACGTGTGAACACTCCCAGCTGGTTTGAGCCATGAGAGAGGAAAAAAAGAATGGAAGAAAAAAGGTGAGAGAAGAACGCCTGGATCTCCAACCAATATGGCCCCTGTGAATTCCTAGTATCCATGGAAAATGTGTAATTTATCTTTTCTAGGACTGCAAGAATTAAGAAGCTTAGCTAAAGCACTGTGAGCCTGTGGCAGTTTACAAACCAAGGGAAAATGTGCAGACTCCATACAGATAGCATCTTTTTCAATTAAAATACAATGCATGCATTTATTTCCTTTTTTTATGTATGCATTAAGTCGTAATTAAATGAAGAGCATGTTAAAAGGAAAAAAACATGTAGCTCTTATGCCGTGTTCACACCGGACGCGGCGCGAATTTGCGGCGCGACCAGATTACATGCACGCCCCGCGAATCGGCGATTTGTTCGCGGGGCGGCGCGATAGACGCGTTTGAGGCGGCGCGAACAGAGCGTTTGACGAGGGGCGAACAGAGCGAAGGACGCGGCGCGAATTCGCGTGAGTTGAATTCTCCCAACTCCAGCAGAGAATTCGCGTGACGCAAAGTTGCGGCAGCCAATCAGCGTTGAGAATCAGCGTTGAGAAGCTCCGCCCGTCATCACCGCCGTCTTGCCGGTCCCGAATGAAACTGCTGCTGCTTCGCCAGAACCAGCGCTGGCAGCGGCCGTCATTCAGACACTGTTGTGGGACTACGGATAATATTATGAACCCAGACACCACGGAGTTTGATGTTCCGACACATGTGGAGTTTACACAACAAGTATAAAGCAGAACTAGTGGTTAATTCCATGGTGGATGGCAGAATCGGTATCCGTTTTACGGAGAAGCCAGACGCAGTTCCTGGAGGAGTCGGAGAAATTCACCGAGCTGTGTGCGGCTACGGATGGTGTTATGAACCCAAACACGAGGGCGTTTCATGTTCCCACATGTTTGGGACTTCCACAACAAGTATAAAGCAGAACTAGTGGTTATTTATTCCATGGTCGATAGCGGAAATGAAAGCTCCTTTCACAGAGACAAGTGACTGAGATAAGCCACGCCCCTTTCGCGGCGCGATGTTTCGAGTTTGGTGTGAACACCCTCGTTTCACTCGCGCGACTAAACTTCCGCGGTGAACGCGGCGCGATAATTCGCGCCGCGTCCGGTGTGAACACGGCATAAGTGTTTAACACTGAGGTCATTTTCAATCGATTTTCTCGATTTGACATAATTTCTTAAATTCACCTTTTAACTCACTGCACACTGGAGGTCATTTTCAGTCGATTTTCTCGATTTGACATAATTTTCTTAGATTCACCTTTTAAGGCACTTGCATATAAGATATATACCCATGTTTTACATCATAAATTGCAGAACAATCTCAGCTATCTATATAATGAGGCACCATTGTCATAAGGCAAAAGTGTAAAGAAAAAAACTTTATAATATGACACTAAAGCTGAAAAATGGAATCTCGATTTTTGGAAATTCTTCATATCGCTTGAAAAAACCTAACTTTACTCAGGTGGTGACTCTGTTTAGGTGATGGCAATTGGTTTACCAAAGGTTTTAGGTTCACAAAAGCAGTGAAATATATGAATAAAATGTTAGATACATGTAAATAAATGTCTAAAACTAAAGTTTTTATTATCGTTTTTTGAGTAGAAATATGGTCTTTCACAGCTTTCACCAAAATGATAAAAATGGGACTGAGAAATGACTTCATAGTGCAGATAAAGCTTCATGGAGTGTGTGCAAATGAAAAATGACCATCACAACAAATTTTTTTTTTAAATAAAAATATGTATTATAAAAAAAAAAGAAAATATGTACAGAATATATATTCAGAAATATAAAACAGAACAAAGACTAGACCATTTACAATATACAAGTATATATGCTTCAATGGCATATCCTCATGCCATGGCATGCCAGTCATGGAAACAGTTTCTGTTCAGCTGCAGGCAGAGGGGAACGTTACACGCCTCGCACTTCCACGCCGTGTCTTTTCTCACTTTCTTCATGCTGCAAAGCTCGCAAACCCTGCGACCCACCGTGGACTTAGTTGGAAGAACAGTTTGAAGAGTTCAATGGGTGTTGCTGTGGCACTGACATGTGGACCTGGTGTCCGGGCTGGAACCTGATGACGGGGGGAGCAGTGTCCGGGTCTTCATCCGTCCTCCAGGACAGCGTAGGTGCAGGTGGTGCACGTGCTGCTGTCTTTCTTGATCTGGCCTGAGGTGAAAGTAGTCGCCGGGCAGCACGCGCCCTGTTTGCTGGAGATGGTGTTTTTAGTCGTCGGTCAACGCGCTGCCTCTTTGCTGGTCGTGGTAGTTGCCGTCCAACACGCTGCCTCTTTGCTGGCCAGGCTGGTCGGGGCGGCTGGTGCTCCTCTCTGTAAAATAAATGAAGACTAGTCAGTTGAAAGAAAGATGACGTAACGATTGAGCAGAATGCTCCACATTGGATGTGCAAATATTATTCAGATCATGACTGTGGTAGTAATTTTAGCATAGTGCTCCGCATTGGATGTATAAATATTAGTGGTAGTAACGTGAAGCAGAGTGTTGTACAAAGCAGACTGTGTACAAACATTACTTAGATCATGACGTAGTAACGTGAGAAGCAGTGTGCACCGCGTGGCTGGCTCTCGTGCACAGTGTACACATTACTAGTTTGTACACATTACTAGTTTGTACACATTACTAGTTTGCACCATGCAGCCTTACAGACACGTAACAAAGTTTAGTAACTACACTTACCCATCTTCCTCAGAAGAACTAAAGCCTTCGAGCTCTGACGACGACGCGTCGTCCTCCTCCTCCTCGCTGGTCTCCAGAATCATGTGCTTTGCTTCCTCCGTGTTGAATCTCTTTGTCGTCATGATGTTGATTGTAAACTGTAGTGTGTACATGCTGTACAAGTGGGTTGTCCTTTTGAGATTTTCCTGAGTGTACATTGGTTGTTTAGTTCACGAAATGGCGACGGACATATGACTCAACTAATCACAGAGAAGGATTTTTTTTTTTTTTTTTTTCAGCGTCAGATGACACACTGCTGCCCTTTCGCTTGCTTGATGATGTTAAAATTATGCTGGGCTCTGCCTGGGCAGGCACCCGGAAGCAGGAAGCCGTCTCTTTCCGCCAGACGTAAAATTATATTTTTGCGATCGGGGTGCTGTGAATATTTTAGAAACTTAGAGAAACGTTTCAAGTGTCACCACGCGAAACCGCGGGCTCAGTGGACGAAGGGTTAAGGCACTTTCATACAAGATACATACCCATGTTTTACATCACATTGCAGAACAATCTCAGCTATCTATATAAAATATGACTAAAGCTGAAAAATTGAATCTCGATTTTTGGAAATTCTTCATATTTCGTGTTCAAACATAACTTTACAGGTGGTATATAGATGGTAACTCGGTTTAGGTGATGGAAATTGGTTTACCAAAGGTTTTAGGTTCACAAAAGCAGTGAAATATATGAATAAAATGGTAGATACATGTAACTAAATGTCTAAAACTAAAACAAAAAAATCGTGAAATAATGAAGTTATGATTGCACACCAAAATAGTAACAGAGCTCCAGCAGGGACTATGATCAGAGCATGAGCTAACTGTGCTAACTGCTAATGTAAACAACCTGCGTGCGTACCTGCGTTACGCCGGACTGGAGCAGAAAGGTACCAGCTAAATGTGCTCACTCTGCTAGCGTAAATATGCTATTGGAACACAAAGTCCATCCATCCATCCATTTTCAGCCACTTATCCGGGGTCGGGTCGCGGTGGCAGCAGGTCCAGCAGACTGACCCAGGCTTCCCTCTCACCCGCAACACTTTCCAGCTCATCCTGGGGGATCCCGAGGCGTTCCTCGGTCTTCCCCGGGGTCTCTTACCAGTTGGACGTGCCTGGAAAACCTCTAATGGAGGCGTCCAGGAGGCATCCTGATTAGATGCTGAACCACCTCAGCTGACTCCTTTCGACACGAAGGAACAGCGACTCGACTCCAAGCTCCCCCCTGATGTCCGAGCTCCTTACCCTATCTCTAAGGCTGAGCCCGGCCACCCTACGGAGGAAGCTCATTTCGGCCGCTTGTATCCGAGACCTCGTTCTTTCGGTCACGACCCAGAGTTCGTGACCATAGGTGAGGGTTGGAACGTAGACCGACCAGTAAATGGAGAGCTTTGCCTTCCGGCTCAGCTCCTCTTCACCAAGACGGACCGGTACAGCGCCTGTTTTACTGCTGCAGCCGCACCGATCCGCTTGTCGATCTCCCGCTCCACCTTACCCTCACTCGTGAACAAGACCCCGAGATACTTGAACTCCTTCGCTTGGGGTAGGCAGTTTGTCCCCACCTGGAGGGAGCAATCCACTGGTTTCCGGCAGAGCACCATGGCCTCAGATTTGGAGGTGCTAACTCTCATCCCTGCCGCTTCACACTCGGCTGCAAAACGCCCCAGTGAATGCTGGAGGTCACGGTCCGAGGAGGCAAACAGGACCACATCATCCGCGAACAGCAGAGAGGCGATCCCGAGACTCCCGAACCGGATCCTCTCCAAAGTGTAGTATCTAAATACACTTAGCCATCTTCAAATGGATCCCTTCTGTCTGCATCTTCCTCTTGGTCGCAGGAGTCAAAGCCTTCAGGGTCGTCCTCGTCGGCAAAATCGGCGCCACAGCTTCCTCCGTAGTAAAGTGAGTCCTTTGCCATAATATCTCTTGTTTATGAGTGAAAACACCCCAGCGTGTTTTCAGAGCTCAGGTGTGTAGTTACATGCTTGTTGTTTGGGAGTTTCTTGAGTGTTCATTGATTCGTTGATTTAAACGTCTGCACACTGGGGCCGCGGTTTCGCGTGGAGACACTCGAAACGTTTCTCTAAGTTTCTAAAATATTCACAGCACCGCGATAATACATTGCAGAAATATGATTTTACGTCTGGCGGAAAGAGAAGACTTCCTGCTTCCGGGTGCCTGCCCAGGCAGAGCCCAGCATAATTTTAACATCATCAAGCAAGCGAAAGGGCAGCAGTGTGTCATCTGACGCTGGTTTGCGAGCTTTGCAGCATGAAGGAAGTGCGAAAAGACACACCATGCAAGTGCGAGGCGTGTAACGTTCCCCTCTACCTGCAGCTGAACAGAAACTGTTTCCGGGAATGGCATGCCATGGCATGAGGATATGCCACTAAAGCAAAGCAAGCCGTATATTGTAAATAGTCTGACTAGTTTTTTTTTCTGTTTTATATTTCTCAATATATATTCTGTACATATATTTTTTTTTTATAATACATATTTTTATTTCAAAAAAAACAATTGTTGTGATGGTCATTTTTCATTTGCACACACTCCATGAAGCTTTATCTGCACTATGAAGTCATTTCTCAGTCCCATTTTTACAATTTTAGTGAAAGGTGTGAAAGACCATATTTCTACTCAAAAAACGATAATAAAAGATTTAGTTTTAGACATTTATTTACATGTATCTACCATTTTATTCATATATTTCACTGCTTTTGTGAACCTAAAACCTTTGGTAAACCAATTTCCATCACCTAAACAGAGTTACCACCTGAGTAAAGTTAGGTTTTTTTCAAGCGATATGAATAATTTCCAAAAATCGAGATTCCATTTTTCAGCTTTAGTGTCATATTGTAACGTTTTTCTTTTTACACTTTTGCCTTATGACAATGGTGCCTCATTATATAGATAGCTGAGATTGTTCTGCAATTTATGATGTAAAACATGGGTATATATCTTATGTGCCTTTAAAAGGTGAATCTAAGAAATTATGTCAAATCGAGAAAATCGACTGAAAATGACCTCCAGTGTTCAGTGTGTTTTAAGAGCTGGGGAAAGAAATACTGATCAAATACACACCTTAGCCCCAGTGCTCAATATAACCACCCCCTTGTCTTTCAAAGGCAGGGACAGAACTGCACCAACCCCCACAAATATCCATGGCTAAGATGTTTTCAGCCTGTGGGCTGCATCTCCACTTTCATGCTCTTAGGTACGACATTAGAAATGATCTGATTCCATCTCTGGAAAACAGATTTCTCCAGATCAAAAGGATAATTGCACATCAGGTATAATTTGGGCAGTCAAGAGGCAACACCGTGAAATAGGATTAAAGCGTATCGACACAACAAAGCATGGTCCTCAACTATCCCAACTTTAAGGGGTTTTAAAGAAAGCAAAAAAGCTTCCTAATATTAATCATTAATATAAATTGTCCCGGACTAACCCATGCAGGCTTATGATCTGTTAACATTTTGATTGATGGCTCTGCTTAAAAAGGTGTCATTGATGAATGCAGTCTGATCCCTTACTGTGTAAAGAGAATGTTAACGACGCTTTAGAGGTCGTACAGATACCTCAGTAACACTCTGGCTTTTTCCCCCAACACACCACCTCATTAACTAACCAATTTGAGAACCTTTCACATTTCTATTCTATTATTCATATATTAAAAGAGTGAATTAATTAGTCTTGTTTCCTTTCCTGTTGGGCCACTGCTTTCTGCATAACATAATTAGAATAATCTATCTGCATGGGTCAGGTCACACGTAGCCCAAACCTGCCGGAACATTTCACTGGAAAATGTACTGTAATGCCCTTTTTTCATAAATATTTTAACATATGTGATATCTTTTTTAAACCCGGGAAAACATTCTGTTGTGTCACATTCTGTCACAAACATGCCAGAGAACAGAGTTAGTGAAAAGTAGAAGGCAGCATAGAGGCCAGTGATATGAGTCCATCAAGACTGAGCATGTTTGATATAATAACATAACTAATCAACTAACTAAATTATTACTGCACATTACCCAGCCAGCATGTCCATGTGGGGACCATAAGGTTTAAATTTGGGCTGCAGATAAGGGTCCCAAGTGGGTTTGTCCGCAGTTTCCACGGTGGCCTCACCTGTGTTTGCCCATGCGGGTTTCAAGTTGGTGTGGACTGGGTTTATTCACCGAAACCCATAATGTAGCCTATTTGGGTCCCACTTAAAGCCCAGTCAGATCCCTCTTAAAGTCGGTGAATAAACCGGTGAATAAACCCAGTCCGCACCATGACCTGTATGGGCAAACACAGGTGAGGCCACCGTGGAAACTGCGGACAAACCCACTTGGGACCCTTATCTGCAGCCCAAATTTAAACCTTATGGGCCCCACATGGACATGCTGGCTGGGTTACAATTGTAAAATATTTGATTATTGATCATTAAAACAACAAATTAAGATAACTGTGTGTAGTAGATTTGTAACATACAACATTATTTACAACGATTATAATAACTTACTTGCTGCACAGTGGTGTAGTGGCTAGCACTGTCGCCACAAAAAGGAGTGGCCCGGGTTCGGTCCCTGGTCTGGACAGTCCTTCTGTGTGGAGTTTGCATGTTCTCCCTGTGTCAGTGTGGGTTCCCTCCGGGTTCTCTGGCTTCCTCCCACAGTCCAAAGACATGCAGCTCAGGTTAATTGGACTCTAAATTGCCCATAGGTGTGAATGTGAGCATGAATGGTTGTCTGTCTCTATAAATGAGCCCTGCGATAGACTGGCGACCTGTCCAGGTGAACCCTGCCTTCAACAGCTTCAATGTCAGCTAGGATCGGCTCCAGCGCCCACAACCCTGAATAGAATAAGCGGTTCAGATAATGTAATGGATGGATAATAACTTACTTTAATTAAAGCCATACAGACAACACTATTACCATTATAAACAACTATAGAATAAAAACATCACAAAGCAGAGTTTGTGTAGTTGCATGTGTCTTTTATTCTGGTCTCAGACACAATAGAGCACATAACCCAGAGCACAAGAGGACTAGAAGGTGTATGAGAGGTGGACTTCCTGTGAAGAAGCAGAAACGGCTTATCCAAAGCAACCTTTGGACAGAAATGGTATCACTCAGGCTGAGCAAAACATTTTTTGTGGAGATTTTTCTTTTTCACTTGGACTGACAAATCATTTCTGCACTTCTTATTTGCAATATATATATAAAAAAACACACCGGCTGGCGGCTCTGACATCATCCAGCAACAGTTAATTTTCAGTCCATGATGTTTTGTGATTTATTTATTTCACTACAGTACAAATCTCCAGCTTTGTGTCAAGTGATTTCAGCTGTCGATACACTAAGAGGTCTCTGCAAAGGTGCTTTAACAACACGAGTCAAAGCTACATTTTGATCAAACACTGTTCTAAAGAGAACACAGCAATGCAAATAAGCAGAAGAAATCACTTGTTGTAAACAGATAGTATATATTATTTTTCCTCATAATTCTCATTTATATAACACTGGCTTTAAAGTCAACATCTTCAATTTCTTAATATGACATGTAAGAAAAAAGAATGCTACATTATTTATATATATATATAATTAACCTTTAAAACAGACCACAATATCAATATTCTTTTTGTGAAACCATTCAGTCCATTTTACCTTCACATTATACCAACACATTCTAAAAGACTGTAGTTGAATGAACTGAGTACATGTTATTGTACATTTCAATAAAGCAAACAGTTACACCTCCCTGAGATGAAGACCATACTTAAATGAAAGCATCTTAACCAGAGGACATATTTCTGAGCCTATAACCCTAACCACATACATCAGACTGTGTATGCTGCATTACACAGCAAAATACACATGTGGTAAAACTTTCTATGACACCCATGTCTTTAATTATAAACAAATGTATGTCATAATTGCTTCTGGCAATGCATAATTATAGTTACAAGCGCTCGTAAATATGCATACTTCACACATTATAAATACTTTTATATTTACTATGAGGTCAAGGATTATAATACTTCCTTATTTTGTGGTATTTCAACTATGATAATTATAATACATTATGATCCTTGCAAAGAAAATGTCAGTGAGTGACCACTAATCATTAAGTATTATGACACTTGACCATATATATATATATATATATATATATATATTGTGTGACTCTAAATAAAATTGTGAGCAGATTACTAACTAAGTACTATTTATAACTAATTGTATGTATGTTCAAGAATTATTTTAGACTAATCACAGAGATATAATTTGAGTTTAAATTGGGAGGGGGTATCTATACTGGAGTCTCATTTTGTAGCATTGGGTATCATTTCATAACAATGTCCTCATTAAAGTAATTTCTTATATCTGGGAGCACAGCAAATTGGAGAGAACCTTGTTGGGGGTAAACTGTGGTGAGGAGAATATTTTTTGGGGGGATAAGGTTGAACCCTCAGTAATAGAATGAAGTCAGAATATTACAAATAAAGTACAAATAGCATTTTTAGGATAAAGAGGAAATATCGAGAATAAAAATATACCTTTTTAACAATGTTAGTGAAATTTCAACTTTATTCCTGACATTTCAACTTTATTCTCGAAATACAAAAATAGAAAGCAAATTTTTTTTCGCCTCAACTTTCCCCTTATGCCTGGCCCTGATATTCTTCCGTACAGCATTAATTTGGTGAGGTCAAAGGCATTGTTACTCACATATTATGAAAAATAAATGTGATGGTGTGATACATTTGAGGGTAAAAATAAAAAGCTTTAAAATGTCAATCTTCTGTGTCAGTGTAAATGCACACAAATTATTAATTCTACCAGAGACATAGACAGAAGTCAAGCTTGTAGAAAATAAATACCATTACAACATATAGTAAAAGTCGGACCTGTGTCATTATTGCCATCAATCCCTTTAAGACACAAGGGGATTTAGCTCAGCTTAATAGTTGAGCATACAAAATCTGAGGGCAAAGAAAATGATTAACACAGTTAAAGCCCACAATGCTAAGTAAGGTATATCTGTTCCTTTTAATTTCAAATAAATATGCTATGTTTTATTTAAGACGAAGTAAAAAAAAAAAGTGAAAATGAATTTTAGAAAGGCTGCTATGTATGAGATCCACTTTAATGCAGTCAGATAGTCAGTGGATAAAAACACAGCTGCAGGGGAATGACGAAGGTCAATGAATCAAGAGTGGAGAAACAGAGACTGTTTTAAACTGTACAGGTGAGAGAATGGATGCAGCACTAGTGTTAAAATGAATCTCTTTATTTTCATCCTTGTCAGGGCAGCTGAAACTGAGTGAAAGATAGAGAGAGAGAAATATAAATAATGTGGAAGAGAGCAGAAGCAGAGGCAGAAAAAGCAGGGCAAGCTGACCATAGCTTGTCTGACATCAATCCAAGAGTTGGTTGTTATCTTCGGCCAACGCTCACTGGACACATATCTGATTCTTCACACTGTTGGAGAAAGACAAAAAGAGAGGAAAGGGGTCAGGTGTATCAGCAATGCACTGAAAGTCTCATATTCAGACTAAAATCTGCAATAAGAAATTGGGATTTATTTACAAATATGTCACAGAAGTGCCGTGACTGATGTAAGTTAAGCGACAAATAAATCAACGTTGACTTATGGTTTCAAACGGAACGAACAGCAGTCTCCTGGTTGAAAGATCGCCGTTTGTTGGCCCTGTATCGGCTTATGCGGTCTTTATACTTCCATATTCATGATTACGTGGATAACATAACAAATTACGGTAAATTCTTTTTTGCAGGTATAGCTACGAATCCTGGGTGAGACCAGCCTGAAATAACCGTGGTTGTGGTCACCCCTTATCATTCCTCGTGATAATATGGATTGGACGTGCACGGACCAGTAAAGGAGGGCTCTCTAATCAAAACTGCCCAAAAGACCATTGGTACCCATCTACCGAGCATCAGTGACATTGGTGACGAGGAGCCAGAGAAGAATCCAAAGCATATTAAAAGACAATACACACCACAGCTACAGCCGGTTCACCCTCTGCTGTCTAGAAAGAGATACAGAAGTATCAGCTGCCATACCACCAGACTTCAGAGCAGCTTCTTTACTCAGGCTTTGACACTCCTTAACTCATCCTCCACAATATGATACCGTTTTGTTTTTGTTTGTATTTTCTTATGTAGAAAAAAACGGATTTATAACTGTATTTCTTTGCACAACCCTGTTGTACAATGACGATACATGCACCCTGTACCTTTTATTTTGTAATAATGTACTCACTACATCAGTTGCTGAGATCTGGGATGTAGTGTCATAACTTAAAATGAGCAGTAAAATAATCCACCACATCAAGATGGTTCAATTTTGACCGATAATCTGGATAAACTGTTGTCTTTACAAGTTATAGCATGTTTGATCGTGAGACTACTTTTCTCCGATTTCCTTGCAGTAATATCGCCATTGTCCCAGATTGTAGTGAATACATTGGTGAGTATATCGTCATTTTAACAGACGGCCAAAAGAACAAAGGTAAGAGCCAAGTTGTAATAAACCAGAATTATCATTTAAATGGAAAAGTATTCCTTAAAGCATTAACCTTTCAGGGTTTTAGGCCTTTTTCTTGATTTTTACATAATTTCTTAAATCCACTCTTTATAGGCACTAGCATATGAGATATATATCCATGTGTTACATATAAAATTGCAGATCAATCTCAGTTCTCTATATAATGAGGCACAATTGTCATTTCAATCAGGAGAGACAGCGAGTGGTTAGTAGTTAATGTTTATTATGCCAGATGATGAGTCCATGGTTACACAGAATTTATTTGGCGCTTGAACTCCACGAGGAGATTGAGATGGCGCTGTGTTCGCCCTGAGCGGCAGCAATCTGTAGATCCCCCGAGGAGTCCAGACACTGGTGGTGGTGGCTGAGGTTCTGCTGGAGTTGCTGGAGATGCCGATGGGGTCCTGGATCTGAGAAGGTGGATGGTGCTGGGGAGGCGGCGGGTCGCATGTGACAGCAGCAGGACGCTAGAGGCGGAGAAAGAGAACTTTTAAAGGAGATGGCAGCGAGCTGATAGGATAGCGAGGAGGGCGTGTCTCTGCGCTATTGGCTGGGCGTGCCCAGCTGCTGAACAGCTGGTAGAGTCTGACACTCCTGACTGGGACATCCAGTATGACATGCTGCTGGTGAGGGACAGTATGAGTGAGAGGCCCGCCTGGTGTCAGGGGGTTGTCTTCCTGTCTGAACTTGCTTCATAAGGCACAAGTGTAAAGTGATAATATGGCCCTCAAGAAAAAAAATCTTCATATCTCTTGTGAAAACATACATTTACTCATGTGGACGAAACGTTTTGGTGATGGAAATTGGTTTACCAAAGGTCTTAGGTTCACAAAAGCAGTGGAATATATGAATAAAATGGTAGATACATCTCAATAAATGTCTAATACCAAATGTTGTATTAAGTGTTGTCTGTCACTACTTTCATCAAAATGAGAGAGGGACTGAGATAAAATGGGACTGAGAAATGACTTCATACTACAGATCAAGCTTCATGGGGTGTGTGCAAATGACAAATTAATATTACAACAGTTTTTGTTTTCAAACAAAATATTTACTATATTATTAGAGGAGAAATATGTACTATATAACGAACTATTTATAATATTTACACAATGTGCATGTTTCAGTTTCGTTTTTACAAGAACAGTTTTCAGAACAAGAACAACATATGTACTCTGTGTATGTATGTACTGTGTACTATGGACTGTTTACCAGCGCCAGTGGCGGGCCGTGGATTTGGTACCTACGCCTGCTGTTTAGTTTACCACAGTGATTCTTAATCATAGGGCCGGGAGCGCCACCTAGAGGGCCGCCAAAACCTTTCCATTTTTCACCTGAGGGCCGCAGGACCGCATAGGTAATGAATTGAAGACGCCAGAGATATTACTGTTATCCACGAGACGCTCAGTTACAATACAGCTTCCCACCACTTGGTGGCGGTAATGCGTCAGTCAGTTCTGCATATGTAGAAGAAGACACTCAGCCAGCAGCTAGCTAGCCTGTAGCGAAAGTTATAGAGAAGTATTTAAAACGAAAACATGAAGACGAAAGTGCTGCCGAACAACCCCACAAACGTCTAAATGTTTGTGAAGTATAATCCTGACTTCACGAAGTAGAGCTTTGTGAACGGAGGTAACGAGGAGGAGCCCTGAGCCTGTGTGTGGAGTGAGGGTTAACGCTAGCAACGCTAGCCTCGCTAGCTAACGCAGCACTGAAGGCTTCACAGCTAAAGCGGTATCTAGAGACCAAACATCCAACGCTCGTGGGAAAGCCGGTGGGATTTTTCCAGATAAAGGACGATGTACAGATGCAGAAAAGGTCTGTCTGTCACTGACAAGCAGCTCCAAATGTGCTGTGAAAGCCAGTTGTCACAGATATGAAGAGCAGCTTCTGGTTCTGCAAACATGAAGACTGCTGAAGCATATCATTCACATCATAAGGCTATATTTTAATTTGCACTTTATTCAAATGTTATTTACAGTTTATTTAATTTGAAAATTATTATTTTAAATTGTGTGCACACTTGTCTGCAAACTAATAGTTGCCCAATAATTGTGCACACACAGATATTCTCCTAAGAAAGTGAAAACCTCACTTTTACTGTCTTAAATGTTCAGGTTTGAGGTTTATTAACATGTTGGATTGACCGAGAGCACTGTAGTAGTTCAATAATACAATTAATCCTCAAATAAACTACTTTCATAATGATTTCCCACAGTGTATTTATTTTATTACCACATTATTGATCACATTTCAATTTTTTTCTCAGTTTTTTGAGAGTCTCCCTTGTTTTTGTAGAAAAATCAAATGAGTTATTTTTGTGTTAATACGCCTGACCTTTTAAATTAGTTATTGTATCAGCTTGATTTGTTCCATGACTTGTTGTCTGTGCAGGTTTACATACACATGATCAATACATGTCTTTGTGATGATCACATTGCATCATGCCATTTATTTGACAAGGTTTTTGCTTGTTGAACTGTAGGTAGCTTTGATTTAGTTATTGAATACAAATCAAACCAAGAGTATGATCAATACAGTGTTAATATTTGAATGGGTCCCGAGGCACTTTGTACTTGAAAAATTGGGCCCAGAGGTCAAAAAGGTTAAGAACCCCTGGTTTAACAGCTGATGGCGCGGCATGGTCCAGCGCATGGTCGTGTGTCGCGCCGCGCAGAGTAAAACTGAACAGCTGTGAGTAGAGGTGCCTTCTCTCTGTGTTCTCTTGCAGTACACTACAAGAAAACACTTTTTTTAGCTGGTTTCAGTGGGTAGTGTGTTGTCTAAGTGAAAACCAGTGTTTTTGTGCAGCGTAGGCGGGTGGGGACAAAATGTCGACGGACACCTGAATCGACAAATCACGGTGAAAGGCGGAGCTCCACACAGACTCCACAGGTGTCAGCTCCTCTTACAGGCACACAGAAGCACACAGAGGAGGAGGCAGAAACTGCAGAGTCTGGCGGATCTAACAACAGCAGATTATTTTTTGCTGCGTTTTTTTCGCGGAGATATGAATATTAAGAAAACGTAAACACTGTATATCACGTCGGCGTGACGCAAGACCCCAGAGGGTTAAATATCACTCAATTCCGTAAAGGCTTTACCTTCTAGGAGCTGTCTAGGATCCATTTGTTCTTCAGCATCAAGCAGTCAACAAGAGAAGGAGAAGAAGAAAAGAATAAGAAGACGTCCAGCAGTGTCTGTCAGTCTGTGTACTTGGTGCGCTGTTGACTACATCCTCCCGACAGATGCGAAAGTTGCATTGGAGCTGTCAACTCCAGCAAGCACTTATCCAGCAGGCCCCTTGCCAGTTCTGTGCTCTCTTCATTTCTTCACCATCAGGATATCTTCCCGTGCAATCTCCTGGACATCCCAGATCAAGGTTGAGGACCACTGTGACAGCCATGAGTCTGCTCTCTCTCTCATTCCCATTGGCACCACTGGAGGCTGATAGCGATGAGGAATACAAAGCCCTGCATTTGCGGCTTTCTTCTTCTTTCACCAAAGCTCTTTTTTGAGACTTTTCGAGCATTAATAAAACAACGCAGATCTAAGAAACATCAAGAAGTTAATGTCGAGGGAACAAGTCGCGGCTCGCTGTCCAATCTGAGAGGTGCCTCATTCCAGTTCGGCACGAAAGGCAAATGCTGACCAGCTCTCACCATTCAGACCTGGAGTACTGGAAAAATCCCTGTGTTCCATCATCAAGAGTTTACCTCTGGAGAGTGACGTCACACATCTGTTCACAGATACGTCCCTCTCTGGATGAGGCCAGTCCCAAGGAGGATGTGTAAAGTGGGAGTGCCCCAGCCTCCCACATAAACTGTCTGGAACTGTCCGCTGTGCTGAAAGTGCTGAAACACCGACTGTAAAACAAACATGTCATGGTGAGACAGACAACATGACAGCGGCAGCGTACATCAATCGTCAGAGCTGCATACCAGGAACTTTCTGTTGTGGTCTCACAAGCACCTGCTCTCTATCAGAGCCGTCTGCCTCCCTAAGGTTACAGAAGCACCTACAATCTTGCGTTTGTCTGAGAAAAAACAAGCACATCATGGTTCCCACCCATGGTGCAGCTGCTGGTGGGGATGTCGTGGCAGCTCCCATGGCACAGAGATGCACCTCCTGGAGATGGTCCAGCGACTGTGGGCCTGGCTGCTGAAGTGGAGTGCTTGGAAAGTTAGGGCAGAACACTGTAGTGGAGCGCACCATCCAGGGCACTAGATGATCCAGATTAGATTAGATCCAGGCCAGCAGCTGTTATGGAGGCACTAACAAGGCACGATTCTGTCAACACAGGGTCTGTCTCACTGGCTCTGTGACGTTATCACACTAGCTTACATTGCAGCTAGAGTGGAGCTCTGCAGGGCACCCGGGCAAACAAAGTTTTATCCTCATCCATGGCTTTCCTCAGAGAGATGGCAGTGGCAGCTACCTGGGCTTCTCCGTGCCCTTTCATCCATTTTTATCGGCACAATGTATCAGAAAGCGTGCTAGACGGTAGATGAAGCATGGCTCGATCTAAAAACGGTGCGCCTCAATGCGATTATCACAGATAAGCGGGGCTGCATGGCCACCATTAGGTACAATATTGACATCCCCACTCTTCTGCAACGTCAGTACTGTGAGAATAGATTGTAACACAATCTTCCCCACACAGTAGGTGCCTCCCTGCCCTTTTTTTAAATGAGTGGCATCTATGGTTTGTGACCTGGTGTACCGCTTGCACAAACATGGTTATAGACTACAGCAGATGTCACCCAATAGCAAGGGCTCTTAGATGCTCAACAAATCCCTCTTCTTCGAAATGCTGAAAGGTTACCATCTAATCCCTGCTGTGTGATTGAATAGGCAGCAGCCTGTACCAACAAATGGCCTCATCTCTTCAGTTTATCTTCTCACAATCGCTGTCCCCATCTCTACTCAGCTAGCAGAGCTGATATACACTAGCTCATCCCTCAACCCACTGAGGACTGTGTCAAGAGAAGCACATGTCTGTCTTTCTCATAGACAGTACAAACAGTATCGCCAGTGCTCCAGTGGATTAATAGCACATAGAAATAAATCAAAAGGAAACCTCCAGTGTGCCCAAGTGGGGATAGAAAGTGACAGCGTAATCGACAGATTGGCAGTGAGCATTGTTTTTGTAGCTTTATTTTTACTTCACTTAGTCAATGCAGTTTCTTTTGTCAGTGCAGTGGGAATTGCGTAATCTGCTCTAGAAAAAGGGACATCCTGCTATGTGTGTCCCTTAACCCGATCCGCCCGAGTTTTTTTTCTCCAGATTTTCCGATAATGAGGAAGTGGGTTTTTAAATACTCAAATGCTTCTAAATCATCAACCACAGGTCCGATTTAATAAATTACTAAGTATAAAGTACTGTAAACCCTTGTGAGGAGAGAAACGATGGACTACATTTAAAAAAAAAGATCGTTATATTTTTATAATTACGTAATTAGGTAAGCACCTCAACATGACTGAGCGATTATAACGTTTCACTATTTAACGGCGGATTTCGCTCAAAGTACCACGTATGTAACCGTAGAGACTGTACGAATCTTCCAGTAGTAGTGGGATAACGGTGTGTAAAGTATTGACGGCTGTATTTTGTCGAATTTGAATCTGTGTTCCGAGGTCCTGCGGTCTCATCGTTCCACAAATGCATCTGAAAGCGTGTCAGATGACACACGTGGAAGGAGCCGGTCATTTGTAGTACAGAACGGTCATGGTGCGACCAAGATGTAGGTAAAAATTGCTCATTTCTTTATTTCTGAACCGAAAAACATGATTTTTGGACTGTAAAGGCTTGAAAACATGTCATTGCTTGTGTTTATTATTGCATATTTGGATGCTTTAGGTCTTAATCTTTCTAAAGAGGTGCAGTATTACTCTGGGGCATGATGGGAAGGCACCAAAAATACAATTAAAAAAACTCGGGGAGCAACCGAGGACTCATTTTTTGATCAGACTCTTGACTTTTGATCATATTTATGCAGAAAATAAATAATACATTTTTATTTTTATTTTTAAAGGCAAGGAGTTGCTGATTCTTTAGAGATCAAGGACAATAGGGGCTGGCATTCATATCAAGGTCATATAAGCTGTAGAACACCTGAAGAAGCCCTAGGGTCCCCCTGACCCTCGGGCTGATGAGTTAAGGACAAAACATAACAAGCTGTCACATTTATTTTACTCGAGAGCTTAATGTGGCAAGAGCAGCAGTACAGCAGAATATACCATCAGACATAAACCTATACACACAAAACTACTAGATTTTCTAACTCACACAAATGTAGGTGTTAAAAATTAAAGACGAACAAATCATACATATTTCAGCATCATCGCGCATGGGTGAATATAAAGAGTAATAAATGGCTTTCAATACAATTTTATTGACTTCATTCTGCACAACTTCCTGCTTAAATGCAGAGAAATAAGTTAATGAAGCTGGATGGAAACTTAGCAATCCTCTTCACATATTATTCTTCTCTAAAAGAAGATGTATTGGCTTTTCCATCACTGACACAAGTGTACGTTTCTGACTAATAAAGCTATGGAAGCTGTTCTTCCACAGAGGAAATCATGGGATTTTGGCATCCCACTTCCCTTAACTAAAATATCTCACAGACTATCAAAGGAAACAAAATGCAGGTGTATGTGTCGTAATGTCAATTCTCTGATAAGATGCACTGAGGAGCACAGTGCTGGGCTCCCGACTTAGCTGTCTACATAGCTGTCAGGTTACGCAGGTGTCAACTGTGTTTCCGCCAACCTTTTCTCTATCTCCATTATAGCTGACAGGTATGCACATAGATGGCTAGCCTGAGGCCTGTCTCACGAAGCTGGATTAACATACCCGGGGTTTCCCTCAGTTATCCAGCTGCACTTAACCAGATGTCTGCGGTCTCGCTTATTGGTCTCAGGAAGCCGGTTATCAACTCGTTAAGTGAACCCAGGAGCGTCTCATCTAGATCTGTGCTCGTGCACATAAAAGGGGCGGAGTTAACTCCGTTACACCAATTGTGCACCTTGGAGAAGCCGCCAAGAGAGCAACGTATTTTACAACGGAGGAGCAAACCATAATCTTAAAAATGTAGGAAAAAAATCGCCGACTCCGCCAATGCATAAGTTACTGGGATTGTAATATTAAATCACTGTCTCAAATGTATGTGCCTATAAGTTACCGGGGCAACGTACCCCGCTAAGAAGTGAACCAGCTTCGTGAGACAAAAAACCCAGAAGTTAATCCAGAAGTTACCTCGCTAAACCGAAATCCAGCTTCGTGAGACAGGCCTCTGGTCTCATTTCCAGGTTGTCAAATACTGGCGCCTTGTCACAGCCCTTGGCGTCTGTATAAGACGTTGTTTGTACTCTGCTGTAAACATGTTTATTTCTTCTGTGAAGTTGGGCATTTAACTTGGGCATTTAACCATGGCCAAGTTTTTGGCACTGCCGAGTTGGCATTATTTCTCAGCACTGCTTGGTCGTCTCACACTTTGCTTATGAGCTCCTTGAATAGATGAATCAGTCCAGTGAGAGCATTGAGAAAAACATTGTATAGCTTTATTGGGTCGAGGGGCAATAGAGGACCTTTGACTGAGTATCTGAAATCCTTGCTGTGGTTTGCCTTCTCCATTAAATAAAAAAAAAAATCGGTGCTCAAATGTGCATTCTCCTTACGCAACCCGCGGCTCCGGAGCCCCTCTGGTGCGGCTCCCTGAGGCTTTGACAAAACAAAACAAATATATCTTTTTTTTTTGCCCAGTGGACAATCTTCCAAAGGGAACACCTCTTATCTTGGAGCTTGAGGTGATACAGTGACACTGAAAATACAAAATGTTTTGATTTAGTTTTTAACTAAATGTGCGTCACATCCTATCACGTCGCTGTCAGGCGTCTTTCCCTGCAGGTGGCTACTCATGATATGCAGAGCCCCGCCCTCAGTAAACTGTCAACGGATAATAATAAAAAATAAAAAAGTCACGGAGAAAAATACAGAGTTTAATTATGCGTGGACGTATTAATTTGCTTTCACTGACCTGTTTGCTTGATATGTGGCGAGAAATTAGCAAACAACAAAATATTTGATATTGAAAGACTCTTCCAGAACAAGTACAGCATTTTCTGAAATGTATCAAGCTGAGTGAAGAAGAGCGGTTTGGTTCTGTGGCAGCTTATGAGACACTGAGGCGTCCGTTAGTAAAAACAGATCCGTCCTCGGGAGCGTTTCCAAACTCCTTTGCGGTGATCTAGTCTAAAACTCCGGTGTAGTGAGGACGTTCAGTGTAAACGTAGTAAGAGATATACGTTTTTAAATGGAAACGCAGTAGTGTGGACATGGCCTATTTATTTCAGAGTTATTTTATTTAAATAATAAGTTATTGCATTCAAACCATTAGCTTTATAGGTGCAGTGGGCTGCTGTGAAGCGCCCCGGGAGCAGTGTCCTGCTAAAGGACATTTCGACAAGTGCAGTGTGAGGAGGACGGGTATCGAACCTGCTACCTTGTGGTTACACGACCACTCAGGATGACCACTCTATCCTACATATGAGGAGGGATCAAGGCATACATGTGTGTTTAATTGACCTCAATGCAGCCGACACATGACTGTATTTCTTTTTCTCCTCTTGATAGTTATGACAGGTAAAATAGCAATACAATGTCAATAATTGTCTTTATTCTTGTTCTATAATTTCATAAATACAACAAACTATAGTTTTTGTATACATAATATGAATATACATAAAACGTTATAAGCTGTGATATCAAATAGCTTTTGCGGTTCCAGACAATTTTTATTTGGTGGAAAATAGGGCAAAATGGCTCTTTGGATAGGAAAGGTTGCTGACCCCTGTCCTAAACTGACATAAGGACGTGCCTTTAAAGACGCTTGGGGACGATACATGACTTCAAGCCTTCTAATCGTACTGCTCCACACACACGACACACTCACAGATTTAAAGTCAAGAGTAACATGTTTTAACGCTACTGTATATCAAGGCTCCCGGCTTCCTCATAAGTAATTCACAGAGCGGCCAGTGTAGGTTACACAGCTGCACAACCTCCAACGGCCCAGAGGACCCACACCACCTCCAGCATCAAGTCCCCCAACGTGGCTACTCTGCAACTTATGTATTCCTGTGGCGTGTGACAAATTGTGTCGGCACATTACTCAAGTGAAGCATTTTTCATGCATAATTCATCCTCAAGCCGACATTCCACATGGACATTTTCAAATCCCTTTGAAGTTAATTCCCTCTTCGTGATAAACAGCCTCGCTTGCGTTGGCTGTGTTGCAGCTTATGATTGTCTGTGTTGTCTGTCTAGATGAAGTCACCTGTCCAAATCAATTGTATTCTACACTACTGGAGTGCTGGAGAGATTTACATCTAATAATCCTCCATGCAAAGAAGCAGAAGATTACCTTGGTCCATTTGTAAATTCAAGAATAGTTTAACATACTTCACACACACACACACACACACACACACACACACACACACACACACACACACACACACACACACACACACACACACACACACACACACACACAAGATTGTATCCCCGCCATGTCTCTCATGTTGTTCTTTGTTGTGCTATCTAATTGTTGTACTTTAATGATATGTGATATATGGGTAACTATGTGATACATGGCATGCATGCTTGCATTTATTAATTAGGAATATAGCTGAGGCTGAGTTTTGCAGGTATTTGGTCACACCTGACATTTTGACCTGAAGATGGCGCAAGAAGAAAAATAAGAGATGTCCAAAGCTTCTACAATTAATCCTGGGGGCAACATATACGTGTCATTAAGATGCATCCTCTTTACATACAGACGTGCCTTTGTCTACAGCGAGAGATGATTTCCAATATTATATAACACAGAATCAAGTGAATATATAAATGACGGAATAAAACGATCAACGGTTGGCATATCATCGAGCCTTAGCCAGTATCTGTAGGCCCCAGGGAGAACATCAAGAAGAGAGAGAGAGAGAAAGAAGAAAGCAGGTACATTGACAGTCACTTACCCTTCTTAGAGGTTGACACATGCCAGCTCTGTAGCCAACTGGGACCCTTAAAAGCATGACAATCTCTCTCTGAGGTGTTGCTTCCTTTGTCCTTTGTCCCAACCGGTTAAAATTGTCAGCCTGGGAACTGCTTACGCATACAGTGGTTTGTACCATTCCCTCCACTGAGCAGCTAATGGGTGCAACGTGTACAAATGGCCTGTCCCTTCACAGAGCTCTTGCTGTATTGTTGGAAATCACAGAGCAGTTACATGTGCAAAGAATGCTGGGAAAATATGGTCACTGAAAATCCCCACTGCTTCAGCCCAGGCTGTTTTCAGCTTCCACACACAATGCCCTGTACTTGCACAATATGTAGCCCTCCAGCACAGCCAGAGTCACGACATTCACAACAGCTTCCTACTAATGAGATGCTTTCAAGAATTCTATCTGTCCAGGCTTCTTATGTTCTCTTTCAATTTCTATGTTGGATGAAGCCAAAGATCAACATCCAGAAACTCATAGGAACAGTATAGTGCCCTTTGTCCAGTCAACTATCTTTATCAAGTGGTTTGGCATGGCGCTGGGAGGAAAGTATTAAAAGAAATAATGTATTAGAACTTCCATATCCAAAGTCCTGTTGGTACAAACATTTTATAAACCTTGCCACCCTGTGATACTTTAAATGGAACAATGTAAAGGAAGCCGTGTCAGATTGTAGTCTAATATTATGATTGGTCATTCCCTGTGGGTAGCAAGTGTCAATAACTTACAGTAGGGCTGCACAATGTATCTTTTTACCGTATGCATATGCAAGGTGTATGTATGCATGTGTATCTGGGATATAAATATATATATATATATATTTATGTCACACAAAATCGAAACATATTTTTAAATAATATTTTTCATATTGTGATCTGGATGAGGGAAAGGTTTGGATACTCTGGCCGTGGAGTATGGGGTCTGTTATGTTTTTCATGGAATCTCACTCCCTTTTATTTACATCAAGGATGTGTGATGTCATGTGACGCTCAAACTAAATGTCCTACAACTTATTTGTTGCATTATTTATTAATTGTATTTAAACCTTTATTTAACCAGGAGAGTCCCATTGAGATGAACAATCTCTTTTTCGAGGGAGACCTGGCCAAGACAGGCAGCAGCATAAAAAACACAGTTACAGACAGAAAACACAGAACAAGACAAGTTAGAAGAGACTAAAAGCTAAGAGACAGTGACGTAACAGAGTCAATACCCTCGTGTTGTCTTGGGGTCAAAATGACCCATGTACGAGTGTATATGCATCTGTGTTGATGGGTAATTTTGACCCCAAGACAACACGAGGGTTAAGAAACATTTACATTTTTGGGAACCTGCCTCTATTTCTTTCATTCTAGATTTAACAGCAGTCAGTGGTGTTAGTTCTCTGAGCTTTAAAACATTCTGCAACATATTCCATGATGAGGGGGCAGAGTACACAAAAGCCCTTTTTCCCCATCTCCGTTCTGGCATTTGGGACAGTGAGCATTCAAAAGTCCTGAGAACGCAAAGAATATTGTCCGACACTTCTCTGCATGATAAAACCACACCAGTAGTTTGGGAGCAGACCAAGGATTGCCTTATAAATGAAGGTGTACCAATGACAGAGCCCACGGGGCCAAAGCAGGCCATCCTACCCGAGAGTATAACACAGTGGTGAATCAGAGCCTTACAGTTAGTAATGAACCGCAGTGAAGCTGGTAATCTGCGTCCACCCTACGAAGACAGTTAGCAGAGGCATGCATATAAAGAAGATCACCTGCATGATTCAAAAAAGGAAACCTTACATGGTTGTCATTTTCTAGTGACCAATCCAGTGTTTCCCAGACCTACAGTCTAAGTCTCGTCACGGTTTCATAATGAACCAAAAATAATTTGACACTTCTTAACGGGTGGGGTCCACGTAGTCTGCATGGGAGGATCCCCGTGTGACCTCTCCCAACCGGGCCGTTCAGTCCTCAGGTCTGCGTCAATGTCAGCGATCCAGCCAACCCGTCTTGAATCACAGACCCCGTTATGTTTACTACCATTCATATCTATTCAACAGATTGTGTACAAGAGCACAACGATCTTCCCAGACCTCTTCAATTGGATGGAGGCAAATCACTGTCAAAATCCGCGCAAATCAAACAGCCGTGCGCGTAGTTTACTTTGGCGAGCGCTTTTACATCACTCCGCAAGCAAAGGTCCCAAAATAAAGTGCTGTAATTTGTATGTATCCCAGAAAATAATTGTATATGTTCTACACAGTCATAAACAAGAGAGTATAAAGACCGCAAAATACCACAAAGGAGGTGCAGAACGGGTAGATGGGTCCAAAAAACATCTTTCAGCCAGGGGACCACTGTTCGTTCCCCATGTAAAATGAGAAGTCAGGGTTGATTTATTTGTCATCTAACTTGTGTACTTCAGTAACAGCACTTTTGTAGTTATTTTAACCCGAAAGGCATTGTTTTCCTAAACCTAAAAAGTACTTTTATAAAAACCTTTGTTAAACCTAACTAAGTATGTCACGATCTTTACCTAAACCCAACTAAGAAGGTTTGTTGCCTAAACCTAACTAAGTTGTTTACTGTGAAGATGCACATTCATTTTGAGTATGTCCATCCATCCATCCATTATCAGCCGCTTATCCGGGGTCGGGTCGTGGTGGCAGCAGGTTCAGCAGGCCGACCCAGGCCTCCCTCTCACCCGCAACACTTTCCAGCTCATCCTGGGGGACCCCGAGGCGTTCCAAGGCCAGCCGGGAGATATAATCCCTCCAGCGTGTCCTCGGTCTTCCCCGGGGTCTCCTACCAGTTGGACGTGCCTGGAAAACCTCTAATGGGAGGCGTCCAGGAGGCATCCTGACTAGATGCCCGAGTATTTTGAGTAGGTAACGAGCGGAAATTGACATGATAGAAAATGTGTAGAAAAACGGACCAAAAATTAAGAATAACCTTTCGTAAGACATCAAAAAACCAGTGTATGGGAATACATTGCGTTGTAACAGTTATGATGTAATTCATCAATGCTAATTTGAACAGAAACTGGACTTTCAAATGGGATTCATTGGGTTTGCGAATTGATATTTCCCATAAATAAGCACCAGTCAATTTCCCAGCAGGGACTGTAGCTCCACCAGCCTTGCTGTACAAATAATAAATGCTACCAGCTGAGTCTTGCTTCCTTTTGAACAGACATAATTAATATGTTTTGAATTGCAATGAAGGACACTGTCGAGGTTTATTAGAGATCGTTCTGTCACGCTTTGAAGATGTGATCATTTGTATGTGCATGTTTTACTTGTTTGAAATGGGTTGAATGGGAGGGACATGGCCCATGGTGATGGTGATTTGTGGCAGGCAGTATAGAGCCTCAAGGGACTTATTGGTCCCCAAGCTAGCCTCTCGCATCGACTACCACGCCCGAGGAAACACTAAAGGAAGATAGACCTGTCAATCACACCTTAGAGAATTCCCCACTATCAGGTTTCTGCAGTGTTACGGGAAATTATAGTCAATTAGTGGGAAATCAATGAAAAATAACATGGAGTGAGACTTGAGTGTGTAAACATTATGAATTAAGTGCACTGGTTGAAAACTACAATTTAGATTGTGATAGGAGGGTGTTGTTGTTTATCACGGACAATGAGAGTTTGACATTTCAATGTATTCAACATCAGCTAGAGTGTGCCAGACAGAAGACTGTACAAATACAAATTAACAAGAATGAAGAATTATACACATATATACATATATACATACATGTATACATCCATACATACAGCTCTGTTGGCTTGGCCAGGTAACGGAGCTGACAGCTAACATTAACAGAGCTTTCATTGAGTCATATTATGATGTGTTTAAGATCACATCGATACAAATGTGGATTGAACTACGGTAAGTTATCTGTCTAACTGTTCCCAACACTAGCTTTAAGCAGCTTACAATAAAAATCTAAAAGTACTAATGACAAGGGGATGTTTTTTAATCAAAGAAATATTTAAATGAAAAATGCAGGATTTATGTCCTCATCATATTCATTGTTTTAAAAGGCGTATGAGTTGGTTTTTATGCAAATAAACACTAGATAAGTGGTAAAGGGTGCTAATGGTACAGCTGAAGTGGGTTCCATTGTTAGCAATGTAGACTTAAAAGGTGCACATAAGACACGACCAGGGCATTACAGGCGTTCAACTTTAATGTGTCATTTAACAAGAACCAACCAGGCAGCGCTCCCAGATATCTTTTCTTTCTATGGTAAACAGCAGTCTACAGTAAATGAATGGAAGAGAATACTTGATTTAAGTAAATGGGGCAGGATTTAAGGGTCATTGTGGGGGTGAAGTATTCATTTAATCATGCCATTATTGGCCTAGTAATAACATAACTTGAAAATGACACTCTTTCAAACAATTATTTTGTTTTAAAACACATTTACTTTTAAGCCTTATTTAAGCTTATTTCAGGTTTATTTAAGCCTTATTCTGTCGGTGTAAACCGGCATGAAACTAATTACTTAAATAGACCCAAGGCACTCTTGTGGATACAATCAAACCGGTCAGATCGGAGGTGGGGGCTTTAGGGTTTGTGTGGTCTGGATTGCCTGAGAGAGCTCAGTCCCACTCAAGGTGGGGCTGTTTGTCCACATGGAAACCCAGTGGCTCCAACGAGGCGGCAGAGAAGCACAGGGCTGATAAACGCCATGCCAGCATCTCTGTAGACGTGTACAACCAGAAACTAGCCAGCAGGGGGGGTTGAAGCCAGCACTTCAAACCCATACGTTTATATGTGTGAGGAGTAGCACACAAACCATAGGTTAAGCAAAAAAAAATTAAAATAAAGATATAATGAAAGTATATATTGTAATATATATAAAAATGTAAATGTCCTTATCAACATACATATACTTTTTTTGTTTTTTTATGTTATTTTTGAAAAGTACTATAATATGATGAATTTACGAGACAATATTTCCTCATGAATATGAATATATATATATATATATACACACACACACACACACACACACACACACACACACACACACACACACACACACACACACACGGTATATAGAGCAGAGAGAGGAGACTTTGCTCCCAGGTGTGAAGCTCTGCTTCTGACTAACGATCAGGCTTTTGATGATAACATTGATATAAAACAACTTTTTTTTTCCATCATGTGTACCATTGTTTATGCCAGTACCAAATATTTTTGAAGACTTTAGATTTACTTATTGGTGCATGAATTATCAACAGCTTTATCCCGGTATTCATTTAAGACACCTGTTGTAACGAGCAGGGAATTAGCTGCGTGCAGCCGTTTTTAAATGAGCTTTTTGTTTTATAGCTGCGTTTTAGACAGAAGTCTGCTGCAAAGTGACTTCTAGCAGTTTGCCTGTTTGTTGTGACTTTACTGTAAGAGCTTATTGATTCTCAGCTTGAGATTCGCTCCTGCAAGCAACAGTTAGCTACATTGCAAAAGGCTCAATTAGAGGAGTTTCCTTCAAATAGCTTATTTAACTTTAAGTGAGGAACTTTTAATTGGTTATGAAACAGTCTCAATTCAACATTGATATCTCTATATGACCCACAAAATAAACATGACAATCAGTCAGATGATTAGCTATCTCTAGTTATCTTAATGCTTGTAATCGGTGCCACTGGGTCGGATGAAATCATGCAGGTTCATGCAATGGGACCTAGGGCAGCGACCAGCCCACCACGGACAGGCAAAGGCTCGTCCTCTGGCCAAGAGCAGAGCCTTGCTCCTCTAATCTGCAGGTGACACTACACTGCTAGAGGCCCAGGCCCTATTAACGGGAGAACTAGGACTGAGCTGGGAAAACTGTCAGACCCTGCTGCAGTCAAATTAAAGGTTTTCTAAATGGACTCTGGTGCTCGGAAACACCACCACCTTTTTTCCACAGGGACAACACAAATCGACAAGAAATGAAGGTTCCTTTTCTGTCTTAATGGAAACAAATACCGGATGACCTCAGCAAAATGGGCGGAACTGAAAAGTCTGTCTCTGCAGCTTTCTTCAAAACGTTAATCATTCATGCATTACATGTGTAATGCACTGTATCTGGAGTATAAAGTCCACCTTAAGGAGCAGTGGAATTAAAGGACACGGATTGAAGCAAAAAAAAAAAAACATCATTTAGAAATGCAGCATTAATAGTTACGTGGAAATGATCTCTGTTCCCGCAGAGAAGAGTAGTGGGATGCACTCACTTGTTTTGGTGCTTTGAGCCCTGCAGATGTGCATGGTACTGTGCCACCGAGTTCAATGTGACGCTGCAGACTTCACAGGTATAGCTCCGTTTCAGACCTGGAATCAAACAGAAACACATTTTTAAAACCGAATTTTCATAGGATTATATAATAAGTGCACTAATTAATAAATACATTTAACGTTGCCTCCTGCACACTGTGAAACAAGACAAACTTCCTTCAAAAACATGTCTTTCTGTGAGTGGGCACACAATTTTGTGTTTTCAAAATTAGCATAGCTGCAACGCATTTCACAGCGGATTTTTTTTGTATTTCCTGATAAAGAAATGTTTTGTCAATCCAGCTCAAATTGTGCCAGATTTCTTGGATTATAATTTGATACTTGATGTGAAACTGTATGTCCTGTTTTCCAAAACTTTTGTCTGAATTAAGTATCCTTTTTTATGTACGTGTTTAATAAATACGTTTCTAATCATCGTCCTATGCATAGGGAGAACGTCAAGGTGGATGGATTGGTCAAACAAACACGGGACCTGTTCCCAGGTGACCACTGTCAATCAAGATAGAAAAGGACTATTTTAAAACTAGAAAAGTACATTTCTTTAGAAATGTAATTTTAATTACGAAACGGTCACGTTAGACCAGGAAATTAGAAGCGGTCAAGGAAATTACAAGTGACAGCAGCAGAGCGGAGAACCTATTTAAAAGTTTGACAACAACAATATGATTGGTTTATGGAAATTGTGCAGCATCTGGTTGGTTATTTAAAGTGGATATAGCAATCACAGGGAGATACACAGACTGTGAAAAGTATGAATGAACAGTAGTGTAGAGAGTTTCTTCCTTTCTGAACTACTGCTTAAGCTCCATGTGTGTTTTTGGATCGTCCCATAGAGCGCCACTTTTGATGATACCGGGGAACGACGCCACAGACACCCAGTTTGTAATACCACAGTATTACAAACTGGGTGTTTGTAATACTGCAAATGGAAGGGCTCTCTTCAGTGGGCAAAAGGCTAAATCACCATATTCTTAACTCATTTGGCAAGTGACTAAACATACTTTTATTTTAATGAAAGTCTAATAGATTATTACTTTAATGTCAAGTTAAGGAAATCAACGCAATTAAGGCCATATATCTGAAACATTGAGGTGTCTGATGATTTATTTGGGATCAACAAAATTCAATGATTAATCTATTTTATTGGAGATCGTTTATCAACAACATTCTCACTGTCTGTGATAATGGAGGTATGGAGTCAGCGCCCTGTTGCTGCACACTATGAGCACCCTGTGTAATTGCTGTCATGTTGTATTAATCTTATTATGGTATGAAAAATGGCAGTCTTGATTGCTTCGCTCTCACAATTGAGTTAACTCCTTCATAAATATGCCTCAGAGCAGAAGGCCAGGAGAATGTAAATGTCACGCTGCTCATTGAATCACATTTCCATATCCTCTTCAATCGGATTTTTCCCATGAATGATTGTTTACTCTACCGACCCACCCAAGAATACGCTGCTGAAACGTAGAAAGCTTCGTTATTTTCTTCTTTCAGGGTAGTGGCAGTTGATTTTTCCATGAATTGTCTTTTTTCGAACAACTTATTTCTCAGATATTTATGTCAGCTATTTCCTTCTAACATTTTGATGGAGGGAAATATTCCCCACAGAGAGAGAAGTAAATCTCTCCCTTTCATGTTCCCTCAGATAAGCTGCACAATAACCACTCTGTCAGTCTGCCACCACCAGGGCTGAGATTTCAATTTTGCACAGTCGTCCCCAGATACAGTCATAAGCTGACATTAAGGTTCTGCAGCGAGAGTCTGCTCTGCAGTGGCTCTTTGACAGCTTGCTTCTTAAATAATTTTTGAAAAGGTGAAAGATTATACAGCAGCCCCATTATCCATCACTGCGAGCCACCTGCGGCTCGTCCCACATGGCGCTGCTCTACATGAGCGTCCACTCCCGTATCTGCACATATCGTTCATAGAGAGTATTTTGAAAGCAAAGCTTTTTATTTTGAGAGCAAAGCTTTTTTAATTGTAGCCAGAAATTCTAGTTACAAACGAGAAATTTGCTCTCAAAACACATCTTTTTGTATCAACTCTGGTAAGACCAAAGAGCTGGTGGTGGACTTCCACCAGGGTAAACGCTCTCCTCCAGGGAATAGACATTGAGATTGTAAAATCGTATAAGTATCTGGGTGTTAAACAATAAACTGGACTGGACTGACCACACATGCACTTTATAAAAAGGGACAAAGCAGACTATCTGCTGAGGAGACTGAGGTCTTTTGAAGTGCAGGGAGCTCTCTTGAAGACATCCTCTGATTCGACAGCCGACGGGAAGAGACTGAACAAACTGTTAAAGAAGGCCAGCAGCGTGCTGGGCGTCCTCTGGATACGGTGGTGGGAGACAGGAGGATGATGCTAAGCTATCATCCCTGATGGACAACACCTCCACTTCTAGGACACCTTGGCAGCTCCTTCAGTCACTGGCTGCTTTAGCCCTGGTGTGAAGGAGAGGTACCACAGGTCCTTCCTTCCTGCTGCTGTCAGGCTGCACAACCAGCTCTGCTCCCAGTGGACCACAAAACTCTGAAAACCTGTGCAATATAAATACACTGTGCAATAAATTAATCTGTCTGTATAATATTTCAGTTACTGTGGATTATTTACTGTTTTGTTTGTATTGCTTATTTATAATACTTGTTTTGATCTTACTTCTTTTTACTATGTCTTGTTTGCACTTTACCCTATGCTGCTGTAATCCCATTAATTTCCCCACTGCGGGACTAATAAAGGAATATCTTATTTTATCTTAAGCACAGGGAGCCTTCCGGCCTCTACAGCACTTCCCCTCTACCTCCTACTTTCGGAGACATTGTCAGTCATTGGAGAATCGTTTGTTTTGGGTAACTTGTGCCTTAGCAGCTCAGGAGAGGATGCAGAAGAAGACAAATGTGCCCTGCAGTCTCATTTATTTGCAGACGCCGTTATCAGCAGTAATCGCCATATGAGAGCGGTGCAGAGCATCAGTCCACGAGTTAGCCAGTGGAGCACGCTCACATGCACTAAAAGCAACAAAGCAAGGAAACACCTGGATACCAACACACATAGGAGGAGAGTGACTTTATTCTCTGCCCAGGACATTGTGCCACTATATCTTAACAAAGCAAATAATTGTTTGCTGCGCTGAATGCTCTGTATTGCTCATTTAAGAAAACAGTAGAAAAGAAAGTAGCCTAATCAACTCAAGCAAAACGGATTAATGAGACATTTCAGTAAATGTAATTGAATGTGCTCATCTCAGAGAAACTGTGGATGTATTTACAAAACATCTAAGGCTAAAAGTAGCTTAACTGGCTAACTTGGTCTCTGGGTAATTCACATAGCCTTGTAGCACTAACAACAACTGAGAGTCACAAGAGACATTCTCAATATCATTGAGCTGCTGTGAGTCTCCTTCCATCAGCTTTGAAACAAATATACTGGGATCTGATCAACTTTTAAAAGCCTATTTTCGTGGCAGATGTGTTAATAGGATCAACAACTTGAATGCTTAAAGAATTGTGTTTTGTAGCACTGAGGAACCTGAATTATCGTATCTATTAAAACGACTCATCTACTTTAAATTAATTTGTTAATTGCAACTAAACTGCATTCTCAATTATGTTGTGAGTGAAACATTTTCTCCTGTATTAGTCACGGTTAAAAAAAAAAACTAAAATGCAAAAAACTACTAAATACTGTTAGTTGGTTAACGTAACATTAAAGTAAGTCAACGTTGACTTTTGGTTTCACACAGGAGAGACACAATTCTCACCGTCGAACTTGTAGTAGGCAGGATTTTAGTACGACTTTAATATGGCTCGGAAATTATTAACAGTTTACTCTGATTTAGTTAAGGTGCAAGTTAACCTTTCTCAATGGAGTCAAAGATTCAGCTACACAACCACAGATCCGACCGAAATACAACACGACCTCAGTAGGAATTTCAAAAGGCAACATGCACCGACGAGAAAGTCAGTGAAGCAGTCAGCACAAGGGGAGTAGTGTTAGCTTTAGCAGCTAATCTACTTCTAACCGATCCAAACTCTTCCTGGTTACTGAAGGCATGTGATGTTTTATTTACAGGGGCAGGTGTTCATAACCTGACACGTCAGAGTTGTTTCACAGAACCCTCTGAAGCCTTCATTAGAAACTGTTTGGAAAAAGACAGGCACTTTCAAGAAATACTTGGCAGGTGATTGGATGAACCATCAGTCTGGCAAACCACCCTTGCTGAAACTAGTCCAGAGGGAAAACATAATTTCATTGAAAAAATGTGCAACACATTCTAACTCCCAATTCTTGTAGCTCTCGATAGACCTCTAACGTCAGTATTAGATGTCAGGGACCGTTTCCGCTAGTAACATGAATACTGTCTTAAAAAAAAAGTAGTATTCACAGGAGACAGTTTCTGCTCCAAATAAGCATACAGTCTGTCTTCAAAATAACTTTACTGAGATTTCAGTTTACTAACGGAACTAACATACTTGGGAAGGCTTTTGAGAATATTGTGGTTTGGCTTAAAATGAGTAAGTTTGCTGTGAACTTGTTATCGTTGTCAAATAAGTTACCTACGTTTAACTCTTGTTGGGTATTGTTACTGTGAGGAACTTTTAACTGGTGATGAAACGGTCCTAATTTAATTATTATATTCCTGTAAGGCTAACAGTAAAATAATTCTAAACTATGTTTGAGGAAACTGAATAATTGTAGTCTTTCATTATTGAAAACGTAAAAGTTACAAGCAAGTTACAGATTAATCTATATCTTTTTTTTGTATATGATCGTGGTCTGTCTCAGACGATAAATGGAATGGGGAGTTTTCACTTTTGAATGCAAAGCAAAACACACGAACAAGCAAACAAGCTCCGACCAGAATCCAATCTCATTGAACGCTCAGAGCATGGTAGTGGCAAGATAGTCTATATCTGGCACACTTACCTCCACATTGACTGAACAATAAGTCAGAAATTGGGTACGCTGAGTTGAGTTATGTCTTTTTCTCTGTCTCTCAGCTAATTGAGACCTACTGCCTGAGCCATTGGCAGGGAAGATGGTGGCAATGCGACTGATCGGCAGTGTAGTGGTCTGTGTGGACTGTTTATGAGCAAGAAAACGGTGGTGTAGGTTCAGTGTTCATGCTAAATTAACCAGCAGCCATCTGTCCCACTCAGATGGTGCAACTTTAGCTTAATCCGTCTCTGATTGCAGCAAGGCGTCCATGCTTAAAGACCATATGCTAAATCTAAATCCGTATGAAAAGAAAATCGCTTTGTAGGTTACAAACTATGGGACATGAAATGGACTTTCAGAATTAAATCATCACTCAAAAGTGTTTTCAACCCCTTGAAGCGATGAAACAGGCATGCTCACCCAATCACAGATAAGATGGGGTCTGAAATTGGACGCAGTTTGGAAATGGGCAGTGGGTAGAGATGTAATATCTTGATGGGATAAGCATTAGCTGGAACAAAATGCTTGGACTTCTGCTGGTCCAATCTACTGTTTAAATTGGACACGTTGGTGTACACGAGAACAGACTGTACCATGTGTTTCCTTTTGAAGAGGACCTTGATCAGGCAGCTATTACATTATTAATAGATATTTTAGGATCAAGGGGAGTGGCAAATATAACACAGCCAAGAGCAACATCTTGAGAACTGCAACTAAATGGCTTTGTAGACGGAAGAGCTGGAAAGCAGAGAAGAGGGAAAAGAGGGTACAACGTGTTAGATCACAGTCAGAAAGGCATCATCTGCTACGACGGAGTTGCAGTGTTTGACAGGCTAAACTACATTTAGTGTCCAAATGTTGTCTTTGAGTGAGCACAGTCTTCCTTTGTTTCCCTTTGATTCCTTGAGTAGCTTGCGGAGTTACCAATATAATGATAAAGGTCTACGAGAACATGAATGACAGTGTTCAGACAGCTGAACATAATATAGATAAAATATATAGTTCTTAAGCCATGTTGAATATTTAGGAGTTCACAATCAAAAAGTCTAAGTTATATTGAGGCAATGGGGAAATTGTACGTTTTTCTTACAATGTTTTATTTTTTATTTTAAAAAACACAATAGAGCGATAGATAAAACCTATCGCTTATAGCGGACACTCAAAATGGCCACTACTACAATATTTTGGTAAATATCGATTAACAAAAACAGTTAATTTGTTTGAAAATGGCCGACTCAAAAGTCTCTGAACAAAACGACGATATATGTTTTTCGGTTCAGAAATTGAAAACTGACCTACTTTGACCTGAATCTTGCTCGCACCATAACAAACTTGGTATGTAACGGACTGTCTCCTTCCGCATGCGTCATCTGGCGTGCTTTCAGACGAGTTCAATTCAGTTTATTTTATATAGCCCAACATCACAAATACAAGTTTGCCTCGGAGGGCTTTACAATCTGTACACATAACATCCCTGTCCCGGGACCTCACATCGGATCAGGAAAAACTGCCCTAAAAAGATAGTAAAAACCCTTTCTCACGAGTCTGAAGACCAATGAGCTCACAGGACCTCGAAACGCCCCCCCCCAAAAAGAAGAAAACTTCGGGTCCGGCTTCGCAGTGCGGATACACCAATACGGGTCTGTGCATTGACTTTGCGTGTAATCTGGTCGCACGCCGCATTTGCCGTGAACGCAGCATAAGGCTGCTAGCTGGCTCATATGGGGCTAACATTTCAACAATGTAGCTCAGGGCCAGACCGAGGCGTGTCACGACCGGGTGTGGTGGGGCTAAAACTCAAGAGCAGAGGAGACGAGTCAGTGTGGCAAAATCAAAATGGTATTTTACTAATTAAAAGTTACAAAACAAGGGAAGAGACTGGTACGGGAAACAAACTAATCACTACAGCTCGAAGGCGATGTACATACATGGGAGACCAAGAAGGCAATCCTGCAACTGACAAGAGGAAAAGACAGACTAAATACACAGGGGAAGACAGGTGGAAACAATGGGGGGCGGGGCTTTACAATCACACAGGGGAAAGGAGGAGGGAGGAGTCTGAAACGAGAACAGGTGAAGGGAATAAACAATCAGGAAACACTGGGAAGACACACACAGGGTGTTACAAGGCGGGCTTTAACAGTGATTAGTAAAATCTTAAAATCAATTCTAAAACGAACAGGGAGCCAGTGAAGAGAGGCCAGTACTGGAGTAATGTGATGTGTGTCTGTTAAAACCAGTAAGAAGCCTTATGAGCCGCAGCAGCCCCCATGATATTTTCACTATTTTTAACCAAATTGTTTTGTTGCCTAAAGAACCAATCGATTCCCAATGTTAACGCAGCATTGTGCATTGCTGCAAGCGTGGTTTGCAGAAGGGTTATTTTTTCATTATTTAAAAAAATAATAATAAATCTGGCAACTCGGATGGAAAATGTGTTTGTGTAGAACATATCTGTGTTGTGTTCTATGGATCGTGGTTATAGCTGGACTGTAATATTGCCTTCTGCCATGATTCTGCTGACACCCACTTATTATTATTATTAGTCGCATCACAGATACCATTACTGCTTTTATTATTATTCTACTTCATCCACTGCTGCTGTTATTAATAGCAGTCATCATTGTTCTGCTTATAACTGTCATATGAATAATGTCAGTCATATGCATTGATTGTGTTGTAACTCTGTTATGTTGTTCATTCTGTAAACATGCCATCCATAAGACTTCTGCCGGTTTTCCTGTTCCGATGTGAGGACAGAGGATTTCATATGTGCACAGACTGTAAAGCCCTCTGAGGCAAATGTGTGGTTTGTGATTTGGGGCTGTACAAAACTAATTAAATTGCTTTATTGACCAGTATCTCATTATTAAAATGAGTTAAATGATATATTACAGCTTAAATTCAACATGTGTGGCACTTCTCTAGATTAATCATGCTCTCTTGGTTTAGAATGAATCATGGTAAGCTCCATAAACTTCTCTTGTGCATATCATGATCATATTCCACATTAGGATGATGGCTTGAGCCAGCTGACTGCTCAAACCTAAGCGTTATTTAGGGCCAGAGCACTGACGTAGTCAGAGCGGAGGACCTATTGCATTTTGATTGTTTCTTATTAGGGCCCGAGTATTTCGATTGTTTATTATTCCGATTTCTCATCATGTTATCACATTGTGTTCAGAAGAAAGGGACCAATTAACTTCTAAGGGGGAAATTCAACAAAGCAACCCTCGCAGTACGTTTGACATAGAAATACAAAATGTGGGAGTAGCCGCCACACCACGTCCACGCTGTTCCATGAAGCCTCAAGATTTTGATAACTTTTGATCACAAAGGTCTTTAGATTGTACTGACCTAAATTTGAAGTGGAGGAGTTGGTCATCAAAACATCTGCAAATGAAAGCTCAGTGTTTAATTTAAGTGTTCGAGTAACTTTACCCAAATTTACCCCACTTTTCTCTTTCAACCTCTGTACTCACGGCACAACTCTATTTCACTCACTTGTCTTCGGCAACACTAGATCACATTCACACATTATGTTGTAAGTTTAAACACTAAATGTTTACAGGCTTTCATTTAAAAGAGTAGTCAGAGATAGACTCAAAACATAAAATGACACGACAACGGCACTGCTCCACGCATGAAATATCGTCTAACCCAGTGGTTCTCAACTGGTCTGGCTCCGGGACCCACCATCCCCCCTGAATGACAAGCCAACCCAAATTGAGGAACATTCTCAACTTCTCCAATGTATTTAATGAAAAGATGGTGCAGTTTGAACCTGAGCTAGTACAGAATATGTATGCTAACACAAAAACAAGTTTAATAACCAAAACGAGCAGCTGGTGGCGATGCTAGAGAGGGAACTATTCCCTTTTACACTCAATTAGCTGCATTTTAATTAAAAAACTAAAACTGTATCTTCAGGACACGAGGTATTACAACATATATAACAATTCAGAATCTTCAGCTATTTTTAAACAGACTCAACAGCTTTCATGCACAAACAGTCCAACAACTAAGAAGTAGTTTCAAAAAGACTGAAATGACCTAACTTTAACTGAGAACACACACTCACCGAATCTATGACAAACACTTTACTGTGGAACACGTCACTGTGTTGAGGAGCAGCTTTTCCACTAACTCAAAATAAATTAAACAAAAGTGGAATTCAAAAGGATTCATATATACAACATTAACTTCTCTTGTGATTACCTCATCAGTAAATACTGAAAAACATTGTGCTTTACAGACAATTAAGCAGCACTCAATTCTCCTCCCAACCCCAGAGTTGTTTCCTGTCATGCAGGCAGCGCCATCAGTTGTCAATGTTATATTCAGTAGGCTGTTTAATTTAATTATCCTAAAAACCCAGAGTCTCCCCCATATCAGGATGGTTTGACCCAACCTGACACGCTGCTGAAAACATGGAGGGACAAGTGCAAAACCAGTTGAAACCAGAACCGGCAAAATAACGACACTCCGCTGCATAAAAAAGTCCTTTCAAAATAAAACCACAGGATGAAAAAAAAAAAAGAGATATATTTTTTTTTTTCAGGCAAAGGCCTGCGACCCACTGAAAACGGGTCCGCGACCCACTAGTTGGTCGCGACCCACCAGTTGAGAATCACTGGTCTAACCCTTGTCTGACGGTCAAGCAAGTTCCAGGTCACGTCAACCGGCAAGTACCCTCGACGTGTGAAGGGGCGAGGGCCCGGTCAATGCTGCTTGCAGCTTTAATTTCTCTTTGCTTCTCTGTTCTGTATTCATGCTTTTTAGTCTCCAACAGATGGAGGGCTTTTTAAATGTTTCCAAGCAGAATTCACATCCTTTTAATTTCACACTCAGTGAGATTGTTAGGGAATTATATCACTCTATTAAAACCCTTTGCAAACTCTACAGTTATTTGCAGTAAAATGTGAGCTATACCAAAATGACTAGAAGCCATTTGAAGCAGAACAGGTGAGCAGTTATATCAATTTTACAGTATATTTTCTGATACAGTTTTACCCCTGGGGAGTCTATTCTCTCCACTTCAAACACAGGAACAGTGGAGGGCTAATGGCCCGCCCATGTCTTTACGCTTTCTTTCCCCCTCTCGTTCCTTTCTTCCCCATAGCGGCACGGTGCTGTATACACAACAACAATATGCAGACCTCCTCCTTTATGGGAGCTGTTGAATATTTCATCACATCTGAGTCAGACTGCACATTTTCTCAGCAAATTGAGAAGTGTGCATGGACGTCGCCGGAGGTCAGGGAGAGCGAATGGTAAGCAGGCAACGGGCTAAGAGAAGAGAAAAGGGAGGTGCCGAGAAAGATAAAGAGGAATATAGAAAAGAGCTCCAAGGAGAAGTGGTAGAGGATGCGTTCTCTCCAGCAGCATCCTCTACCTCCCCTCTCTGTCCCAACTGCTTGGCCGCCTGCTGCGGGCCCATTCTCCTCTCTACATGGGCTCACAGTGCTGGTTTTGCCTGATAGGAAGATTTGCCACTTCATTACTAATTGATAATCGCTAGAGAGAAACACTAATTAGCCCAAGTGCTGAAGGGTGCATCTAGCACGCTGACATGTTCAGCCTTCACAGCCATAATGACTGCTGATGTTTGTGAATCCATCTCCTCCGTACACATAGCACAAAACAGGCGTAGTGCAAAAGAGATTGAGCAAAAGATAGGAATGGCTTTAGTTAGAGTGGATAGGTTGAAGGGAAAGTGCTCACGACTTACAATACAATCACAGTAATGCTTAGGGATTTTATTTAACATGTTTGCACAACCCACAGTTTTCTTTCTAACACCACTAACTGTCCTTTAATCCTAATCCCTACTCATTCTGCTATTGAGTTTACAACTTTTAGGAAATTATAACAGGATCTTCTCTGATTCCTTGACATTGTATAGAAAACCCTGTAATGGGAATTGCATATTCTTAGTTGTAGTTTATCTTCTACAAACCCTTTTAATGCAAATCATCTTCTGTCCTGTAGCTGTTATCAAGTTAATCCATCACTTCTGTGGACAGGTCATAAATTAAGGACAGGACGAAGATCCTTTATTAAACCACAGGTGGTCCAGTCCTTTGTTCTTGTTTCCACCTGAGACAACAGGCTCCTTTGTGATCCCTCACCTTTGCGCTCTATGTATAAATGCCTATGTAAGGTGTCACTCCTTAGTGCATCCTTGGGCAAACTCCATAGTGACTCTGTAACGGTGCCTCTTCTTGAATAATAAAGGATTTCATAGACAAGTTCTGGTTCCTCAATATTCGTCATTTCAGTTTAAAAAGGTGAAATTTGCCGTCACAAACCCTGGTGTAGTGGACTCGGCTTGGAGGACATCATTCACAGGACTAGTGGAATGGCTTACAATACGGGTGACAGTGTCCCTTTAAGAGCAGATATCGTAACCATAGGAACGGGTTGGCGTTGGGGGTTAAAGGTGACGGGATGTGAGCGTCATGAGGTGAAATGTTTGAGAGAGGTCGATTAAACGGCCACAGAGGTGTGCAGCCAAAAAGATATGTTTGTCGACTGTGTTCATTCCTGCGCTCCTACACTGGGAAAAATAACTTAACAGTGAGCTTCCTTGTAATCTTGTGATGTTTGGAACATTTTATTAGAATTCTTCCATTTTCAGTTCCAGAAGTTACCAAATCTAACAGCGTTTAGGTTATTTCACATTCAAGACTTGTATTAATTTTTTTCCCCTGTGCTATTTTCACATGAAAATACTTGAAATGGGTGGGGGTCTCTTCTGGAAGAAATAAGGTGATTTCATGAATGTTATATTTTTGTGTACCAATCAGTCAGTTCAAATAAAAATCTGATGACGTTGTTTCTTATGTTGCCAATCGAATGTGCTCAAATCCGATACTGTCGTTAAACTAAAATAACACCAAATGCCTTTTAACAATAAAGGCAAGACGAGTAGCACAATGTATTGACTCATACACATATATTCCCTCAATCTTCACTTCTGACCCACTAGAAGGGTTTGGCCTAGTCTGGGTCAGCAGAGGCCTTGCCCTCTGCCCCCAAGTTTTCATGTTGCTGTGTTCCGGACATTTCTGAATTTCTGGTTGACCTATATAAAAAAACGCATCTAAGGTTCCAGATTGTATGCAAGCATCAAAGATTAAGTTACAAAATTGGCAGAAAAAGTAAAAGGTGAAACTCCAAGCAGACACAGACAGAGTGAAGTCTGTGTTGGCTTTCAGGCGCTGGCGAGACCCGTAAGACCTTCGTGGAGACGGGGAGGAGGGGCCAGCTTTGAATGTTGTGTTTAAAGACCGACCAATCCTTTATGCCTTTCAATTGTTGCTTATTTAGTCACAAATATTAACTGTTGTAGAGGCATTTATAATTTAAAACAAAGTTTTCAGGGGCTGGATACTTACATTATCGAAATTAGCCAAATTACAAAACAGATATAGATTTTTGATCTGATTGATGCAAGCAAAGGACCTCTCACGCGTGTTCTCGTCTTGCTCTAAATCAGTGGATCTCAAACTTTTTCTGTCAGGCCCCACTTTGGAGGAAGAAAAATGTTCGGGCCCCACCGCCCCAACAAAATTATAACAAAATGGTCCAACTTTTTGTGACTCCTCCATCCGTGCTTTTTTAAATAATAGAATAAAGAAAATGTAAATCCCTTTCAAGTAAACCAGATCACTCCATCAGACAAAAACTAATAACATCTGCAATCGCTTTGTTAGAACTTTGCAAATAAAGTTCTATCTGTGCAAAAAATAACTAATATTTGGCAAAAAAATTACCTATTGTGGCTGAAAATAACCCGTTTTGCACTGAATATATTTTCAAGATAATAACAATAACGTTCAACCTGTGAAAACAGAATGAGTGCAGATGTGTGAGAATCAGGTTGTATCAGTATTAGTGGCTGCAGTGGGCTGCTTTTCTCTAGAAATATTTTTTAAACGGCTCTCAATTCATGCTCAATGTTGAGCTAAGATCTGTTTTCTGTTTTGAGAGACGCAACAGCAGAAAAGATCTCACAGAGATCTCACAGAGGCTTTTAGCAAAACGCCAAGAATCGGCGAGCCGTGCATGCGCAGCGTAACCTGTTAACGGAGTAACGTAAACATTTCCACTAAAGTACAGGCATTTCTCCATGTATTTATTAATCAGAATCAGAATCAGAATCAGCTTTAATGGCCATGTAAATTTGCACATACATGGAATTTGTCTCCGGTTTCACTTGCTCTTCGTACTTTTTTCACACACAATATACAAGATAAATATAAAAAATATAAAAAGGGCATTAAAGACAGTAGTAAAACAACAAAAAAGTGCAGATAGTGCAGATGAAGAGTCTGTTTAACTGTTCATCAGAGTGACGGCCAGTGGGAAGAAGCTGTTCCTGTGTCTGGTGGTTTTGGCGTACAGTGCTCTGTAGCGCCTTCCAGAGGGGAGGAGTTGGAACAGCTTGTGTCCAGGGTGTGAGGGGTCTGTGGTGATCTTTACAGCCCGCTTCCTTACTCTGGAGGTGTGCAAGTCCAGGATGGAGGGCAGGCTGGAACCAATGGTTCTCTCTGCAGACCTGATGATCCGTTGGAGTCTGACTCTGTCCTGTTTGGTGATCCAAACCACACAGTGATGAAGAGCAGAGGACAGACTGGATGATGAAGAGCAGAGGACAGACTGGATGATGGCGGAGTAAAACAGGATCAGCAGCTCCTGAGGCAGGTTGAACTTCCTGAGCTGGCGCAGGAAGTACAGCCTCTGCTGGGCCTTTTTCCGGATGGTGTTGATGTTGGCGGTCCACTTCAGGTCCCGGGAGATTGTGGATCCCAGAAACTTGAAGGTCTCCACCGCAGAAACAGTGCTGTTGTGTATTGTGAGGGGGGGTAGTGTTGGGAGGCTCCTCCTGAAGTCTACTGTCATCTCTACAGTTTTGGTCTTGTTCAGCTCCAGGTGGTTCTGACCACACCAGAGGACCAGCTGTTCAACCTCCCGTCTGTACGCAGACTCGTTGCCGTCGCTGATGAGGCCGATGACCGTTGTGTCGTCTGCGAACTTCAGGAGTTCGCAGACGACACAACGGTCATCGGCCTCATCACGTTTTATGTCCGTGTATTTTGTACTTTTTCATGGAGAGAGTGGTCGTCCTGAAACCATAAGGTTTCATCCCTGTTCCCCATAGTTTCATGTTGAAGTGTCCTTGAGCAAGACACTGAAGCCTCAGAGCTTCACAGCAGCACACTGCTCCTTAATTACTAGGGATGGTAACATGCAGAGAACCATTTCCCCACTGTGGGATTAATAAAGGATTATATAAAAAATTAAATAAAGGAATTTTTTTTTAAGAATCTGCATCATCCCCCCCCACGCCCCACCTGTTATACCCCCGTGCCCCACAGTTTGAGAACCACTAATCTAATGTAACAAGTCTCTGCCAGCTAAAACATTTTTCCAGACGAGATGCTGCACACTTCATGTTTTAGAGGAATCCTGCAGGGTTTTGCCTGAATATTTGCCTTAGAATATTATCACTTTTCTACCCTACTGCTAGAGGACTTTAATGTAAATAAAGCCTCTGATTTTCTAAAAACTTCAAACTTATAAAATAAGTATCAAATATGCATCAAGGAGCAATATCCCAGGTTACATGACATTACAATGTATTATTAAATAACCTACAACCGATTAAATTGAATTACAGTGCTTAGTAGTGATGCTGCCAAACCATGGACCAAATGTTCTGAACCTGAAATAGACATCATGTTGTAACCTCAATAGCCAACAGGACTGAACTGACTGCAACCATTCAGTTTGCCCTCAACCAGCCATGCCCTCAACCATGCCTTTAGGCATAAAGAACCAATCAGGCCTGTCAAATCAGCTGTCAGGACTTGTTTTGCCCATTCGGTGCGATCACGCGCCAATACACTTCATAACACCTCTGGGCTCCCTCTGCTCTTCTGGCAGCCGGCCCTCCATTGCCTGGAATAATTGTCTGTAATTGCTATTGACATATTGTGACCGGAAGAGGATAAGCAAGAACGTTCTCCCATCCTCCTCTGTACACTTAACAGCTTGTGACACGCTGGTGGACTCCAGAAGGGGTCAGGCTGACAGCTTGAGTCAAGAGGGCAACCAGTAGAGGACTTCCACATGATCAGACTTCTTTCCAGATGTTCTCTCTCACTAATCAATATTACACAAATCACATTATTGACTGTAGTTTGTGGTTTTGGGTTAAAATAAGTACACTTGTTATGTAACTTACGTACGTGGTGTTAGTTAAATATGTAAGTTACGTAACAAAAGTACAGCAAAATTAGTCAACTTTCATATTTAGTTTCAAACGGGACGCGAACAGGAGTCTCCTGGGTGCTTTTTTTTGTATCCAGACATCCAATTTTCCAGACCCGGCGCTATGGGCGGGCCCTGGGGTGCGTCACATGTGACCAATCACATGTGATTGGAGAGCCCAATATGATCAGAACCAGTGGCGGCTGGTGACATTTTTTTTGGGGGGGCGCAGTTGGGCAGCGCGGTTTAAATAGCACTCCACAATGAGAAGAAAAGAGGTTTTGAGTAGAATATTCTAAAAAACAAAGCTTTATTTCAAGAAAACACAGTGCTCAACACTGTCCAATAACAACTATCAACAAACTGTAACTTTGGGCATGAGAGGTTCAGAGCAGAATGGTTTAACCCTTCGAGATTTTTGAGCGCGGATCCGCGCTATACGATACTGGCGTTTTGAAAATATTCACTCCATCACGATAATTCTGCACAGAAATATGGTTCAACGTCTCCAAGATTTAGTTAAACTTCCGCTTCATCTGCCTTGTGTCCGCGAGATCATATGAGATTCACACAGCAAGCTAGAGCATTTTACACACCCAGAGGTGTCATATGATGCCTGCACAGCGTCACTGGGAGAGAGAGAAAAAGAAAGAGCAGGCAGGCTGAGCAAAGCTATACTGGAGAACGGCGCAGCTTCAACCATAAATAGAGCCTGAAAGAGTCGATCCCGAGATAAACAGGACAACGCCAAGCAAAGGGATCCATTGGAAGATGGGTAAGTGTATTTACTGAACTTTGCAATAGCATATTTACGTTAGTAATGGGACCTGTAGCCAGATAGAGCTGCTGCTAACACGAAGCTAACGGTAGCTAACGGGGTTATATATGTCTACAGGCTGACTATAAGACTGAATGGTGGGTGTTCAAATATTGTCACGATCCCGTTAACTTTCGTTCAGTGAACGTAGTACGCATAGTAGTGTTATATCTCTGTTAATTGTTACTGCCGTATTGTTTACCTCATGGTAGCTCCTAACACGGAGCGAGCGAGCTAACGGTAGCTAACGGTAGCTAACGGGGTTATATATGGCTACAGGGTGGATAAAAAACTGAACGGTGGGTATTCAAATATTGTCATGATCCCCATTAACTTTCGTTCAGTGAACGTAGTATGCATAGTAGTGTGGGATCTCTGTTATGTGTTTGTGAGACTGAAATGACCATGTTGTTAGGTTAGCTGCGCTAACCGGAAGTAGGGGTACAGTAGCTAAACAGGCTCGTTATGAGACTGAACGGGGTGTAATCAAATATGGTCACTATCCTGTTACTTTCTTTCAGTGAACTTATACTAACTATTAGTAATGTATTTTACAGAGAGTCCAGAGGACAGCATGCAGCATCGCTTTAGCAGCCTCCAGTCAGAATCAGAATCAGAAACCGTTTATTGCCAGGAATGTTTTCACACAAACGAGGAATTTTTTGAGGCGGAAGGTGCATACATTGGACGTGGACATGGGACGTAAGACGAGACAAACAACAATCAACAATCAACGAAAACAACAACAGTGCAGTCCGTCTCTGCCAGAGCATAACTGCAGGCCACAACGCCAGCCGCAGCTCATCATCTCACCATATAATAATACATTTGATTCTAGACATTTATTTACATGTTTCTACCTTTTTTTTATTCATATATTTCACTGCTTTTGTGAACCTAAGATCTTTGGTAAACTAATTTCAAGCACCAAAACAGTTCGACCTCCTGAGTAAAGCTAAGTTTTCACAAGAGATATGAAGAATTTCCAAAATCTAGATTACATTTTTCAGCTTTAGAGTAATATTTCTCTTTACACTTTTGCCTTATGACAATGGTGCCTCATTATATAGAGAGCTGAGATTGTTCTGCAATTTTAGATGTAAAACACATGGGTATCTATGATATGCAAGTGACTTTAACCCTTCGTCCACTGAGCCCGCGGTTTCGCGTGGTGACACTTGAAACTTTTCTCTAAGTTTCTAAAATATTCACAGCACCCCGATAATACATCGTAGAAATATAATTTTACGTCTGGCGGAAAGAGACGGCTTCCTGCTTCCGGGTGCCTGCCCAGGCAGAGCCCAGCATAATTTTAACATCATCAAGCAAGCGAAAGGGCAGCAGTGTGTCATCTGACGCTGGAAAAAAAAAAAAAAAAAATCCTTCTCTGTGATTTGTTGAGTCATATGTCCGTCGCCATTTCGTGAACTAAACAACCAATGTACACTCAGGAAAATCTCAAAAGGACAACCCACTTGAGCATGTATACACGCTACATTTTACAATCAACATCATGACGACAAAGAGATTCAACACTGAGGAAGCAAAGCGCATGATTCTGGAGAGCAGCGAGGAGGAGGACGACGCGTCGTCGTCAGAGCTCGAAGGCTTTAGTTCTTCTGAGGAAGATGGGTAAGTGTAGTTACTAAACTTTGTTACGTGTCTGTAAGGCTGCATGGTGCAAACTAGTAATGTGTACAAACTAGTAATGTGTACAAACTAGTAATGTGTACACTGTGCAGGAGAGCACGAGAGCCAGCCACGCGGTGCACACTGCTTCTCACGTTACTACGTCATGATCTAAGTAATGTTTATACACAGTCTGCTTTGTACAACACTCTGCTTCACGTTACTACCACTAATATTTATACATCCAATGCGGAGCCCTATACTGAAATTGCTACCACAGTCATGATCTGAATAATATTTGCACACCCAATGCGGAGCATTCTGCTCAATCGTTACGTCATCTTTCTTTCAACTGACTAGTATTGATTTATTTTACAGAGAGGAGCACCAGCCGCCCCGACCAGCCTGGCCAGCAAAGAGGCAGCGTGTTGGACGGCAACTACCACGACCAGCAAAGAGGCAGCGCGTTGACCGACGACTAAAAACACCATCTCCAGCAAACAGGGCGCGTGCTGCCCGGCGACTGCTTTCACCTCAGGCCAGATCAAGAAAGACAGCAGCACGTGCACCACCTGCACCTACGCTGTCCTGGAGGACGGATGAAGACCCGGACACTGCTCCCCCGTCATCAAGTTCCAGCCCGGACACCTGGTCCACATGTCAGTGCCACAGCAACACCCATTGAACTGTTCAAACTGTTCTTCCAACTAAGTCCACGGTGGGTCGCAGGGTTTGCGAGCTTTGCAGCATGAAGAAAGTGAGAAAAGACACGGCGTGGAAGTGCGAGGCGTGTAACGTTCCCCTCTGCCTGCAGCTGAACAGAAACTGTTTCCATGACTGGCATGCCATGGCATGAGGATATGCCATTGAAGCATATATACTTGTATATTGTAAATGGTCTAGTCTTTGTTCTGTTTTATATTTCTGAATATATATTCTGTACATATTATTATTTTTTTTTTATAATACATATTTTTATTTAAAAAAAAAAAAAATTGTTGTGATGGTCATTTTTCATTTGCACACACTCCATGAAGCTTTATCTGCACTATGAAGTCATTTCTCAGTCCCATTTTTATCATTTTGGTGAAAGGCGTGAAAGACCATATTTCTACTCAAAAAACGATAATAAAAACTTTAGTTTTAGACATTTATTTACATGTATCTAACATTTTATTCATATATTTCACTGCTTTTGTGAACCTAAAACCTTTGGTAAACCAATTGCCATCACCTAAACAGAGTCACCACCTGAGTAAAGTTAGGTTTTTTCAAGCGATATGAAGAATTTCCAAAAATCGAGATTCCATATTATAAAGTTTTTTTCTTTACACTTTTGCCTTATGACAATGGTGCCTCATTATATAGATAGCTGAGATTGTTCTGCAATTTATGATGTAAAACATGGGTATATATCTTATATGCAAGTGCCTTTAAAAGGTGAATCTAAGAAATTATGTCAAATCGAGAAAATCGACTGAAAATGACCTCCAGTGTTCAGTGAGTTAAAAAGAGAATTTAAGAAATTATGTAAAATCAAGAAAATAACCCCCGACTCCAAAGGGTTAAGAAACATTCAATGTGGTGGCCAGAGCAACTTCAGGGACTACATTGACGTAGCATTCAAACTGGGGGCCCTGCAGTAAGGTGGCACTGGTGAGGTGGTCTTTGAAGGCAAAGCGTTCCCTGGTGTGTCCAAGTATGGTGTCACAAACCTACAGATAAATATAGAGAGAGAGACAGAGACAGTAAGATAAGTTGTGGGGAAATATCTACTACAAACAGGCTTCATACTACAGACAAAAAACTATGTTTTGTGTGTCTTGATGGCTCAGCAACATAGACAAAAGGCCAGGAGCCACCTTGATGGCTGTAGCTATGACACACACACACACACACACACACACACACACACACACACACACACACACACACACACACAAACTTGTTGGGGGTTGAATTGGTATTTTAGATAAAGTTATAGCCTGATATGATATCCACCCAAATCTAACAATGTCCAACATGTGTTCTGCTGTGGGAAAGATAAAACATTAAACTCTAACAGGCATCTGCTGATTTTGACGCTCACCTCTGCAGCAATCCTTCAAGCTCATCTTCCTTCACAGCCCGGCGCTTCCTCGGCTGCTCAGAGCCACTGCACACTGAGCCTCCAGCTAGCAGCTCCGGTTAGCATGTAGCTTGGTGCATGTAGCTTCACTGCTTTGCTGCTGAATATTTAAATCCGGACGTTCGGGTCCCAACTCTTTCAGCCTCTTCTTGTCAACATCTGATCGTGGATTGAAAGGTGTTTCGCGTAGAGATACCACAGAGTTTTCAGTCGCCATACTAACATAATCAAAGTCTCTGCTAGCTGTGTTGCTCGCGTAGCTACGTGGGAGCTATATGGGATGTGAGGGAATGATAAAGGTCTCTGATTCGACGAATAGTCCAACCACGTTGCAATAAGAAACGATGTCATTGGCTAGGGCGCAGATTTGTGCGCCCGAAGATTCACGTTTCATCCGCCAATGAGAAGCTGTCCTTGCCGTCACGAGGGTGAAATGTTTGTTCGCTGCCATAGACTCACATTTGGCCGGCGCCCCTAAAGGGGGAGGGGCTTTTCTCAGTGATGATGAATGGCGATATATTATATTTGGTATATCTTAAGTGGTTGTTGACAGGGGCTTACGGTCTCCCACACACATTTAGCGCGTCAACACGGTATATTTCTTATTTAAATGATTTGGTATATAATGTTTTTTGACAATATATATTATTTCTTTTTTTTCTTCTTTTTTTTTTTCATCGCAAAATTTTAAGAGGGGCGGCGCCCTAGCGCCCTCTATTGACGCACCGCCACTGATCAGAACCCTAAGACATGAATTAACTGACCAACAATGACGTTAACAGGAGAAATGAGCTGAAACCAGTGGTTTAATAACCAGGTAAAGTGAACACACATTTCTCTTTTAGATGACAAGAATATAATATCGTGGCTCTTTTGATTGACATCACTGGACGTCGGAATACTCTGAATTTGAAGCTGCATGACAATTCGGTTAAATTATTTTTTCTAAAATTAAGGACTTTATTTAATTTATAGTCACATTTTTCAAAAGCTTTGTTTTAAATCCAGCCTTTATTTTACTTGAAATAAGATGAGATAATGTTTGTATTATTAGAGTATGTATTATTTATAATTATTCCAGTTAAATTGGAAATCTGTAATAATAAATATTGTTTAGATGATATTCAATTGAACTTTCTTTATTTAATTTGACAGTCAGTTGTTGACTACATACAGATATTAATACAACTGTTGGCTACTTCAATATATGGCACCAAATCATAAAGCACACATTTGACATTGTGATGTTCCGGACTTTTCATGAGGACATTCTCTCGAACTGGACCTCGCTGAATTTTTGTTGAATACCCATGTAGTACAGCCACTAAAGGTTGACGTCGTCTTGGTAATCTACCATCTGATTAGATAATAACCGCCTTCTGAACATACTAATAGGTGTAGCAGGCCCCTTCTAAGCCATATCTATAAGGCTTCAATCAGCTGATATCAACCAAGATGGGTCAGGTTGCACTCAGAAAATGAACAGCCGCCATCAGTGTTTGATCCTAAAAGCTGCACTAGTATATTTTTTGTTTCAACAATATGTCAAATGAAGAATGCATGCTTAACTCTTCCAGGTAACGTAACGCGGATCCGCGTGTAACAATGTTTATGCAATGTTTCTATTAATAGCTCCGTGAAAAAACAGCGCAGAAATATGGTTCAGAGGTTGCTGGACGCTCCAGACTCTTCACTTCCGCCTCCTGTTAGATCGTACGTGACTCACACAGGAGCTCTGAGCCTGTGACGTTTGTGTCGAGCTCCGCCTTTCACCGTGATTTGTGTGTCTGTCGACATTTTTTGTGAAACTAACCAATGAACACTTAGAAAATCACTAAGGACCTACCCACATACACTGCAAAAATACACTGGGGCTGCGGTCAAATAGTCAAATAATGACCTCCTAACGTCTAACCCTAAGCACTTTTCCTTAACCTCTGTGGAAAACGTCACGGGGTTAAGGAAAGAAGGGAAGGAGAATTCATAAGGAGTTAGGAGAAGACAACCGCGGTGTTTGGCAAATCCGACTCCACTTTCACTAAGCGACGTAGTTATGACGCGACGGCAGGCGAAAATGAAATGAACGAAGGAATATGAAAGTGAAACCAACGCATTTTTCACAGAGTACAAAGCTACTAAACTGTCTCTGTTCAGTTTCAAACATGCTGAATTAAATACGTTATCCCACTAACGATGTGTGTCATATATGTGTGTCTCATATCCCGTTATGTTGTTATGGTTTATTTACATGCAGATTATAATCTGATCATAAAAATATGCATACAACAGTTTATGAAACACAACTCGTGTTGACTTGATATGTTTTATTGTAATGTGACAAAATAGTTGATTAAAAAGATGATAATCAGAAACATGACTCAGACTGAAGAGCTCGTCCAGTCTGAGGTACTTCAGGTCATTTCACTCAGTTAGGAAGGTTCCTCACCAAAATGGACTATTCGACCGCAGCCTGGTTTTCAGTCAGAGAGAGACAGACCTACCCACTGTTTTCACTGCTGTGAACAGGCGTAGGTACACATACCACTGCCCGCCACTGGAGACGCAGATCATCTCAGATCAGCTGTTCAGTATTACTCTGTTCAGTATTACTCTGTTCAGTTTTACTCTGTTCAGTATTACTCTGTTCAGTATTACTCTGTTCAGTTTTACTCTGTTCAGTTTTACTCTGTTCAGTTTTACTCTGTTCAGTATTACTCTGTTCAGTATTACTCTGTTCAGTATTACTCTGTTCAGTTTTACTCTGTTCAGTTTTACTCTGTTCAGTTTTACTCTGTTCAGTATTACTCTGTTCAGTATTACTCTGTTCAGTTTTACTCTGTTCAGTATTACTCTGTTCAGTTTTACTCTGTTCAGTTTTACTCTGTTCAGTTTTACTCTGTTCAGTTTTACTCTGTTCAGTATTACTCTGTTCAGTATTACTCAGCGCAACACACGACCATGCGCTGGTAAAGAGTACATGGCACATACAGAGTACATATTTTGTTCTTGTTCTGAAAACTGAGACTGAAAAACTGAGACTGAAACATGCACATTGTGTAAACATAGTAAATAGTTAGTTGTTATAGACAGTACATATTTTGACTCAAATATATGGTAAATATTTAGTTTGAAAACAAAAACTGTTGTAATGTAAAAAACATATTTGCACACACCCCATGAAGCTTGATCTGTAGTATGAAGTTATAATTTAGGTTGGTAGAAATTAAACTGTCATGCCAACCAGAGGTCAGGGTCAGAACACCTTGGAGCCAGTAGGTTGTCAGGTCTTGCTCAAAGACACTTCAGCTTCAGTCGACCTGCTAATTCAAGATCTTTTTTTATGATTGGATGGCTTTTCCATTTTTGTGGTTTTGATTAAAATAAGTGTGTTTTTTTTACATAACTTTTTTAACTTCATGACATTGAAGTTAGGTATTTAAAATGAGTCTACTGTGACGTTTGGTTTCACCCTGGACATTAACAGCTGTCTCCGAGGTTAAAGTCCCGTGTTTTATCCCTCCTCCTCCTCGTGGACTTTGTCGCTCTTCGTACTACGTCACCTGACTTCCGGGGCATTTGGTCCGAGTATGTGCTTTGTCAGAACATGCAGTGCTCCCTACCTTTCATCTCTCCCATGTCCAGCGTCTTTCCCAACTGCTCCAGCAGGTCTGCTCTAGCAGCATTTTTCTTGTGCTTTTTGCCATCATAATGTTGCTGAGCCATGCCAGGGTTGTTGAACCAGGCGTTGCATAGCTGGCAGTAGCGGTCTGAGTCGCGGCGCTGTCGCGGGGAGGTCATGGGAGACGTTTCTGGGGAGCTCTTAACAGGACTGGGCGACGCCTCTGAAGGAAACACAAAAACCAAACATAGACTTGAGGTTCTGCGGGGCTTTTACTGGTTCAAGACACATGTGACTTGTTATATGCTTTTATCAACACTTGCTAATTATCTATTGTATCATCTTGCTAATGTCTGCTGTCTTTTCATCTTGCATCATATCAGAGTAAATTCCATGTAATGCCATTTCATTCAATATAAAATAAACATGGCAAAGAAATAAATCCTCAAATAAAGCTACAAATATAGGTAAATATGAATACATACATTTGTCGATATAATGTTATTATATTTAAATGAATAAGGCGTGGTTATCTCACATCTCACATCTTTAATATTGAATAAAATGTCTCTATCTAATTCTTGTCTTTGGTGTGAATGTGAGATAACCACACATTGATTTGAATACAACAGATACAAAGAAAATGAATGTCTCACAAAATAAATAAAAGCAGTCCTTTCAAAACACATATTTCTTTATTGAACTATATCGCCTCATTTATGTTATAAATATTTATTTAATGATCATAGTTATAGCTATGTTTAATATTGAATAAAATGGCATTCATTATATTTCACTCTGAATTGGCTGTTATAAATATAAGTGAATAAAACTCTTGCATTGGATCTTGCATTGGATCTATATGACAGACAAGTGTTATTTTGGCCACAGTGGAAAATGGGGGCAACATCGAAATTCCCTATGCAGGAAAAACTGCTTAAGAATAAAACAGTTTTCCAGGATACTTTAAAACATATTGCTTAAAAGTCACGTGTTGTGCGTTAGGGTTTTAACCAAGAATGCCGACTACTAATGGCATGTCAAAATAAAAGTTGCCTTCTTTAAAGGGGACGTCTGTAGCCAGCCGACAGAAAACAATGGAAGGGCTTTAATGAGCACTGATCAGCAGCAACGTCTGCAGCCCCTGAAAAACAAGCTATTATCTCCAATAAATGCCTGAAGAGGAAAACCTAAATTCTACTTGCCAAATGGATTAAAGAGCCTACTCTCCTCGTGGCTGCCCACTTGTGCTTTCATGCATGGATGACAGCATTAACCCCGAACGAGTGCCGCGTTGCACTGAGCGCTCCCCAGCGCACAACGTGCATCAACCTAATCAGTTTTAACTCTCGAGTGCTCGGCCCACCACATTTAGTGCTGTCCAATTACGTTCCATTACACCAGTCAACATTTCAAAGTGGCAACTCCAGTGAAAACCATCGGGGAGAGAGAATGCATAGAACCTCAACTGTCAGCATATTACTTTGTGTGAGTTCAGCCTGAAGTTATCCAGAGCTGAACCACAGGCAGAGCACAGTTTAAAGTTGCATTATGTTTTACATTAAGCACTTGGCTGATGCTCTCTTCAAACGCAACTAGCTAATATGTAGGATTTGAATCTGACTTTTTGGTTATAGGGTGACTTCTCCAAATCATAGGCCAATGTCAACTGTCAGATTTAATTCAATTATTGTAGTCCCCTTTGCAAGGAGGTCAGAGGTTAGCGGCAGAACAGAAGCCCATGAGCTGTTTTTGGATTGAATGCCTTGCTCAAAGGAAAGCGGCTTGGTGTGCATTGTCCACATACATCAGCAACTAAAGGACTCAAACTAGCTATCATACAGCCAGCCTACCCACTACGCTGAGATTGAAGGAGCCCCACCTGCTCTTCTGCTATTCAGTGAGAATACTATAGTTGGTAGCTTGACATACATATTATCTAGTCAAATGTTCAGTTAGGGCTGTTAACTCACTGCACACTGGAGGTCATTTTCAGTCGATTTTCTCGATTTGACATAATTTTCTTAGATTCACCTTTTAAGGCACTTGCATATAAGATATATACCCATGTTTTACATCATAAATTGCAGAACAATCTCAGCTATCTATATAATGAGGCACCATTGTCGTAAGGCAAAAGTGTAAAGAAAAAAACTTTATAATATGACACTAAAGCTGAAAAATGGAATCTCGATTTTTGGAAATTCTTCATATCGCTTGAAAAAACCTAACTTTACTCAGGTGGTGACTCTGTTTAGGTGATGGCAATTGGTTTACCAAAGGTTTTAGGTTCACAAAAGCAGTGAAATATATGAATAAAATGTTAGATACATGTAAATAAATGTCTAAAACTAAAGTTTTTATTATCGTTTTTTGAGTAGAAATATGGTCTTTGACAGCTTTCACCAAAATGATAAAAATGGGACTGAGAAATGACTTCATAGTGCAGATAAAGCTTCAGGGAGTGTGTGCAAATGAAAAATGACCATCACAACATTTTTTTTTTTTTTTTAAATAAAAATATGTATTATAAAAAAAAAAAAAATATGTACAGAATATATATTCAGAAATATAAAACAGAACAAAGACTAGACCATTTACAATATACAAGTATATATGCTTCAATGGCATATCCTCATGCCATGGCATGCCAGTCATGGAAACAGTTTCTGTTCAGCTGCAGGCAGAGGGGAACGTTACACGCCTCGCACTTCCACGCCGTGTCTTTTCTCACTTTCTTCATGCTGCAAAGCTCGCAAACCCTGCGACCCACCGTGGACTTAGTTGGAAGAACAGTTTGAAGAGTTCAATGGGTGTTGCTGTGGCACTGACATGTGGACCAGGTGTCCGGGCTGGAACTTGATGACGGGGGGAGCAGTGTCCGGGTCTTCATCCGTCCTCCAGGACAGCGTAGGTGCAGGTGGTGCACGTGCTGCTGTCTTTCTTGATCTGGCCTGAGGTGAAAGCAGGCGCCGGGCAGCACGCGCCCTGTTTGCTGGAGATGGTGTCTTTAGTCGTCGGTCAACGCGCTGCCTCTTTGCTGGTCGTGGTAGTTGCCGTCCAACACGCTGCCTCTTTGCTGGCCAGGCTGGTCGGGGCGGCTGGTGCTCCTCTCTGTAAAATAAATCAATACTAGTCAGTTGAAAGAAAGATGACGTAACGATTGAGCAGAATGCTCCACATTGGATGTGCAAATATTATTCAGATCATGACTGTGGTAGTCATTTTAGCATATTGCTCCGCATTGGATGTATAAATATTAGTGGTAGTAACGTGAAGCAGAGTGTTGTACAAAGCAGATTGTGTGTAAACATTACTCAGATCATGACGTAGTAACGTGAACAGCAGTGTGCACCGCGTGGCTGGCTCTCGTGCACAGTGTACACATTACTAGTTTGGACACATTACTAGTTTGTACACATTACTAGTTTGTACACATTACTAGTTTGTACACATTACTAGTTTGCACCATGCAGCCTTACAGACACGTAACAAAGTTTAGTAACTACACTTACCCATCTTCCTCAGAAGAACTAAAGCCTTCGAGCTCTGACGACGACGCGTCGTCCTCCTCCTCGCTGCTCTCCAGAATCATGTGCTTTGCTTCCTCCGTGTTGAATCTCTTTGTCGTCATGTTGATTGTAAAATGTAGCATGTGTACATGCTGTACAAGTGGGTTGTCCTTTTGAGATTTTCCTGAGTGTACATTGGTTGTTTAGTTCACGAAATGGCGACGGACATATGACTCAACTAATCACAGAGAAGGATTTTTTATTTTTTTTTTCCAGCGTCAGATGACACACTGCTGCCCTTTCGCTTGCCTGATGATGTTAAAATTATGCTGGGCTCTGCCTGGGCAGGCACCCGGAAGCAGGAAGCCGTCTCTTTCCGCCAGACGTAAAATTATATTTTTGCGATGTATTATCGGGGTGCTGTGAATATTTTAGAAACTTAGAGAAAAGTTTCAAGTGTCACCACGCGAAACCGCGGGCTCCGTGGACGAAGGGTTAAGACATCTCTGGCATAGGAGACATAACCTGAAAGCACAGCTCTTGGATGACAATGTAAAGGCTGTGGAAAACTCAACGAAGGTTAAATATGTACTGTTTGTGGAGAGGACAAAGAACAAAAGGGAGACAATTATTGATTCCTGACAACATATTGACTTTACTGTACTTTGTGTTTGCTGCTTTTTACTATTATCTATTATCTACTCTTCCCCTTGTTTCCTTGTCTCCTTAGTGTTCCTTCCTGTGACCTGCTGTCTCGATTCCATACAAATGCATCTCAAAATGAGAGGAGGCCTGCCAGAGGAGCTATGAGTGGTGAAATGAGAGTTGAATTAAACATAAATATATAAGTTCATGATCACTTTAACGCTCATCTGACAGTGATCATAAAATACAGCGGTAGGCTATATAAAAAGATACAGTTGTGCCACTTGGCCGGGCTTTGGCCCATGGAAAAGCATGGAGCAGCCACCCTGTGGACTCACCCCCCGCAGGGAGAAGCATCAGGATTGGGTGCTATGTAGACTGGGCAGCGGGTCGGGCAGGAGGCCTGGGCGAGCCTATCACCGGCAGCATAGACGAGCTCTAGGGACGTGGAAGGTCACCTCGCTAGCGGGGAAAGAGCCGGAGCTGGTGCAGGAGGTGGAGCGGTAGCAGCTAGTTGGGCTCACCTCCACGCACAGCACGGGCTCTGGAACCAAGCCGGGGCTCAAACCACTGATCCTCTGATTGTTGTAAGACGGGCATGCTAACCATTGAGCCACAGTCGCTATTGATTGTACCACTGACATTACTAAAGATATCGGCCAACTGCGAGGGACTCTGCAGGAGAGCCCAGGCAGGTAAACAGTGGGCTGATGTCTGAATTTTTTGTCTTTATGTTTCTAGTTTATTGTAGAAATACCTTAAAATAGGGTTAATCATCCAAAAAGCTTCACCAATGATTTAAACAGTGAAATATTGTCGTTATGTATGCGGTATTATGCTATGATTTTACTGGTCCGGCCCACTTGAGATCAAAATGGGCACAATGTGGCCCCTTCACTAAAATGAGTTTGACACCCCTGCTCTAATGGGAGGCGTCCAGGAGACATCCTATTAGATGCCCGAACCACCTCAGCTGACTCCTTTCAACACGAAGGATGATTACAAGTGTCATGGGGTGCACCCCAAGTCTCTAAATTGCATCCCCGTTTCCCTCACTTGCGTCTTTTCCAAGCGAGGAGAGAAGACGCGAGGAAATATGTTTTAAGAGACATGAGACGCGCTTTAACAGCTGATGAGTTTTGTCCGGAGAGTTTTTAGCGAACATTCCAATAAAAATGCACTTAAAATATTGATAAAAATGATCGTATGTTTTCAGTTGATTTAATAGTGTTAAACTACTACTTATATTAATAAAGACAAAGTTATCATGAGTGTCAGAGTGGAGATGTTTTCTCTGTCGTCTGTTACCGTTTAATAAACTGCATTGAGTATTTATATACTGTGATGTGTATTTATACACAGTGTGTGTATTTATATACTGTGATGTGTCCTGCTTATACGCGCAGGATTCTACCGGCGGAATGCGTCTTATTTATTTATTTATTATTTACGTCGGTATGTTTTGAAATTCTGATTGTGACATCATTATAAAATAACCCACAATATAAATATAGTTTCTCTTCATTACGTGTTGTAAACAGTGTTTCCTCTCTCCAGCTCTCTGATTTTAATTACATACATAATAAAAGTTATTGAGGGAAACAACAGATCAAATCTTTGAAGACATGTTTGTGGTCCTTTTGTTGTTCAGACCTACAATGAACATATTTTAACCAGATGGTGGATAAGAAAACAGATTTAATATATAGCTTGAGTTTAATCTGTGATCGTCTTCACTCTGGTGTTAAACTCCAGCAGCAGTCCGCTCAGCTGCAGCGTCCAATCACATAACAGATGAACAGTGAGGGGGCGTGTCCAGCGTTAAAACACTTCCTGGAAGCCCGCTCTCAGGGCTCCTCGATCATGGCTCCTCCGATTTCCCTCCATGCTCCTCGATCCAGCAGAATAAGAGCTTTGGGACGGCCGTCAAGATGGCGGCGCAGAACCACTTCCGGTTCAATCGAGGAGCGAGGAGCGAGGAAACGACAATTTAGAGACTTGGGATGCACCCATGGTCTTGTGTGTGTCTGCCTGGGCGTGGCCTTTCCTCCCCTCTCCTGCTGCCCACACACCTGTAACCCATTCACTAATCAAGCTCCCTCTGTATATCTGCCTCAGTGCTCCTCAACACCTCGCCAGATGGTTTGTTCTTGTCCCCAGGAACGACGGCTACGGCCTCTTGGACTCTTGCCTATTTCTGGTCTGCTTAACTTGTGCTCTCCCCAGCAGCTCCCTCGGAATTCTACGGGAGAACTGCCTCGCCTCCAACCAGCCTCCAGCCCACGCAGGACGCCAGACCCCACACCTCTCTCTGACTAATAAAGTGTATTGTGTTTCACTCCTGCTCAGTGTCTCTGCTTTTGGGTCCAGCCCGCACTATCATGACAACAAGACCTTGGCAAAGCTCATTTGTCATTATCAGTGCGACCTCACCATACACTATCCTCCTCCAGCAAAGTGTAATCACACGATTTCATATTCTTTACGACAGAGTCCCGGCCATTTGTCTCCCAGCCCACCAGTTTTGTGTGTTTACGTTCAAGGTGACAGACTCCTCATTTATATCATATCATGTTTTTGCACGATGACGCCAGTCTCGTAGATAAGCCAGCAGGCACATCAAGGAATGAAACCCTTTCCTCCCAGTTAGTACATCATTAGAGCCATACTGTTTCACACCCCTCTGTGCTTTGATTGAGGGTTCAGCTCAGCTCAGAAGGCGGGGCTCATTGCCAACGCCAAGAGGCAGATGGTTTCGCCTCGTTGTGGCACCTGCTGCATGAAGGACACTTGTAAATGAAAAGGCCCATGCTTTTCTATATTATAGGTTTGAATGCCGGCAAGACAAAATGTACCTTCTTTTGCTGCACGGACATGAATTCATGAGCTGCTAACACTAAAAGGACTGTAGCATTATCCTGAAGCCATACCATTTATTTTGACAGTGGTGTCTGAGAAAAACTTTTTGGGGAGAATCATCAGCAGGGTATGAATCATCCTAGCCTGATGGTCTTGATTTATCATCATCAAGTCAGGGAGACAGTACTCATGCCATATTTTATAACGGCAGCGTTGTAGCTGTTAGTCAGAGGACGCATACATGCACACTGCGGCATTTTACTGGCCTGGTAGGTTTTCCTCTGGAGATAGGTTTTCTACTTGGAATTCAAATGAATTCTTATTCAGATAGTAGCATCCCTTTCCTCCAGCAGAGACATGCTCTGTGGCAGTAATAATCATATTCACATCACTTAGAGTCTGTCTGCAGGGAGACGCGTACCACTCTCACTGGATGACAAGCATACATTTCAAAAGGCTGCTTTACATGAACGGCCCTATTTTCACAAAGCAATTTCAATTTCAATGCATTTCATAAACTACAGAGCAGCTTGTGTATGTGCTTCATTGGTAGGGCGTTAAGACAAATAGGAGTTGTGAGTTATTGGTGCAAAAGCAGCACTGCAGCAAACACGTTTGAAACCTGTTGTCATATGCCGCATGGATGCATCAAATACCTCTACTATTGTACAGCACTGAGTTGGGTTTATAAGCCAAATCCCCTCCTTGCATGGCATTTGTATGCAGACAGAGAAGCAGTACAAAGTAGACCCATTTAGTGTGAACAAGGTTATGAATCTGAGGAGATTTGGCCTCTGTGAGGAGAGGGATCAAAGTACTCTTGTCCATGCAGTTATCTCTTCCTACAATCCTCACCACGCTCTACTCTGCCCACAGACCCTGTACGACTCAACATATTGAATCAAAAATGTTTCTCCTTTTATAAATCACAATCTGAACCAAGGTGAAACTTAACTGACTAAGGAGAGTTTGACCTTTTAGAAAGACTTGCACCAATCCATTAGCTGATGTTCAAAACTGACTCGTTTTCAGCTGATCGGCCATGATGTCCGATTGGTCTAATATTTACTTACAACTTGGACTACTACTACTTACAGCTTGGACTACTACGTCGGCCTACGGCCACACAGGACTGGACTGCCACTCCTCCCCCGGAAAGGAGACGCCGCAAGCGGTGTGCGAGGAAGCAGAAGAGGGGTAAGCGCGGCGGTATCCGAGCTAGGCTGGCGGCTAGTCCAACTCGTCCAGCCATACCATCCATCGTCATGGCTAATGTGCGATCCTTGGACAATAAAATGGACCACATAAGACTGCTGCAGACGGAGCAGCGAGACGTGCGGAACTGCTGTGTGTTTCTTTTCACGGAAACATGGCTAAACGACAACATCCCCGACTCCGCTGTGAAACTGGAGCAGCTAACATGCTACCGAGCGGACAGAGCCCTTGCCGAAGGAGGAAAGACTCGCGGCGGCGGAGTATGTGTTTACATCTGGGATGCATGGTGTCGGGACGCGGTCGTGGTACGTAAACACTGCTCACCACTGGCGGAGTTCATGATCATAAGGTGCCGTCCTTTTTATCTGCCGAGGGAATTTACGGCGATTCTGCTAGTCGCCGTTTACATCCCTCCCACCCCTAACAACAGCGACAGAAATGCGGCACTTTGTGAACTGTACCAGGCCATCAGCGAACAGACCGCTCACCCAGACGGCTTCACCATCTTTGCTGGAGATTTTAATCATGCAAATCTCAAGACTGTTCTTCCGAAACTTCACCAGCATGTTGATTTCCCAACAAGGGGGGACAACATTTTGGATCTGGTCTACACCACACACAAAGGAGCGTACAAGGCCTCCCCCCTCCCCCACATAGGACTCTCTGACCACATCACCGTCATGCTAATGCCAGCATACAGGCCCAGAGTAAAAGTCTCCAGACCGGTTCTGAAGCGGGTCCGGGTGTGGCCAGAGGGGGCTTCCTCCGCTCTCCAAGACTGCTTTGACACAACAGACTGGGGAATGTTTAAGCAGGCAGCCACATACAACAACCACACAGACATTGAGGAGTACACAGACACTGTTACTTCTTACATCAGTAAGTGTATGGATGATGTGACCCACGTAAAGACCATCACCACTCGGGCTAACCAGAAGCCGTGGCTGACAGGGGAAGTCCATCGGCTGCTGAGGGCCAGAAACAAGGCCTTCAGAGCTGGGGACGAAACGGACCTGAGAACAGCGAGAGCCAACCTGTCCCACGGCATCAGGAAAGCTAAACAGGATTACACGAACAAGATAACCTGTCACTTTCAAGACACAAGAGACACACGGAGCCTGTGGCAGGGCATTCAGACCATCACAGACTACAAACCCGCGCCACAGACCTGCGACAGCAACATCCCTCTGCTAAACGACCTCAACAGCTTCTTTGCACGGTTTGAAGCACAGAACAGCACTCGTCCACACAAGACTCCGCCTCCTCCCCATGACCAGGTTCTGTGCCTGTCTGCTGCCAGCGTGAAGAGGACTCTCTCCACTATCAACACCCGCAAGGCAACAGGTCCAGACAACATCCCTGGTCGTGTGTTGAGGGACTACGCAGAGGAGCTTAAGGATGTCTTCACGGATGTCTTTAATACTTCTCTGAGACAAGCTGTTGTTCCATCATGCTTCAAGGCCACCACCATCATACCTGTGCCAAAGAAATCCACTCCGTCCTGCTTTAATGACTATCGTCCAGTGGCACTTACCCCCATAATCATGAAGTGCTTTGAACGGCTAGTCATGTCACACATCAAATCCATTCTCCCCCCCACACTGGACCCTTTCCAGTTTGCATACCGTGCCAAACGGTCCACGGAGGATGCAATCTGCTCTGCTCTCCACCCAGCCCTCACCCACCTGGACAAAAAAGACTCGTATGTGAGAATGCTGTTCATAGACTTTAGTTCAGCGTTCAACACCATCATCCCACAACAACTCATCTGCAAACTTGACCAGCTGGGGCTCAACACCTCGCTGTGTAACTGGCTGCTGGACTTTCTCAGTGAGAGGCCACAAGCAGTACGCGTCGGCAACAACACCTCGAGCAGCATCACTCTGAGCACAGGGGCCCCTCAGGGCTGTGTGCTCAGTCCACTGCTCTTCACCTTGCTGACACACGACTGCAAAACCACCTACAGCACCAATCACATGGTCAAATTCGCAGACGACACCACTCTGATAGGTCTCATCACCAAGGATGACGAGACCCACTACAGGAAAGAGGTCAACCTTCTGACCACGTGGTGCAGAGACAACAACCTCCTTCTGAACAACAGCAAGACCAAGGAGATTGTTGTTGACTTCCGGAAAGGCCACACCCAACACCCACCACTGACCATCAACGGTGCTGACATTGAACAAGTCAGCAGCACCAAGTTCCTGGGGGTGGACATCAGTGAGGACCTCTCGTGGACAGTCAACACGAAAACCCTGGCAAAGAAAGCACAGAGGCGCCTATACTTCCTCCGGAAACTGAGGAAAGCAGGAAGCCCTCCATCCATCATGTGCACCTTCTACCGTGGACCATCGAGAGCATCCTGACCAACTGCATCACTGTGTGGGGCGGAAGCTGCACAGACTACAGCAGGAAAGCCCTGCAGCGCATAGTGAATGCAGCTGGAAGAATCATTGGTGCCTCACTCCCCCCCCTCCCCTCCCTGCAGGACATATACAACACCCGCCTCACCCGCAAAGCGACCACGATTGTGAGCGACTCCTGCCACCCCTCACACGGTCTCTTCAGCCTCCTGCCCTCTGGGAGGAGATACCGGAGCCTCCGGGCTCCACCACTAGGCTGTCAACCAGCTTCATCCACCAAGCTGTCAGGAAGCTGAACTCTCTACCTCACCACTCCCACATCTAGACTCTGCTGCTAAACTGTCTGACCGCTGCTACTAACGCACACTTAAAGAGTTTCCTAATCTGTTTTTGCACTATATGTTATATGTTTTTGCACTATGTTTATATGTCTTTGCACTATGTTTATGTTATATGTTGTCTATTTTTTACTTTTTTTTTTAAATGTGCACTATTCACTTTATGTTTCTGCACTATGTTTATATGTTTATATGTTGTTTATATGTTATATGTTGTCTAGTTTAGATGTTGTTTATATGTTTATATGTTATATGTTGTCTATTTTTTACTTTTTTAAATGTTGCACTATTCACTTTTTTTTCAGGCAGTAGAGAAACATAATTTCAGGTCTTCTGTATGTTTGCACAATATGGAAGAAGTGACAAATAAAACTGACTTTGACTTTGAACTTGATCAGACAATGATTTTATCGCAGGTCAGAGTAATTGTATTGACCGGCTCATCCTGCGTCTTTGCCTCATATAGGCTTTCTTATAATGGAGCTAGCAGCACAACGTACGAGGGTTGCATTGACTCAAATGATTATGCATTCAAGCTCTGCTCAGTGAAAACTGTAACATCATGATTTGTTTAAATGTAATCTTTAAAACAAAAAAAAGGTAGGTTTTGTGTATGAAACATGAAAGAAGTTGTTTGAAGAACGAAAACTCTTTGAATGGTCTTGTTAATGTATCATTACTATTATCAAGCTGAGGAGCATAGACACTCCCTTGTAGCTAATGTTGCGTATGATCGAAAAGCGATAAAACATGATAACCATTTGAAAATGATGATGTAGACACCCGTTTGCTACTTGTAGCATGTCCTTCCCTGATTCGTCACGCTGCTGGAAAAACCAACGGACGTCAGCCTTCATTACCGATCGTCTACAAGTGGTTAATTGACCATGGATAATGGATTACAGGCGTTGCTGACCTTGTTGTCTTTACTAGCAGCTGCTGTGCAGTTAAATTGTGCATTTTATAATTCTACTACAGCCGATATGCGGAGGAAGTGGCTGATATTGCAACGATTAGTGAGTGGCAGGTCCAGCAGCGTTATCAGCTCTTCAGGTTGGACGTTTGAAATCACGGTTTGCGGCTCTAATGCAGTGTTCACACTTTACTCACGTGAGTTTACTCGCTCAACTTTATGTGGTTAATTCGCGTCATTCGCTTCATTCGTGCCGGAAAGGGGGCGCGGCTTTTCCATGGCTTATCTCCGTAAAAACCATTACCTTTTCCGCCGTCCACCATTGAAATAACCACTAGTTCTGCTTTATACTTGTTGTGGAAGTCCCACACACGTGGGAACATCAACACCATCGTGTCTGGGTTCATAATATTATCTGTAGCCGCACACAGCTCCGACTCCTCCAGGAACTGCGTCTGAATGTTTGCCGCTTCGGGCGGACCAGCTGCCAGTTTGATTCAGCGACGGCTGTGATGACGGACGGAGCATCTCAACGCTGATTGGCCTTCGCAACTCGGCGTCATGCAAATCTTTCACAAGAGTTGGAAAATGTAAACGCGCATGAATAAGGAACATTTTTGGCAACGCGCCATTCCCGCTGCCTGGCGAAAAATTACGTTGTCCGCAACCAGTCACGTCTGTGCATTGATTTTACATGCAATTTTACATGCAATCTACTCAAAAAATTTGCACCACTTTTGGTGTGAACGCAGCATAAGGGGAGCGATGGACTCAAAGCGGAGGACTTTTCTTAATAATGCTTTTTTTGTGAAGTCCACATAGAAACTCTCAAGGAACAAAAGCAGAAATGCTCTCCAGTATGACAAGGACTTCAGCCACCAGCAGAGCTATGCGTGTGAGAACTCCCCTATCTGACCCACCTGCTGGACCACATCCCCCTGACCGCTCTCTCTTACCTTCTGGACCCCACCTGTCCCCTCCTGTCCTCCCTGACCTCCTGGTTTTGCGCTCCAGCCGTCTGCCCCCCAGCAGGAGCCCCGCCCAGCCCAGCCGACCCCCTCTCCGGACACGCTCTGGCCTGGTGTCCCTCCCTCTTACAGCCAAAACATTTTGTGGACCCTGAGGTCGCAAACATTATCTATTCAAAGTCCCCCCCCCCCTGACTTTAACCTGTCGTTTAAGACCACGAGGAGCTGCCTCCTGTGCAGCCTCCTCAGCAGCGGAGACCTGACCCATGAGGAGACCTTCCTCACCTGTGAGACCACCTTCCCGTGCCTCGCCAGCTCTCTGGTCAGAGCCTCGTCTCTGATGAACGGGGGCACGTTGGACACGGTGACTCGGACCGCCGGCGTGGAAAGCGGCATCACGGACACGAGCGCACCGTTCACCTCGACCCCGCTCACCAGCACCATGTTAGCCTTCTCCACCCTGCCGCTCATGCGGGCAGCGGACATCACGCTGCCGTGACCCACCACTCACCCCACGGCCACGTGACCCACTACCCGCCCCACGGCCACGTGACCCACCACTCACCCAACGGCCAGCTCTTCTACCTTCACAGCGTGCCTCTGGATCAGCCCGCTCAGGTCCATGTCTGTTTGGTAGTTTAGTTGGAAAGTAAAGTTCAATAAAAATGTCCTTTAGAAGAAACTCATTTGATTTGTGTGTGTATGAAATAAGTAGTCACTGTATGACCAGATCTCTGTAGCAACCCTGAGATTATGACACTTAATTGATTGAAGATAAAAAAAAATATTTGTCCCTTTTTTCCAAAGTTGGGTGGTGTCCTAATTTGAACCTAATGCTAAATTATGTTTGTAACAAGCTTCTGTTACTTCCCGGAGTTTCCCCCCCCCAGCACCAATGACACGACCACATGCTGGCAGACTGTGCCTCTGCTCTCTCCGCTCCATCCCTACTGAGCTTCATACTATAGGGACAAGACACAAAACCCCTACACAGTTTCAGCTGAGGCCAATTAGGCCTCATCCCGGCACTCGTTCCCTGAGCCGCTCCTCCACTCCCCCCCTCCGCAGCTGAGCCTAACCACACCCCTGCCACCACAATGTTATTTACATATTGTGTGATACCTAAAGCTGACTGTTGTCACTCTCCTTCATCCTTGTATAGACATTTATGAGTTTATGGTTTATAACCAGAGTTATTGATCTATAGTTACATATTTTGATAGATGTAGCCACATCTTGGGCACAGCTGTGCTATGATCTGAATACTAAGGTCAGCATGCTTTACATGTTCACAATGACAGCATACTGATGTTTAGCAGATATTATGTTCACCATTTTACTTTAGCATGCTAGCATTTGCAGTTTGCATTGTACACTAAGGTTGATGGATTTAACATTAGTTTTGCAGATATCTGTTCATGAAAGGTGCTTTATGAAACGTCAGAGGATCAGTGAAGTTATTACAGTTGATCCTGAAAGGATCATGACTTTGTGCCAATCTTTGTCTGGACCAGTGGACTAACTGACTAAGATAACACAGCTAGTGAAGCTGAAAAGCCACTTTCATGATCATTTTTAATAATACAAAAAAGCAACATTAGTCAATTAAAGCAATTCCTTTTCGCATTTTCATAGATTTTTGGTTGCTTTAACTTTGAATTGGATGGTTCTGCACCAGCATGCCTGGAAATGCAAAAAAAGGCCTGAATGCTGGGGCAGCCCATCAGAAAGAACCAGAAGGGGGCAAAACATACATGTTATTATATGATTCATTCACTGTCAACAGATTGAAACCTTGGAGTCATTAGATTATAATCTCAGTTATACGTGAATAAAGAGAGCCATGCTCATGATCATTTTAGCTCCAGATTTCTCCAAATCACTTCCCAGTAAATCAGTGCAGGGAAAATACATGAATGTGGTGAAACTACATCACCACACTGAGCTGCAGATGTTAAAGGAAGTGACATTCGTGGCAGCTATTGCGCTCACGGCCCAGAACTTTGGAAATAAGCCAGAATGTGGAGACAGTTCTTAGAGAAACCATATGGAGGAATATAAAAATACAAATGACAAATTAACATTTAGTCAGCCACACTGAACTCTAAAATATAAACTGAATAGGAATTAAAACATATTGCAACACTAGCAACTGATATTCAACAAAAAATGCATGCAGAAAAATTCAGTCAGTGAAAATAGTATTATTAATCCAACTGTGAAAATAGTATTATTAATCCAACTGTGTCTGAGTTAAAGGGCAAACAGGGTATGTGGTGGTCTATAGAGGCTAAGTGTAAGTGTGAGTCCGCCTGCGGGAAAAACATTAATTATTAATTTGTCAGATGAAATTCTTGCGTGTTCAGAAAGAGAATACTAAATTCAGAACAACTGCTTACGCAGGGCTTTTCAACATTATGATTGCAGATTGATGACTTAGCATTTTTTTTTAATGTTTATCATGGGTTTTGAATTAGGCTTATGGACCCAAAGGGATGATTTGTCCAAAGGGGAAAAAAGGCTTGAGTCGATATTATAAGGCTCTCCCATGACAACAGAGATGCTGTATATTCTCGTCAGTGTTTATAGAAGGTATTTTAAAATGGCAGCAAAGTAATGGATCTTTGGTGTTTGGGGTGAATGAGGGGAGAACAGCAGGTCCCGAGAGGCCGTCGGATCAACAGAGGAATGTGGCCAGTCTGCTGATGTACTTCTGTAGAAATCAATAGACTGGGCCTCCCGGTGCCCTGGATTTATCTTTCTGACATGTTCTATTTGTGACAGATCTGGGTGCCTGTACAATAGAGGTACTTCAAAGGATTGTTCAGAGGGTAAAACCAGACCATTCAAAGCTTGTTCTACTCTCTTTTACCCACTTCAATTTGGAATATGGGTTGTTTGTGACAAAAAAGAGCAACGGACTAAAATGTATATTGACTTTTGGAATTGTCTGTATATGTGTGTGTGTGTGTGTGTGTGTGTGTGTGTATATATATATACATATATATATATGTATGTGTGTATATTCAATTCAGTTTATTTTATATAGCCCAAAATCTCTCTCTCTCTCTCTCTCTCTCTCTCTCTCTCTCTCTCTCTATATATATATATATATATATATATATATATATATATATATATATATATATATATATATATATATGCATCAAAATGAGTCTGCGACCCACCAGCTGAGAACCACTGATCTAGACAGGGAGAAACGGCTGTGTTCGAGGTAAATGCCAAACACTTCATTACCAAAGGTGGAAGTGCTTTCCTTTAGTGTAAAAGATTCTTCCACGAGTTGGTGATGCTTTGATGAAGTTTAAGAGTAATATTTAGAGACCATTTGAGGGTGTGGATTTAAAAGTACACTAATGTCAAAACGTACTTAGGGATGATACCAAAGATACGACCCAAAACACAGAAGAAGCTCAGTTACAGAAACAACAACTGGAGTAAATGTGTTCCTTCAGCTGTATATTCTGACCCGTGCATCATCTCTGTTTGAATGTAATGTTTCAGAGCAGTGAATCAATATATTATTAATATCATACACCCTAATATGTACACTGGATAATAATATATCAGATATTGACAAGGCTATTTGTTAGGACAGTAGATGTGGGGAGAGATACATACACATCATTATTTAAATTCAGCTATGAGGTTCTACTCCACTTCACACGTACATAACACCGTTATTTTTCCTCTCAATAATAAATCCCCTTTAGACAGATGTATAGCTCCTCTTTCATTTATTCACACATGAGTTGATACCTTTGGTTGTGATGGCAGGCGGCTGCCCCAGTAGCAGCTTTAGTCTCTTGGCGTGGATTTTACCCTGGTAGTGGGACTGAGCCACCACTGCTGATGTGAAGGACATGTTGCACAGCGTGCAGCACTTGTTCTTGTCCACGTCGCCCTTGTCGCTGCCCTAAAAAAACACAGAAACATTTTATCAATCATATATCACAGAATCCTATATACTACTTATTTATCTTTGGGAGCTTTTAAAACAGGATTAATTCAAACAAAACGTATCGACAGCTGCACATTAAACACATTGCTAATCTCTATCACTTCTGATGCAGATGAGTGAACTCGTCCTCGCCTAAAGTCGTGAGATCCTGGTGGGACGCAAATGGAGTCGACTGTTTTAAAAAGTAATAATACAGCAGATGGAAGACCGCTCCCTGATCTTCCATCTGTGCAAGCTGCACCAAATCCCATTATCTGAAGAGAATATGAAGGAGGCAGAGGAAGCCGTGAGCCACTGAGACATGGATGCTACAGTTTTTACTGAGAAGTGAGAGGGAGGTGAGGAGAATAGTTCCCCCACCAGACACCTTCCTGGGTCAAGGACGTGCTGATATTCAGAGTAGAGGAGAAGAGGAAACTGAACTCCATGACCTCATTCAGATGTCTGTAGTAAATGAACAGAGGGCATGAGCAAGAACAAACGTGTCTCTTTAGTTGAATTGCCTCAACTTGAGAAAACCGAGATAATGAGTACAATGAATATACATACTTCTCACGCTGACTAATGGATGACTTTGGATCATGTTTTTGTGCTAACGTTATATTAGGTAGCCCAAAAGCGCTGGATATACATGTGATCTAAATCCTGATCCTGCCCGATACCGACTGCTATTATCATTATTATTATGATGTTGTTCATTGTGTACACATGACACCTATCGTACTTCTGGGCATCCTGATAGAGGGATCCTCCTCTATTGCTCTCCAGAAGGTTTCTTCCCTTTTTTCTCCCCATTAAAGATGTTTCCCTGATCCAATGTGAGAGGATGACGTATGTGTACAGATTGTAAGCCCCTTAGTTAGTAATAGTGATTAGTAATATGTGATTTTGGGCAACACAAAATAAATGTAATTGAATTGAGGAGTTTGATCAAGCAGTCAGCTTCTCAACATGCAGATCCACATGGCAGCATTGGAAGGTGTGCAGGTCCTCTGCAACCCTCTGGGACCTACAACTACCCTGACACCTTCCTCTGCATGTGTCTCTACGCAGAGTGTTTGAATGATTCTATTGCTTTAAAATGAAGCAACATTTAGGTGACTGCCAGCCTATATTAAATTAAAGTATTACACTGCTTGTACTTATTAGCAGTGCTGGATGTGAGCCAGGCCTGAACAGCTGCCATTTGACACAGATATTACTTTAGAGCTTTTAAAACGGCATTAGGTTTTTGTTCAAACTAACCAACAGGTAATTTCAGCACCACTTAATTACTCTCAGCTCCAGTCAATCCCTTCAATAAGCCAGTCAATGGACTCTGGTATTCAATGCATTAGTCGGTCTTTACAGAGAACATTTTCTTTTCTGTCTTGTGGAAGACAGAAATTGACATCACCTGATGTGAACACTTTACCATTCACCTTATGTAGGCAGAACAATTACAAGGAGTTTGTTTTACATGTGTCAATGATGGTCTTTCACCTGACAGGTTTTTTGTGTTTCACATATGAAGGAATGACTGCAGTCATCTATAATTATTGCTCTTTTCAGGGGAAGGAATCAGATATCAGAAATGTAACCATGGTTGTTAAAGAGCGACTTAAAAAGTCAATTTGGGAATGGTTCACAAATAAAGTGAGTTTGTTACTCTGAGAGTAGCAGTCCATTTCCAAACAGGGATAAACCATCAAGAAAACATGACGGAAATATGTCATGTATACTGTCAGCTCTGGGAGGGAAGAGATGAAAGAAAATCTGGAGATCTATATTTCGAAGATACTCGTTTCATCTGTAATACTCATTTTGGCCACAAGAGGCTGAAGTACACTACTATCCCATGTTGTGAACAGGATTTAACGCATTACAACTTTCTTGTGTGACGTGTTGAATCCCAATGAAAAGCTCAGAACATGGAGCTGCAGAGGACTGTGGCTCCACTCCCACCTCCCTTTGATTGATGGATGTCATGAGATTATTGAAATTGTTGGTACTAGCTTATGTTAACACGCATCATATTTTGTTTTACAGGAAGTAAAGAGTTATTTTTAAAGAGGTATTTTTGTTTTGTGTATGAATTCTAAACAGGTTACAATCTTCTCATCGCTCCACACAGATCACACAGATCTGATTAAAACATCAGACTGACTTATCAGGTTTAAATCTGTTTTCATTGCACTTTTGTTTTTATTGATAGAACAACTTACTTTAAGACCCTATATTCTATTTGACCTTTTGTTATTAAGACATCCTTTATTATGCAGGTCACATCCAACCAGCGTGTTGAATAAAGTCTCTCAGCAAGGACCCTCGGTAGGACAAAAAAGGTGAAACAGTTTTCCTTCCCTAAGACGATTGAGAAATGGGACGTTGTAACACAAAAACTTCAAAAATAAACTTCACTCCTCAGTTTCTTGATAGTGTCCACAGGTTTGAAATGTCTGTCGATGCTATGCATCTTTCAATTGAAAAAAAAACACATTGCAAACAAAGTAGTGTTTTCAATGAACGAGGGGCTGTGTGTGTGTGTGTGTGTGTGTGTGTGTGTGTGTGTGTGTGTGTGTGTGTGCGTGTGCGGATGAGAAGACAAAGCTCTTCCTCCCACTGTATTCAATTCAATTCAATTCAATTCAGTTTATTTTATATAGCCCAACATCACAAATACAAGTTTGCCTCGGAGGGCTTTACAATCTGTACACATAACATCCTGTCCCGGGACCTCACATCGGATCAGGAAAAACTCCCCTAAAAAGATAGTAAAAACCCTTTCACAGGGAAAAAAGGGAAGAAACCTGAGGGAGAGCAACAGAGGAGGATCCCTCTCCCCGGATGGACAGAAGCAATAGATGTCATGTGGCCAGAATGAATAGTGTAGTTACAGCACATTCAATGAATATGACAGAAATTATTCATATAATGAGTATTAGGCATGGTCCATGATCCTGATAATCCATGAAGCAGAAGGCGGTAGAGAGGAGGGGCGCATCAGAAGGGCCATGGCAGCAGGCAGGACCGGTTCCAGGCCGGTTCCATCAGCAGGGCCATGGCAGCAGGCAGGACCGGTTCCAGGCAGCTGTATGATAACAGCAGAACACTGCTGCGCTTCGAGTCATTCTGACACACACACACACACACACACACACACACACACACACACACACACACACACACACACACACACACACACATTCCGTCCTTGGCCTTGTCCTTCCCTGAGACGCATGTACACACACACACACACACACACACACACACACACACACACACACACACTTCCTTCAGCTGGTAGCAGCAGCAGCGGAAGGATCCAGAATGTCATGTTTAATTAAAACGGAATAAACGAGGAACTAATTGCAGGGAAGTGTAATTAATGAAGCGATAGGTAGGTGTATGTTGCTAGATTGTCAATCACAGTGTGATATTCAGACACGGTAGCCAGAAAAAAGCTGTGTGCTGTGTGCTGTGTGCTGTGTGCTGTGTACTGTGGGTGGATACAGCATGGGCGGTAGAGTAATAATTCTAATGTGAAAGGATTAGGAATATGAAGGAATTTCTGATAAACTCAGCAACATATTTTTTTTACTTTCCTTTTGATTACAGAAAACCCACGAGTCATCAGAAACACAGCGTATCCAACCTCTATATTTCAGCAGTCATGTATGGTGCGCTTAATTTGTTCGTGCAGTCTTAACACAGCAGTGAGAAATAATTGGAGTTCTGCAGAATATAGTGCTGCACTGCACTTCTCTGCATACGTAACTGATGGAGAGAGAGAGAGAGAGAGAGGTCTGCCTCGTTCCCATTCATGTGGGGCATAATAAAATAATCTTTTTAAATTTGCAAGCAGTAAATTCTCTTTGCTGTCAGCGCTGTGCTGCACATTCCTTCTTGCTCTAAGTGAAGCAGCGTGTCCTCGCCTGCTTGTATTTGTGTCTTACTGCACTTAACTGTTGTTGTTTTCATTTGTCGCTGCATCACAAGTGCCACCGCATCAACTTGCTCAGGCTTGCAGAGACTCTAAAATGCAACATTTTCTTTCTAGTGCTGCAGTCAACAAGCTGCACTGCTTGAAGTAATAGCTTTGGTTAGCCTTTAACTGGATTGGCCTGATCCTGGCCTGGCTTAGCATCGTATAATGGATGGGCTAAATCAGGAGTTCAGGGAACTCTCACTGCTCATGTGCTTCTCCCTTAAGGCGCGTAGAAGAAATAGGACAGCCAAGTGCAAAGGTATCCCTGCAGAAAACGGGATAAAAAGGACTTGCTCCCAACATAGCTGTGGACAATGTAGTCTATTTCTGCCAAGCAGAGCATACAGGGGAGCACCAAGCTGGGTTGGCTCAGTGCCAACACACAGCCACACAACACAATGAAGTGACCTTCAAATGAATCGACAAGGGCACCCAAAAGGGACAGTAAATAAACCCTGCCTGGACTCGCCTGGAGAGAGTGATGGATCGAAACATGGCTTCACACATTGGGGCTCGTGTAAGAATCCCTCGCACAGACATATGACTTCTTGAGTGACTGAATTGTAATTGTGTGAATTGTCGGTAGTTATGACAAAATGAGCCTCCTTTTCAAAACCGCGCTCAAGCAATCGTAAACAACTGTAATCCCTTTTTGCACGGGCCGACCATCAGTGAGCAGGTACAGTTTGGTACTTCTGTCAATGTGGTCGTGTTCCAAGAGCTCCGTTGTTTTGTTGAGTCAGTGTTACTACCACTGGACTGTGACGTGGATGCTGCGTGGGCCCAAAACCACGGACGCATGAGACATGGCTTCACTCTCAAAGGGGCTTGCTGTTGGTCAGGGACTCAAATTCTGGTGGCAAAGTCTGTTCAAAGCTGAGCTTGACACAACATAAATAAATAATTCAAAAACCGTTGATTTCACACTAAAGGTTGAATCTAAAACCTCACAGAGAAGAAGAGCGATTAGGGACGTCCGTCTTAATTAAACTATTCCCTGCTCGTGCTTATCTAAGCTCTTCACCGTGTAACATAATTGTGAACAGCGGGTTCACACTGTGGATGATCCAGTTGAGGGACTCGGAGGATATTCTGATCAATTACGCCAACTCAGCAAAACGTACAGCTGCTGTGGCTGCACGCTCAGCGCTTTTAATGAACCGTGTGAAGATGACACACTCACCCAAATTAGTTTCCACTCAACTTGATGATGAGGTCCAGACAGTTTCTTAAATAAATTCACGGAGTGTTAAAGACTTGCATGACATGGGACAATCATTTTAAAGCTACACGACACCTGATGTTTTCTCTCACATTTCAGCCTTTTCACCAGACTAAAGCCCACATCTGGAGCTGCAAGAGAAGCGCACACTATTCTCTAAATCCCATAAATTGAAATCCCATAAATTAGCTAGAAATGGCTTTCTCTCATTGGTCATTGTTTAACTCCTGTTTGGAAGCCCGAGTCCATTCCCCTTTGATCTGTACTGTAGGGCTCCTACCTTCACTCTGCTTCATGCAGGTTTTACAAATGTCCCTCCTGACTCTCAGAGCAGCAATTCACATTCATCCCCTTTGTAAAGAAGAAAATGTTTTATGTCAAATGTGATGCTGTTTTTGAAGAGAAATGAAGGCATGGCGTCCAGGTTCCACACTGAAAGGAGCGGAAAGGGCATCATCTTCTCCACGGCTCACTTTTCAAACTGAAGAAGATTGATACCTCAGTTCTCTGGAAACATTTAATGTAATATCTGTAATGTTTATTCAACTTTGTGTACTATATAGTTTGTGTGCATTTATTTGTCTGTGCTGAGCCTTGAAGTGATATGTCACAGCTCTTTTTTTGATATGTCGCACAATACAGATGAGTACTGTTTCCAGGCAGACAATGCTAGAAAATGCAAACAAATGTAGGAGCTTAGAGAAAACTTTGAACTTTCTGGGCACAAAAAAGGTGGACATGATGCAGAATAGACCCAGTTGCCAGAAAAAAATGTACCTTTCGGCAAAACACCGATTACGTTGCATGTCGACGTTTCTGAACTATAAATATGTTTCCTAAATACCTCTTAGCCCCACGTCCCGCTTGATGATGTGAAACAATTGGTTAGCTTCAGGCAACAAACTCCTTGGTTAGGGTTGGGAAAAATATACTGGTTTGTGTTAAATAAAATCCACTATACTGTATATTCAATTGTTTTTATGTATTCAAGGTCCCTTGGGACCTACAGTATTATTAATATATTAACAGCGTGTTAGCATTTAGCTTGAAGCACAATACACATCCTTTTAGTGCTCGTCGAGTTTGGCAGAGTAGTAGTTTGAAGTTTTACTACTAGTAATGTAATGCTTGCACATATGCCAATATGTCATCATGCCTACTACTCTCATATGAATCATGTCTGTCATAAGCATTGCATGTGTTGTAACTCTATTGTGTTGTTCATTCTGTACGCATGCCATCTACTGTACTTCTGTGCATCTGGGGAGAGGGATCCTCCTGTTGCTCTCCTGAAGGGTTCTTCCTTTTTCTCCCTGTTTTTTTGGGGGAGTTTTTCCTGTGCCAATGTGAGGTTGTCTTATGTGTACAGAAAGCCATCTGATTTTGGGCTATACTAAATAAATTGAATTGAATTGAGAACAGTTACACATCTTTGCAGTTTTTGCAGTGATACACCATATGTTTTCTCACAATGATACATTGCATTTTTTGCCGATCCTGGTGTACTCTGGCCATGCCACAGATTTAGTGTGCATACATGCTATAACACATGTGTGTACTTGCTTTAGGTGTATGCACGCCAAGTGTGCAATCTGTTGGATATTGCTCCAGGAGAAGTTGAGGCAACGAAGCATAAGACTGCAGTTACTTGGTGTTCAGTCAAGGCAGTGCGGGACACCTGTGCTATCTCCAGTCTCTGAACAAGGATCTGGTGGCCGCATTATAGGTCTGACTTAACGGAAATTGAGGATTGCAATTGTCCTGCCACATGGGAAGGTTTAGGCATACGTTTAAAAAATGGTACAATACTACAGCTCACAGCAGTGGCTCTAGAATCATAGTCTTAAAGGGAATCAAAAAGGACACAACAATAGTCTTCTAGTATTGGCAACAGAGCAGCTCCATGGGTGCAGTTCTGTGTTTAAATGCTTTGTTCAAAACCACATTGATAGCAATTCTAGTTACATTACATGTTCACGTTTGTTTCTGTTGTGCTGATTTGAATCAGCAGAACATTTATCCCAAAAGTAAGCTTCTAAGCGTATTATGACCCAAGTGAACCAATTTAGTCCTTCAGCAAACATGTGATATCATGCATTATGCATGAATAGGATCATATAATGCCGTGTTCACACCAAAACAGTTGCGAATATTCGCAACGCCACTTCGCCTATATCGCGCCGCCCGGCAAAAAACTCGCTCTAGTGGTTAATTCGTTTTTCGCAACCATCGCTGGGGAAAGGGGGCGGGGCTTATCTCCATGTCAGTGAAAACATTTACTATTTCCGCCATTGACCATGTAAATAACCACTAGTTCTGCTTTATGCTTGTTGAGGAAGTCCCACACGTGGGAACATCAAACGCCCCCGTGTCTGGGTTCATAATATTATCCGTAGTCGTGTCTGGGTTCATAATATTATCCGTAGTCGCACACAGCTCCGACTCCTCCAGGACGAGTGTCTGAATGAAGCCGCTTCCAGCGCTCCTTCAGGACCAGCAGTTTGATTCAGTGACGGCAGAACGGCGGTGAGGCCAGGCGGAGCTTCTCAACGCTGATTGGCTTTCGCAACTCCGCGTCGGGCGAATTTTTCGCTGGCGATCAGCGAAAAAGCGAAAAAGCGGAGTTGCGAATATTCGCAACGCCATTTCGCCAGTATCGCGCCGCCCGGCGAAAAATCCGCTTTTTCGCAACCTAACGCGGCTGTGCATTGACTTAACATGTAATCTGGACGCGCGAATATTTCGCAACTCTTTTGGTGTGAACACGGCATAAGAGTCTTGTATATAGCCTGCCCTGAGACATGCTAAACCAAACAATACCATATGTTGTAGCCATTGTTAGCTCTACTTATGCAGCTGTGTGGGAGAAAGAAGTCCCCTGTGCTGTTGTAATGTGATGACGACCATTTCCATATTGAAGGTGGGCAGAACCCCAGGGATACAGCAGCACAAAGCCCTCTTTGTGATTTGTGATTTTGGGCTGTACAACATTAGTTGAATTGAACTGAAGGTTAACTTCTCAATTTCAGTTTTGAATGGAAGTATAAGCAGCAATTTGGTGGATACTCAGGATCTCGGAAGCTATGCTTTTTGTACCTGTACCATGAATTTGAGTATGTTGTACCAGATAGCAAATATAATGTGATGGAAACTGATTTTTCTTATTATTGGGAAAAATAAAAAAAGGTAATGTCTGTGAGTTAGTTATGTTGCATCAAATCCATTCTATCCATCTATGTGGACACTAGAAAAACAATTCCCCTTCTGTTTGCAACAGAGGGCTTTGATTTAACTCACTAGCCTTTTCATTTACTACACTTTACTGAAAAGGGATCGCTGTATTCTGTATCGTCTCCTACCGGGTGAGCTTGACCATTCCCAGCTTGATATATTTTGAACTACTTCCACAAAATGGTGCTTAGAACCTGTATTTATAGCTGTATGTGCTGTTTTCCTCATTTTAAACAACCCAGTAGAAAGTTGTTTCCTTTACAACACATAAGTGAAAAGTGGTTGCGATATTCTGTCGTAGAGAGAGGATGTGGAAATATACCAACATTAAATTAATTTGATCCATTGAAGGCACAAAATGCAATCAGTCAACATAACTTCTGACATGAACCAAGCACACTTCCGGTCTTTGATTCTAATACAGGGACAGAGACAGATAATGGAAGACATGACATTGTTAGCCAGTTGGCGTTATTGGAAGCATGTTTGTCCAATGAAGTTAAAAAGAGAAATGGTGTCAAAGCAGAGCTTTAACTGTGACATAAACCTTTGTCCGTCTTTCTTGGTGATGTCCAACAGTTGCCGCTAGGGTTTGACCGCAATGGTTTCTTAAAGTGATACAAAGCTCATCATTTTCATCACTTTGAGAACCGGACATAAGTAGTGTGTTCCCATAATGGTTTGACTCGTTTGAGCCAATAATGAACAAGAACAGAATACAAAGGTATTCATTTAGAAGCTATAGCTTGGAAAGGAATACAATATTCTATTAAGTCAAATAATGTGTGTGTAACCACAACACTTGAAAATAAATAGTATATATAAACCATATAGATCTGGTCTGATAAATATCAGACCAGATCCTTCTTTTTTAATCCTTTTAGATTACATCTCCGGTCATATTGTGCACCAATTTAACAATGTATGCAAACAGAAATCAATTATATTCAAATAATCAATTACATTTCATTTTTATATTGAAATCCAACGGTTCAATGACTTCCAACCATCAGTTATTCTGTGTGGAGCCACAGTCCTCTGTAGCTTAAATCCCTCGTGTAACTGTACAATGGGGAATACTCACAGTACAGAAGATACGGCAACATTCAAAATGATGTCAACAAAGTGTAATGATATTATTAATTATGATAGTCATCATTGATCATTGCAAGATTCCTCAACAACCACTCCCAAAACCAAATGTCATGTCATTGTTTGTCTGATCAGTAGTGACAGTCAATTTACTAGATATTACATGTCGAAAATATGTAATTTGTTCCACATGTCTGGAATGACTTATACAGTCACAAATGCATTTCCAACACAGTTAGACCAAAACATCTTCTTGCCTTAAGCAAATGTTCCAATATGTTTGCATACTGCTGACAAAGTGCTTTTCTCATACACCTATCTAAATCTGATATTTCATAATGTGCATAAAAATGCAAAGCAGGAAATTCAGCTGATGTCTAAGCATTTAAACAGAAGACTGAGTGAACTGCAATAACACATTTGAAATCACTCAGTAGAGTGAAAACAACAGACGCTGAACAGGTAAACCGAAGCCTTCCCTGCATTTAGGCCATATATATATATAAATGTAATTCTGATCTGATTTGCATATTTGATTATTAAACCAGGGAGATCAGTAAAAGACCTCACCAGATCGGTCGAAAAAACGACCTTAACCAGAGTCCTTCATCCAAAACACTCTATTTTACCATAAAAAAATTTAAAAAATAAAAACCATGAGATTATACCACATAACTGACACTCCCTCCTCACAGTCGCATGAGAGCAGGTTATCACAGCGACTACCATGACCAGCAGCGTGTACAGTTGTCAAATGCCATCAGCTCAACCGGGTCCAGACGCCAGCCATGCCAGGCCGCGCTCACTCCCCCGTCTCTGGAGGCAGTGCTGCTGAGTGTATTTTTAGACAGGGCCACCTTATAAGCACAGCCTGGTCGCATCACATCTGTGTATTTTAAGTGGAGTCCTCTCCCATCAACGCAATGTGCCCTTTTACTAAGAGCCTAAGGTCAGACTGCAGACCCAACATAGATTTATTGTGACACCTGAAAAGAAAAAGAAAAGGATGAAAAATGTGTGGTTCTGGTTTGATAACAAATGTTGTCATCTTTCTTCAAAAGCCAAACAACAGTAAATACAGTAAAAACACTAAGGTGGTTTAGAAGTTTAAAGTCCAAAGTCATCCCTTCTGTAGTAAAACAACGCCAGTGTCTTTTTTAAATGTATTGTTAATAGTTTTGTATTATTGAAAGGAAGAACACAGAAGGTAAACACACTTAAACTGTAGCCGGCATGCCATTGGCAGACGTTGTGAGGGTGAGGAGCGCATCAGCATCTAACAAGACCCAAGTGGAATATGTACGTATGTTTAATGAGCAACTATTTAGCTATCTAGCTTTCAAACTGATGTTAGCGTAATCGGTTTTATAATTTTAAGGCATTTCCATAAAAGTTAGTAGAAAATGGATAGATAATGTTTGCAGATGTGGTCCTGCTGGCCTCCTTGGACTGAGGCGGTTTGCAGCTGAGTGTGAAGCGATGAACTTTAGCAGCTACAAATCTGAGGTCCAGCTTGCAGGTGCTGCACGTCAAAGAATACGCCCTGCATGTCAAACTAAGGATCTGATTGGTTGAAGTCTATGACAATCAACCATAAGGTTCCCATGTACTTTAATCTGCAAAGGCCAGCTTGAAGCCGCTCTGCTTCAATAGAGACATAGGAGGTGAAATCTGATTGGATAAGAGCTCTTTAAAAAAAAAAAAATGCACTGGATGCAGCGCTGCAGGCTGGAAGCAGAGCAACAGAGGAAGACAGGAGCTGTGCAATGAGAAAATAAGCTGATAGGGAAAAAATATTATAATACATGTAGTGTATTTGTGAAAAACAATTCAATCATAAAATAGCTATAACTTTGTGATTCTGTTTAGGCCAGCAGTGAAGGCTTAGCTCCTGATGGCTGCCAAAATGGTGGACTAATCATGTCAAAAATACTTTCTGGGGTTTTGCAGAAATGTCTGATATGGTATGGAACATAGTGCTCCAGCTGGAATTAAAAACTAGGGATTTGGGGATATATGGTATCAACTTTAACGTTGGCCAGATTTTCCACGGTAGCCTTGAAAAACAAATAACTACCATTCATATACTTTTATGCACATGTTGAAGTATCACATTAGAAAAGCTGTTTACAAATAGAACAACGCAATATAACATATATTACGTTGTTCTATTTTTTTGCCAGTTGAGGATGTTCCTCAACTGGCAAAAAAATGCTCGCTTGAGGTGGTTTCTGCCTTTGTCGAAGAGTTGATGCACTACATGGATTGTGAAATTCTGACGCAGCAAACATTTAACTAACATGACTGATCAGCTGTTTCCGCTATCGGTGTCTTTTCTACTATATATTTATATTGTATTTGTCTCTGGACAGCATTACACATGGTCAATATTAGCTGATTCAACTTGTTCCATTGAAAGACCTCTCTCCATTTTCTCTCATAGATTGACCAAGTTAACATTCACTTTTGTTTCCAGTTTGTAACCTCTACTTTATCTACTCTGTTGACTGACGCATTACAGTCATGCGTAAAGTGTAGAGTATACTGACAACTTCTGACCAAACTATGCAGCCTAACTAATTCCCTCCAAACCAGTTAATAGTAATGCACCTCATTTGCATTTTTTTTTGAGACACTTAAAGTTTCCATGACAATTGAGTAGAAACACAGCTTGGGTCATTTCAATGCAGAACATGTACAGGACCTTTTACTTCTGAAACCAACTCTATACATATCAAAGCTAATATAATTACAGCTAATGAAATGACTAGCAGACATCCTTGAGGCCCTGCCACCAGTGAAGCAATGTGTCCCTCTATGACTGACCCAGTTTCTGTAAGAAGTGTTGAATACAGTATTAAAAATCCACTCTGGATAATGCAGTACAAACTAAATGTACCCTCCTGTTTGACTGCTGCGTGGCCTTGGTCTTTTCAAATGTTAATGTATGCAATGTAAAACACTGGGTCTAAAACTGAACTCATCTCCATGATCAGAGTATATATTAACAACACAAACAGATCGAGAGGCTGCAGTAGGTGAACTCTCACAGGGAAGCTGAGCAGCTGCAGCAGAGAAGAGCGAAGGATAGTTGACCAAAAAACCTCACAACCCCCCCCCCCCCCACACACACACACACACACACACCCTCATTCCTCTCTCTGAAACAGTCTGTCTCTCCTGCAACAGATATTTACCCCGAGGTTGACTTCATTTGAATAGCAGTGCGGCTCAGAGGAGCTGTTCTATCAGCTACACACCCCTCCCTCGGCTCGGACTCTGGATTGTGCATCCAGATATTTTCACCATAGAGAGGTCCATGTGCTTGTTAACGAGCTGATGTCGGCATCTGATTTGTGAAACGCAGATGGGAGCATGTCTCTATGGGCAGATGTGATGGTCTCTGTCCTGCTGGATGGCATCTCGTTACAGGCAATTCATTCACTGTCAACAATGGGGTTGCATGGAAAGTACTGTTGCTTATGTTGGGTTTGATGGATGCTTAATATAGACATTTCGACTGTTTACCACTGCAATCCCAGAAATAAACTTTGTAAGGATAGAATTGAGCAAAACATGTGAAACAGCCCAGAGAAAAGCCCAGGAGTTGCAGCATTTGCATTGAATTATTAGACTTTGCAATTAGAACTTTGCTTAAGTGTAGTTTTAATATGAGTAGCGGCCTGGATACACAAACCAGTCCCCCAGTCTGTAGTAGTATTACAACAATAGGCCTGGCTTTGGTCTGGCAAACTTTAAGTCAGAAATCATCTGAGACACTACATCCTGAGGCAAATTCAATACAGGCTCATTTATTTAATAGGCTCACAGACTTTATGGCCATTGACTTAATCCTTAGTTGTGTTTTCCTTTACAGTTTTATTTATCCCTCAAGACAAATTTGTAAAACATGTCCATTCAAAGCTATTACAAGTCTACATTCTCCTCAACATGGAAGCTGAAATGTTCTGAGAACGTTCTAAAAACAGAATTCTGAGAATCTTAGGAAAACAACATTCGAACAACAATGTTCGGAAAACCAAGTTTTGAGAACATTATGAACTAAAAGTTAAAGGATTGTTAGAAAAACAACGTTCAGATTGATAGAAATACAATGTTCTGAGAACGCTCCTCAAATTCATGTTTTTTAAGTTCCCAAAACAACGTTCCAAATACGTTAGCAAAACAACGTTAGCGTTAGGAAAACAGCCCTCCAAGACCGTGTACTGAGAACATAAGGAATTCAATGTTCCTACAATGTTCCCTAAAAAAACATCCAGAAAATTTAAGCAAAACAGAGATGAAAGTAGAGGGAAGAAAGTTGTGTCTGGTAATGGAAAATAACTTCAACTAAATTAATGGAACAAGTGGAAATCAGAGTAAAGTAAAGGATAGAAAATTAAGGGGAAGAAAAGTATAGGTAAGTATAGAAAAGTGGAACAGAGATGAGAGAAGAGGATAGAAAAGTCTAAAAAGGGAAAAGTTGATGAAAGAAAAGGAAAGGATGCAAAGTAATGGAAAGGAAAGTAGAGGAAAGGAAAGAATAAAAAGGAAATAGTGAGGAAAGGGAATCGTGGGTGTATATATATATAGATATATATATATATATAGTGCAAACAGTGAAACAGAAATAGCATAACAAGACTGATTGATAAGCTGAAGCAGCAAGAGAAAGCAATGTGTGTTCTTATCTTTTTCAGAGGCTTATTTCCAGATTGATAGCTGGCAAACTCCCAGTATTGAAAGCAGAGAGCAGAGTCCCCCAAATATCTCTACTCCAGTCTCTCACCTCCATCACACCACACCGACATTAAACTCCACTTGAAAGGAACTTGGAGTGGAAATGTTCCTTTCACTGTGACAGTAACACACAATCCTAACATGCACCATGACATCTCAACATGCTCATTGAGGGGCAGAGCGGCATGTGGATGTAAAAACAATGCGTTTGTCTTTTCTAAACAAAGACATAACAGAGGTTGTTTCAAGTGGTCAAGGTCACACAAGACAAACGCCACCAAAACACTTATCGGGCAGAAGTGACAGGCCTGACAATTGCATCTGTCAAACACGTCATGTCCTTAATTATGACAGTTTATGACAGGGAAGGCCGGGAGGGCCTGACACCTCACAATGTGTCCTTGTATTTAATGAAAGGTTGGCATCCCCTTGCATCCAACCGTCGCATTGTTCATTGGTCTAAACATGTGGCAGTGCTGTTTATTTGTTATCTGTTCTGACAAAGAGTGAGGGGGCAAGCTGTGGATTGATGTGTGCATGTGTCTCAGTGTTTACTGAGACCACAGGAAACACTATGGACAGGAAGATGTATAATTCACAAAGGACTCACATTGTCTGTTCTGAGCTTCTTGGCGGGGCAGCCTCCGTCCACAGGATGTAGCATGTAATACAGCCGCACTTTGTTGGCATGTTTCCGACTCTGATGGAGAGAAAAGGGGAAAACAATATGTTAATTAAGGCAATAAAGTGGATGATATATATAGAGCATAGTTCAGTGTATTTCAAAAATAATTTGCACTCCCTCACTTACCTTCTGCCAGAGGCATGCAAACTTATCAGTATCACTTATGTGCCCAAAAGGATATGAACGTATTGTACTAACAACTAACTAACAAAGTCCCCCATTCGTACTTAAGCAATAAGGTACGAGAGGCAGTACTGTGTCGTCAATAATGTACAGTTTAGGCTCGACGCGCAGCGGAGGGCCGGCAAACCCTTGAACTGTACATTATTGTAGACACAGTACTGCCTCCAGTACCTTATTGCTTTTATAATACGGGTACCTGCGACTTTATAAATGTAATAGTAAGCTGCCTTTCAGCACAAAATAGTTGTAGCCACCAAACGTTGTGTATCGCATTTCAGCGACAGAGAAAATAGTCCCGTACACATACGGGACTATAAACCTGACTGCCCCAGGCCGGTTGAAAGCAGGGTGGAGGATGACGCTCAGCACCGATGTAAAGAAGTGCTCTCGCTGCTTCTGTCCGTCTTTTCTCCGTCATTTTTCTCCTCCATGATGTTTAGAGAACTCGCCTCGCGTCGGGAAATTACCGATGTAATTATGTCTCACTGGAAATTATCACCATTTTGTGATCAAACCCTTTTCATTCCTCATCTTAGTTTCCGGTTTTATGCACTCGCTCCCCGCTAGCTAGTCTGCTCTCAGAGCGTTATCTGCTCTGCTGATGGTGAGCCGTATCAACGTTTGACTGTACAGCAGGAACAGGGACCACAGATTCACCGCTGACATTCTCATCAAAAGTCATTCCCCCCAAAATATTAAAGTTTACAGGAAACATGTTTGGTAACTGTCAAGCTTGAAATGACAACTAACGGTCGCGCAATTTAAATCTGCCTGTTATTTTAAGTGATCACTGATATGGAACGCTCTAAATGTAAACAGGCTGTACAGTACTTTATGGCTGAATAAACTACACCCCGTGACTCACTCTCAACCAATCATGCTTGATAATAACTCATGGGATTTGGACCAATACCGCAGGTGACCTACATGGATTCAACCGGTTGATTTTGCATCGCTTATGGAAAGTGAGAGGGCATGTCCAAGGGGAGTAGATTTAATATCATCTCAACATTAACTTTCTCAGTTGAAAATGTCTGAAAAAAATTAAAGTAAACCTATTAACAGTTTTTAGCCTGGATCAATCGCAAGTCACAATGCATTGTGGTGCAGTAGTAAGCTCAAGCTCAGGTAATACTCAAATATTATATGCTAATGTTGTATACATCCGGGCCTTTCTCACATACACACAATCCACCTACTATGCAATGTGAACGCACTACATGATGTTAGTATGCTCATTTGAACACAGCCGAGTCGAAATGATTCACTCGCTGCTGATGCCCTTGGAGGGTTGATCTCATATCTCATAGTATTGTAACGCCAATAAAATATAAAGACAAGGATTCCATTCCCCTGAAGGGATATGAAAGAGGCCTTGGTGAACCACTCATGAAACGCACCTTCATAACATGGGCAGTGAGAATGGCAGGAACTGGGCTACCCCTGTGGCTTGGGGTTAAGATGGCCGCCTGGAGCTAAGACTTTCCTGGTGGGGACCTTTGTTGCTCCCTTGTCATCTCTCTACCATTGTATATAAAATTAAGAAGAAAAACCCTGTCAGCCTGAATAACATACAGCTTGACCACTTCAAAACATCCATACATCCAACAAGTCTTGACAACATATTTCACAACACAATATGGTGTGTGACCAATGTGAAACAAGGAAGCATTGCAGCTGATGTGGGACCACAATCTGCAGGAAGACATAATCTGTCAGTATTTTCCAAAATTATTGTAAATTATTGACAAATCAAAAACAATTGTCGTCATGGTTAAATGAAATCCATCCATACTGGAGATCAACCCCAATATGATATTTAATCGCAGCTATTTGTGCCAGGTAGGATGAACCAATAGTAACCTCACAGGGAGGTATCCAAAAGCCATTCTATTCATCTAAAATACTTGAATAATTTTGACTGTCAAAACAGCAAACATCAGAGTCGTCGAGTAACAGAGGAAAGATTTCATCATCTGTTACCTGTTGAGTTATCTGTTGATCTGGTAACAACAACACGTGGTGTGTGTAATGATAGTGTTGGTCAGCATCCAACCTGACGCACCACATGGTTGGTTACACAGAACCATCTAAGAAACTGTGGAAACTGTTTGAAAAAGGGCAGGTACTTTCAAAATATACTTGGCTGGTGATTGGATGAATCCTCCGAAGCATAACCATGTTGTCGAAGCCAATCAAGAGCAGGGTCTTGGAGAAAGACTCTCCATTTCTGATAAAGCTGATGCTATTGCAGCGTCTATGCTAACCTCTTTAGGAACCGCAATTGTTACGGCGTCTTCACAGGACGATGTTTTGGCCAAACCTACCATATCACCCTAAACCTGACCAGATGGATCTTTGCGTCATCTTGTGATCCCGCCATTCTCGCGTGGAATCGGGAGAATCTAGCTGCCGTGAGTGCTGAGTATAATCAGTCATGTACTAATTATATTGTGATGAAAACCTTGTTTAGTGCCTGGATTTCACAAACTCCCTGTTCAAATGGGCCTTCTGAGCACCAAGCTGTGTCATATCAATCTGTGATTGAGCTTGTTGGATATGGAGGACCGTAAATGACTTAATTATAAATAAATAAATAAATAAATGCAGGAATAAATACAGGAATAAATAAATAAATGCTTAAATAAATGTATAAATAAATACAGGAATAAATAAATAAATGCTTAAATAAATGTATAAATAAATACAGGAATAAATAAATAAATGCTTAAATAAATGTATAAATAAATACAGGAATAAATAAATAAATGCTTAAATAAATGTATAAATAAATAAATAAATACAGGAATATATAAATATAAGTTATACCTAAACAGGACATCATTAAATAAATCTATTTCTACATTTCTGTATTTATTCATTTATTTATGCCTGTATTTATGTGTCCACACGTATTTCTTCATTTATTTATGCCTGTATTTATGTGTCCTTGTATGCAAATGAGCTGGGCGGTCCGAACCTCATTGTTAAACAGGATTGGTCAGTAGGGGAGCAAGACAGAAGCAACTGATCCCTTCACATGGCCCCTGTAGATGAAGTCAAAAAGCTGTCTAGGCTAGGGTGACCATATCCATAACACCAAAAAGGAGGACACTATGCGGTATTTTGTGAGGCTGTGAATAATTGCACAGGAGGGGTGCAGTTTGATTTTATTAAGTGTGAAGAGAGATGTGAGCCCTTTTTACTGTAATTGATCTCCTTGGAGCAGGCCTGGCCAACCCGCGGCTCCTGAGCCGCATGCGGCTCTTTGCCTGGTTTCATGCGGCTCTTACGTTCATATCCAAGTTTGTGTTTGTGTTATTTATTTATTTTTCTTTTAAAATCTTTTTATTGATTTTGCAAATAATACGTCGACCCATTTAATGCGGAGACGGACTGTTTGAAAGCCCCGCTAGTCACAGCTTCTCTGACACACCTTGAAATATTTCGGCAAACTTCTCCTCAGACCTCAATGCTTATTGTGTGAATTACACCATCAGTAGCTTGTAGGCTGTGGAGCGGTCCAGGCTTTCTTCTTGCAGAGCGTTTGATGAAACTCACACACACACACACACACACTCTCTCTCTCTCTCTCTCTCTCTCTCTCTCTCTCTCTCTCTCTCTCTCTCTCCATCAAACGTCAGTAAACAGCTGGACAAGGCTTTGAAATCACGGATTTCGTGAGTTTTTAGTTTGTTTATTTTTTAGGAAACGTCGGACCAGTTGTAACGTAATGTTTTCAGCGGCGCTAATGTTGTGGTTCATTTATCACCAAACAACGTCGGGGGATTGCACAAACACGTCATCACCTGTTTGTCTGATGCTGCGGGTCAGAGCAGAAGTAGCTGCACCAGTTTAGCGCTCAGCTGCATGAGCACTACGTGGAGGAGGAGGAGGAGGAGGGGGGGGAGGAGGGGCTGTCGGGCGAAATTCTCACAATAACTCAAGTAAATGCCCCGTCAGATATCAAACACATTTGGGGGGAATTGATGACAGAGAGAGTCATTTTTATTCTTAAATACTGATGAATGAAGAAAAACATTGGGCTCCAGCAGAAGGGGCACTTTTCTCATCCAGGGCAAAAGGGCAGGTTGAGCACCACTAGGGATCAGCGGATCATTTCTAAAAGTCCTGCCGGGATCAGGCTGCTCTCGGCGGGCAGCAGAGCGCTGACGGCCCGGTGCTGCGGGACTCACGGTCCCGCGAGCAGGACCTCAACTCGTCGGCGTATCTTTTTAAGTCAGCTGATTCTTGAATAACCGATCACAGATTTGATGCTTGAACAACTAACTTCTGGCCTGAAAACATCCTGAAAGTACATGTTGTGACTCAACAGTAGTATTCAGAGAACGTCAACGTTCAGTTGTGAGTTTCCTCATCAAGTACAGAGAAGAACGCGTATTGAGAAACGGCCGCTGGAGACATCTTAACGCTGATTGGCCAAGACTCATCAAAGATCTTCTATTATGAAGATCACGACCACTCCAATCTCAGAAACGCTGGCCGGCCAGTTCACATATTTTGATTTCAAAACGGCGAATTTCGCCGTAAGGTGACAAGTTCACAGGTCTGCCAAAAGGAGGACAAATACGCGTCCGGCTTGATGCTGCGCCGCACGCCGGACAGGGCGTTGAAAATCAGGACTTCTGCTAACGGTTAGCTGAGCTTGCCAACTTCAACAACATGTGAAGGCAGAAGTAGTAGAGCACAACATAGCAGGAGCATCACACTCCTGTGACCAATCATGCTTTAGACAGAGGTTCAGACCGCCCAGCTCATTTGCATACAAGGACACAGAAATACAGAAATAAATAAATGTATAAATACGTGTGGACACATAAATACAGGCATAAATAAATGAATAAATACAGAAATGTAGAAATAGATTTATTTAATGATGTCCTGTTTAGGTATAACTTATATTTATATATACCTGTATTTATTTATTTATTTATACATTTATTTAAGCATTTATTTATTTATTCCTGTATTTATTTATTTATTTATTTATTTAAGCATTTATTTATTTATTACTGCATTTATTTATACATTTATTTAAGCATTTATTTATTTATTCCTGTATTTATTCCTGCATTTATTTATTTATTTATTTATACTTAAGTCATTTTCAGTCCTCCATAGTTGGAAAGAGTCACACACTATTAACTCTACCTGAACATGGCACCGTGCCTCTCCTGTCCTTTCCAACACTGTTTCAAAGATCTTCTGTTTGTCCCAGGTATGGCCCATTAGAAATAGTGAGGGACTTTCAAATGAAGTGCACAGTGCCGCTCCCTGACACTGGGCTGAATTGATAATTAGTGTTTGGGCGACGCAAGAGTATTCTTACCAGCAGCCCATCGACCCAGCAGGATCTGATAGCACAGAAAGAGAAGGGAAAACCACACGTGATATAGACATGGCATCGTCATGGGAAGCCATGGATGAGGGACGGTTTATAGTTACAAGATAGCATCTCTGAGGCCTGTAGCAGTGTGGATAGGTTCCCGGTGCCACTAGCTTCTCTCCACAAGGACATGACAGACCAACTCATCCCGCCTGGTCCAGGGCAAAGCAAGGCTGCAGGAATCTATTTGTCTTGCCTGTCTGGCTTCTTGGCAGATACACAGAAACGTGTGTGTGTGTGTGTGTGTGTGTGTGTGTGTGTGTGTGTGTGTGTGTGTGTGTGTGTGTGTGTGTGTGTGTGCTTGAAGAGCATGACGGATACATAGCAGTTAACTCGGTACACCTTTCATTCAAACTGCGTCTGGTTTGGATTTCTCCCTTTTAGACAAATACTCCTGCAAGTATTTGGACATATACAAATATATTTAAAAAATAATTATGCCACATTGCTTAAATGAACAAGAACATATTAGGCACATTCAATCCTGTTCACTATTCACATTGTATTAACCACTCAATACAAAATGCTCATTAATAACATAAATGTTTAAAACTCTGACAATATGAGCATTTGGAATTCTACTTTTCTCCCCAATTTACCACTGAATAGCCAGACCATTATAACTAACTTGACTTCTTCTTTAAATAATGTCAGTCATTTTTAGACTGTTCTTGTGCTAAAAATAGGATTTTTAGATGTATTTTGTGATGGGATAAGGATATGGATAAAATGCTTTTCCACATCTGCCACTCATGGAGCACAGGAACCAGACTGTCAACCAGAGTTTAACATCAACTTCCTGTGAGGTCACTGCCACAGGGGCACCACAGGCAGCAGGCTGGGCTTTGATTCATCCCCTGAGAATATATCACTTTTTTTCTTTTTCTTTCTCCTGAAATCAATTGCACTTCTGGTGCCCAGATGCATTATTTGTTATGTCACCCTAAAGTGCCTTTTATGCACTGAGGGAACATCTATTCTTTGCAGCAGAGAGCTACTTAGGTTTCTGCAGAGCAAACACTGGATAGAAATGTTCCACTTGACCAGTTTACAGACATTGCAGCAATAGGTATATTCTACACATTGGCCTTCATATTTGCACATTTGTAATTACACACATTTGCCAATTATTTTAATTGCAATTATATATTATTTCTTAATTTATTTGCATAACTTCCTAATTACTATCCTGGGGCCAGCTGCATATGGAATTACAATTGTTTTTTCTGCCCAGAGTCAAGGCAATGTTAACATATCCTGAAAGGAGTATGACGCTGGTAGTCTATCAAGGACTAACTGAAGCACATTAAAAGAGTAGCTTTACATTTTGGATGGTAAGAATATTCACTTTCTTCCCAAACATTTGAAACCGTCAGCCTGGCTCTGATGGAAGGTAACAGAATCTACTAACCAGCCGCTCTTAAACTGATACATTAACATATTACATCTTGTTTGTTGCATTAGTAAATGAAAAGGCTGTGGTTTTACAGGGGGGGGTCTTGTGCGGAAGTATTTCCCAGCCAGAAGGAGTGATTTTGCTAGGAACGAGGAGCCGGGAAGCTTCCAAGAGGAGTCCTGAACAAGGATACACAAGACCATCCGACAGGGTAGTCTGCACAGAACATCTACGCCTCCTCTATCACAGCAAGAATGCATTGCTTCATCCCTGTTAGCATCACAACATCAAATCTATACTTTTTTACAGTCTACCAACAAAACATGCAATTGTCAATGTCTTATATCATAAATGGCAATAATTCATTTAAATCTTCGAGTCAAGGAGCAACTTGGGGTTAAATGTTTTGCTCAAAGATACTTTGACATGTGATAGGAGCTGAGGATCAAACCGCTAATACCCTTGTGGTTAAAAGATGGACCTAATGGTAAATGGACTGTACTTGTACAGCGCTTTTCTAGTTTTCCGACCACTCAAAGCGCTTTAAGTACTTGTCATCATTCACACACTGATGGGAGGAACCAATGTGGAACTTTCTATTGAGATAAACATGTGAGCTCTCTGTGTAAATGCTGAAAGTAGCTTCCATGTGTTGGGGAAGCTTGAGTTAGATGGGATGTGTGAAAGCATGCTTTAGCTTTAGCTTTAGCATTTAGCTCAAAGCACAGAGCTGCTGCCATGGCTGTAGACTTTCAGTCTTGTTAAAACAGATCTATCTTTTCAATTGCATTACTGATAGAACTGCACCGATAGCAAATTTTTAACAAAATAAAAAACAAATTGGATTATGATTGTAAAGCTGCAATTGCCTATTATTTTCACTATTGATTATTCAGCAGATGATTTTCTTACTTAACTGATTAATAGTTTTGTCTAAAAACCAAATGGTGAAGTGTGTTGTATCTAAAAGTTCCCAAAGATATCCAGCTCAGCATCATGTATGACAGAGCATTTCATTTACTAAGCGTTGCTGCTCTAGTTTATTGTGTTCGATTACCTACTGTGCTGTGTGTACTTCAACAAGTTTCAAGTCTCTACATGTTGATTTTCATCCCATAGTGAAATAATAGGAACTAATGTACTGGAAGACAGGAGCAATGCATTTAAAACAGGTCAGCGTGTTTGTGGCCTGCAGGTTTGTAAGGTATATGTGATTTGGAGTAAATGGGGCAAAACATTACAAAGAAACCCAGAAACCTAAGTGAGTGAGAAAAAACACAGCAGTGAGAAGACACTGACTAATGAAGGATACATCCAGCTGACGGGAGCTTTAGCTTGTTTGTGTAAATCTGTGTGTGCAGATTTACAGCTGCCAGGCTCGTTTCAGCTGATCATCTTGTCTGACTTTTCGGATTAGAAAAAGGGCAACTGTCTGAGAACATAACAACAATAAACTGAAACGGGCATTATGGAAGGCGTTTATATGAGAGAAGCTATGCGCACGCTTGACATAAGCAGAGCTGAAGAAAAATCCATACTGCATTACTACCCATCAGTGAGCTAATCAGCACTTGTGTGGACTCAGACGTCCCCCTCCCCGGGGCCAGGGGGAGATTATAGGGACATGGAACAAATACAAGCAGACATCCTAAACCGACTATAAAACCACATGCAACTAGAAATTAGCCTGGTTTCTAGTTGGAAATTACAAAAACGGACACTACATATACACAGCAATATATATATATATATATATATATATATATATATATATATATATATATATATATATATAGTTGTTTTCAATAACTGTGGAAACCTATTTCATACAAAGAATCATTGCTTTCTAGAGTTTTCCAGTTGCTGCATGACATCATTATTGTTTAATATTTACTGTTATTGTTACACATACATGTTCAAATTAAAGATCAGATACATTCAAGAAACCAGCAAGAATAAGTTAGATTTTGAAAGTATCCAACCAAAAAACCGAGCCCAGTGTCTTGATGGTAACCCTGGATTTGCAAATGTGTGTTACTATCACCAGTGTTGCCTGAGGACCTTTCCAGAACCTGTCCAAAGCTAAATGAACAGGTTTGAAGAGCTTATTACAGTCCTGCTACCCAGTGGCGGTTTTGGGCACGGGCGAACCGGGCAGCCGCCCGGGGCGGCACTTTTTCATGTCACGTGGGGGGCGGCACGACCACTTACCACTTAAAAAAAATCATCTGGGCCGCGAAGCGGTTTTCCATTATCTATCATATCACTGTGTGGGGAATTGGCAGGTTGGCGCCCCCTGCGGCTGCGGGCGCCCCTGCTTGTGGGGGGGGGGCGTCGCCTCTGGGTCTCCCGGGTGGGGCGGGCGGGGGGATCCACTGTGGGCTATAGAGCAATACTCTAATGCAGCGGCCCCCAACCTTTTTTGAGCCACGGACCGGTTTTGTGTCAGACAATATTTTCGCGGACCGGCCTTCACGGTGTGGGCGCAAAATATGACGTAATAAATATGACGTAATACGACCGGCATAAAGACAATTATAAAGTGCATAAAGATACAACTCACCATTACGCTGCATTAGTGGAGCCCTGAGCTTGAGGGTTGAGGGTTTTAGAGCTTTTTTGGCGATCTCAGTAACTCTGCCTTCTCTGTAATCCAGAACACCGAGTTGTAACGGACTTTTAAGTTTCATTTTTGGGGAAACGTATCAGTAACCTCTTGACATGTGTCAAGATGTTATGTTTGAGGCTACGCACAGACGGATGTATCCGGTCTTTTTAAAAAAACAAACATTTTTCCGACTTTCTTTTCTTTTTTTTTGCCCGGGGGGGGGCGCTCGGAGGCGGGTCTCGCCCGGGGCGTAATTACGTGTAGAACCGCCACTGCTGCTACCACCACACAACCGGATACTTCTTTTCTTTATAAAAGCATTTGATGTATGTATTGATTGTTGCCAGGAAATTTCAACAAATATAACAAAACAAGTTTCTAAAATGCATTACCTACACAAGCTTTAAGTTAAAAGCTGATGATCAGGATTTAAAAAGTGACCAATCACCAGACTGTTTATACTAATAATACAAATATGTACCTGGAGACGTGGGCGGAGCCTGGATGAGTCCAGACGGGGTTTAGCATCACACACACGGCCCTCCACAGCTTATCAGACCTCAGAGACCACAACAACTGATGGGTTTTCTCATCAGAGGGCCCATTAGTGCCCATTAGGGATATCGTTTTTATTACAATGATTCACTATAAAATACTATAAAATTGTAATATATTTTAAGCTCTACCTGCAGTTAGTTAGTTCTCCACTTTTTCTACTGAATAAAGGATGTTGGCCACACTCTCACTGTGTGTTTATACCAGAGCATTAGCTGCCAAACTCAACATCCATTATGTTTAGATTCATGTGAAGTGAAACCAGTTTAGCTGCACTGTCCATTAGTAATTTATGAATCTGTGCAATTGTCAATACTGGAGACATAATGGCTCAGCACAGTGTCTCCTACAGTCCAGTGGGGTGTCAATCAGAGTCTTTGAGTGACATGTCAATCTGAAACTAAAATGCTGACAGGCTGCATGCAAATGATCTAATTGGCAGTTTTATGGTAATAATTTCAAATGTTTAAAGACCATGAAATAGTTGGTGCAATGATGGTGTATCAGGGCCATCGTGGAATTTTTTTTTAAAGATTCTGGAAAATAAAACTCTTTGTAAGATTTAAGTGTTACATTTAAGATAATTATTTTTTCAAATGTATGTGAAAAATCCAGAATATGCTTTGACATTTTTAAGAACCACATCTCTTCCTTTTGCCGGTTTGTATCAACCTCGTCTCATTTAACAGTAAACAACAAGTGCAAAATACATGTATTATATTAGTATTTATTTATGTTAATTAAAGAACACAAAAAGAACATGATATAAAACGCATATTTTAAAACTGGCATTAACACCATTTTGCTCACTTTACTTCATACTGCTTTAATGTTTAACAGTGGCAACTGGGGGTGAAAAAGTCTCTGATCGTATAATATCAGAGAATACTCATGTCCATAATAGTATAATAGTATTTTACCAATAGAGTCGGTGCTAAATAATTCCACTTCAAAAAAGTTAAGGTTGAAGAGGCATCTGGGTGAGCATTATAAGTACTGTATGTGTATGAACTGTATGAACTGTATGTGTATGTGTATGAACTGTATGTGTATGAACTGTATGAACTGTATGAACTGTATGTGTATGAACTGTATGTGTATGAACTGTATGTGTATGAACTGTATGAACTGTATGTGTATGAACTGTATGTGTATGAACTGTATGTGTATGAACTGTATGAACTGTATGTGTATGAACTGTATGTGTATGAACTGTATGTGTATGAACTGTATGTGTATGAACTGTATGTGTATGAACTGTATGAACTGTATGTGTATGAACTGTATGAACTGTATGTGTATGAACTGTATGAACTGTATGTGTATGAACTGTATGTGTATGTGTATGAACTGTATGTGTATGAACTGTATGAGTATGAACTGTATGAACTGTATGTGTATGAACTGTATGTGTATGAACTGTATGTGTATGAACTGTATGAACTGTATGTGTATGAACTGTATGTGTATGAACTGTATGTGTATGAACTGTATGAACTGTATGTGTATGAACTGTATGAACTGTATGTGTATGAACTGTATGTGTATGAACTGTATGAACTGTATGTGTATGTGTATGAACTGTATGTGTATGAACTGTATGAACTGTATGTGTATGAACTGTATGTGTATGAACTGTATGTGTATGAACTGTATGAACTGTATGTGTATGAACTGTATGTGTATGAACTGTATGAACTGTATGTGTATGAACTGTATGTGTATGAACTGTATGTGTATGTGTATGAACTGTATGTGTATGAACTGTATGAACTGTATGTGTATGAACTGTATGAACTGTATGTGTATGAACTGTATGTGTATGAACTGTATGTGTATGTGTATGAACTGTATGTGTATGAACTGTATGTGTATGTGTATGAACTGTATGTGTATGAACTGTATGTGTATGTGTATGAACTGTATGTGTATGAACTGTATGAACTGTATGTGTATGAACTGTATGAACTGTATGTGTATGAACTGTATGAACTGTATGAACTGTATGTGTGTGAACTATATGTGTATGAACTGTATGAACTGTATGTGGATGAACTGTATGAACTGTATGTGTATGAACTGTATGAACTGTATGTGTATGAACTGTATGAACTGTATGTGTGTGAACTGTATGAACTGTATGTGTGTGAACTGTATGAACTGTATGAACTATATGAACTATATGAACTGTATGAACTATATGAACTGTATGAACTATATGAACTGTATGAACTATATGAACTGTATGTGTATGAACTGTATGTGTATGAACTGTATGTGTATGAACTGTATGAACTGTATGTGTGTGAACTGTATGAACTGTATGTGGATGAACTGTATGTTTATGAACTGTATGAACTGTATGAACTGTATGTTTATGAACTGTATGAACTGTATGTGTATGGACTGTATGAACTGTATGTGTATGAACTGTATGTGTATGAACTGTATGAACTGTATGTGTATGAACTGTATGTGTATGAACTGTATGAACTGTATGTGTATGAACTGTATGTGTATGAACTGTATGAACTGTATGTGTATGAACTGTATGTGTATGAACTGTATGAACTGTATGAACTGTATGTGTGTGAACTGTATGAACTGTATGTGTGTGAACTGTATGAACTGTATGTGTGTGAACTGTATGAACTGTATGAACTATATGAACTATATGAACTGTATGAACTATATGAACTGTATGAACTGTATGAACTGTATGTGTGTGAACTGTATGAACTGTATGTGTGTGAACTGTATGAACTGTATGTGTGTGAACTGTATGAACTGTATGAACTATATGAACTGTATGAACTATATGAACTGTATGAACTATATGAACTGTATGAACTATATGAACTGTATGAACTATATGAACTGTATGAACTATATGAACTGTATGAACTATATGAACTGTATGAACTATATGAACTGTATGAACTGTATGTGTATGAACTGTATGTGTATGAACTGTATGAACTGTATGTGTGTGAACTGTATGAACTGTATGTGTGTGAACTGTATGAACTGTATGTGTGTGAACTGTATGAACTGTATGAACTATATGAACTATATGAACTGTATGAACTATATGAACTGTATGAACTATATGAACTGTATGAACTGTATGTGTATGAACTGTATGAACTGTATGAACTATATGAACTATATGAACTGTATGAACTATATGAACTGTATGAACTGTATGAACTGTATGTGTATGAACTGTATGAACTGTATGAACTGTATGTGTATGAACTGTATGTGTATGAACTGTATGTGTATGAACTGTATGTGTATGAACTGTATGAACTGTATGTGTATGAACTGTATGAACTGTATGTGTATGAACTGTATGAACTGTATGTGTATGAACTGTATGAACTGTATGTGTATGAACTGTATGAACTGTATGAACTATATGAACTATATGAACTGTATGAACTGTATGAACTATATGAACTGTATGAACTGTATGAACTATATGAACTGTATGAACTATATGAACTATATGAACTGTATGAACTGTATGAACTGTATGAACTATATGAACTGTATGAACTATATGAACTATATGAACTGTATGAACTATATGAACTGTATGAACTGTATGTGTATGAACTGTATGTGTATGAACTGTATGTGTATGAACTGTATGAACTGTATGAACTGTATGTGTATGAACTGTATGTGTATGAACTGTATGTGTATGAACTGTATGAACTGTATGTGTATGAACTGTATGTGTATGAACTGTATGAACTGTATGTGTATGAACTGTATGTGTATGAACTGTATGAACTGTATGTGTATGAACTGTATGTGTATGAACTGTATGAACTGTATGTGTATGAACTGTATGTGTATGAACTGTATGTGTATGAACTGTATGAACTGTATGTGTGTGAACTGTATGAACTGTATGAACTATATGAACTGTATGAACTATATGAACTGTATGAACTGTATGTGTATGAACTGTATGTGTATGAACTGTATGAACTGTATGTGTATGAACTGTATGAACTGTATGTGTGTGAACTGTATGAACTGTATGAACTATATGAACTATATGAACTGTATGAACTATATGAACTGTATGAACTGTATGTGTATGAACTGTATGTGTATGAACTGTATGAACTGTATGTGTGTGAACTGTATGAACTGTATGAACTATATGAACTATATGAACTGTATGAACTGTATGAACTGTATGAACTGTATGTGTATGAACTGTATGTGTATGAACTGTATGTGTATGAACTGTATGAACTGTATGAACTGTATGTGTATGAACTGTATGTGTATGAACTGTATGTGTATGAACTGTATGAACTGTATGTGTATGAACTGTATGAACTGTATGTGTATGAACTGTATGAACTGTATGTGTATGGACTGTATGTGTGTGTGTGTGAACTGTATGTGTGTGTGTGTGCAGAGGGTGAGTAATGTGTCATAAGTATCCTGACCTGAGTGATGGTTGAAGGTTTAGGTTCATTGGAGTAAAATAAAACATCGTTCCTGTTTCCCCCCATGTTTACAGGAAATCACAATAGAGGGACCCTGTAGGTAAACGTCACACCATGTCGCATGAAGCCCCGCTCAGAATGGATCTATTCCTTTAGGGATGTGGGGTGATTGTAATATGACCTTTTCCCAATTCCCTGTGTTCGGAGCGTTGTCGTTCCATTTTCAAATGGATCTCTTGAGTTTTCGCCAAAGCTGCTTTGTCTGCTGCTGCATTTTGTGAGCTCAGTGTGATATTTAAATATTTTATTCCCCACCTATACTGTTGATCCCATCTAAATAGGCAGTGGCGGTTCTACACGTAATTACGCCCCGGGCGAGACCCCCCTCCGAGCGCCCCCCCCCGCCAGGTAAAAAAAAAAAAGTCGGAAAAAAGTTTTATTTTGAAAAAAGACCGGATACATCCGTCTGTGCGTAGCCTCAAACATAACATCTTGACACATGTCAAGAGGTTCCGTGATACGTTACCCCAAAAATGAAACTTAAAAGTCCGTTACAACTCGGTGTTCTGGATTACAATCAAGGCAGAGTTACTGAGATCGCCAAAAAAGCTCTGAGACCCTGCCTCCATTTCAACATCCTGTCTTTGTGAAGCGGGTTTTAATGAAGTTACAGAGTGCACATAAAGGTTTAAGTTACGGAGTAGAGTCAGTAGACTGGACATAAACACATGTCGGGGCTCGGTCTTTTTCTCCCGTCACCCCGAGACGGGACCGACTCGTAGCAGAGAAACAAGCTCAGGGCTCCACTAATGCAGCGTAATGGTGAGTTGTATCTTTATGCACTTTATAATTGTCTTTATGCCGGTCGTATTACGTCATATTTATTACGTCATATTTTGCGCCCACACCGTGAAGGCCGGTCCGCGAAAATATTGTCTGACACAAAACCGGTCCGTGGCTCTAAAAAGGTTGGGGACCGCTGCATTAGAGTATTGCTCTATAGCCCACAGCGGATCCCCCCCCCACACACACACGACCCGCAGACGGCACCCCCCCCCCAGCAAGCAGGGGCGCCCGCAGCCACAGGGGGCGCCAACCTGCCAATTCCCCACACAGTGATATGATAGATAATGGAAAACCGCTTCGCGGCCCAGATGATATATATATATTATTTTTTTAAGTGGTCGTGCCGCCCCCCACGTGTCATGAAAAAGTGCCGCCCTGGGCGGCTGCCCGGTTCGCCCGTGCCCAAAACCGCCACTGTAAATAGGGAATAGATTATTTCAACTTTCGGGAAAGGCAGCAAAAAAATTACACTTGCTGGTGTTTTTGCAGAGGCGTAATGAGGCATTCCAGATGCTACGTTGGTTGGTTTACACACTACATAAAATAATCAATTATTCCACCAGAGACTAACATCTGCAGGGTCGGGTCCTTATTGGTATGATTATGTAGTCTGATCTGGACATGAGGCAGATCTCTGAATCAGGAATACCAGGACAGTGGACTCTTAAAACATTTAACAAGATGGTTTGTCTTTGAAACAAGTCCAACACTCCTGTTTTAAACTTAAAGGACTATACCAGTGGTGAGTCCAGTAAAATCTTAAATGATTGTACCTAAACACAGCCCAGAGTGTGTGGTGACTCGGAACAGACCAGTGTCTGTGTGCTGGAAGCCTCCGTGAGTCCTCTAATTATAGAAAGTCTGTCAAAAGCCATTGTAACTGAGGGCAGGTAACCTCAAGACACCCAGGGCTGAGCTGTCCTACTTAGCTGCCCCTGGATGATTTAGGAAGAGGGATCCAGAGCTCTGTGTTATACCTACTGCTGTTGCACCCCTCCAGTCTACAAAGCGCTCAACTGCATGGCACCAAGGGAACAGCGCCGCAGTCCACACTCAAACAGGCTTTATCACATGAATCATCACCCAAAACAGCTGGCTAGCAGGACCAGGCTCGACACCTGACTTGGGCAGAGGGTACGCGGGCAGTAGCAGCAGCAGCGGCCGGTAGCAGCAGAAGCGCTAGCTAGCAGCGCTAGATAGCATTGCTACTAGCTTGCTACAGCAGGGACACTGATCAGCCGTAGGAGCGGCTTGTAACCCGACATTTACGGTAGTAATCACAACATTTAATGTTTGATTCTGCTATAAACTGTCAAACAAAAACAAAAAACAAACTAATAATATTGTTGTGAGTAAGTTAGCTAACAGTTTTAGCAGGGGGGGGGGATGATTTGATTTCTTTCACACACAAAAGAAAGAAAGAAAGCAAAAATATATGTAAATATATAAAATGTATTTTTTTATGTTTTAAATGTTGTTAATTAAATGTGTTAATGTTTATATTTTTGAGTCTGAGGACCCCTTAATAACCAGAAGATGCATCTCATGGGGTTTATCCTGACATTTAAATTGATATACTGGGTAAGGCTGGGCGATATGAAATATTATAATTTTTCAACCAACCACCATTAGTTCGACAAGCAGCTATTGCCTACATCTATTCACACTATATATATTCACACTTGTGTGTGCAGGACATTTTGGAGGCCGACCATTAAATTGGCAAAATTACATAAAATCCCCCAAAAAACTAAACAACTGGCGGTGAAGGCGACTCGCCCAATCAGCAATGCATTTGTCCAAACACCCAACCCAACACCTCTTATTTCAAATCATTTTCCCTGTCGCCTTGCATTTGTCACGCTAATACCTGCCAACCGATCCGGTGTTGGAAATCATCCCCACTTCAGCTGGCTCGCAGTAGCAAAAGCAATTTCCATCGCAGCATAAATCAAAGTTCAATTTGTTTTCTCGGATAGGAACCGACTTCATTCTTCACTGTCGGCAGCCTGATGTAAATAAACAGCAGCCTCGCCACCTCATAATAGAAATGTGAAAACCTACTCTTGGATTCATGATCGTCTTTGTCTTCCTACTGTTTAACGGTTTCTAGCCTGAGACGGCACACTGGAAGCTGAATGGGCTTCCCCTGCATGAGGCCTCCAGGAGGACTGTTGAGCAGAGATGGGTAGACAAACCCTCAGACTACTAACAGAGCGCTGTCACCAAAAGTAGGCCATGCAGTCAATCCACAGACACGGTATCGACTGCACACAAAACCCTCTCATATCAAAGAGAACGAGCCCGACGCCCCGCATTAGAAAGCACAAGTGCAGATACATTCACTGGCTTCCAGAGGAATGACATGCGGATGTTTGTGTCGCGTCAGTCAAACGCTTACGTCTCCTGAAGAGCTTCAGAAACAGAAGGACCTGTTGATGTGTGGAGGACACACACTTGTCTACTGTGCTATGATGCTGTAGTTAGGATCAGATACTTCCAGGGACTTATCACTCCACTGCTTTTCTTTTTGACAGCTGCTGATACTTTAACTCATTCCTATTCTCCAGAGTTTAGAAGCCTTTTGTTCTTCTTTCCGTCAGTGGATTTCAGATGATTTCTCATGAAAGTTGGACTGATGGAAACAGTGTGTGAGCGATGCAACTTAAGTGGAGACTGTTTCCTTATAATGCACAACATAATAAAAAACAGTCCTTCCCAAACCTCCTAAAAAACCTGATCAAAGACCATCAAATATAATAATTATTACATCTTTCTAATTTGAGAGGCGGGTAGTTACTTGTGCTTCTGTAATAGTTAAAGAAAATTGTACTTCATGGATCAGTTTTAATAGAGAATCGTTGCCACTGTTACTTAGAAATATTTTTCGATCTGTAAAACAAAAACTTCAAAGTGCAGTTTTGAGTCCGCGCCCATATGTATTAGTTATTTACACCCTGTGTACTAAGAGGGGACAGCGCTGAACGGCATTCTGGGTACAACTCACTCTCTGTCGCTCGTTACTGTAATAAATGGTATACCACTGAAAGGCATGCTGGGTACAGCCCTCTCAGATAAAGACATAGAGGCGTATGGGACATATTTATAAGGGATTTCCTCGAGATCAATTTAACCGATCGGATTCAGTCTTGGTAAAAACAAAAAACGAGACAATGACAAGCAGTCAGTCTAGAGTTTGGAGATCGCTGGCTTGTCCCGTCCTCAAAGTGAAGCTGTCAACATAACCAGGTGAGTTCTGAATGTAGACTTCCAGTGACTGACACAGCTAAGAAAACACAACATGAAAATAAAACCACTTGGAAGTGACCAAGAAGCCGCTTCCCCACACCTCTGGCCCCGATGCCGAGGTCAGTACATCACAACATCGCATCGGTTAGATATAGTAAATATAAAGCGGCAGCCAGTTAGCTTAGCTTAGCATAAAGGCTGGACAAGGGGAGAAACGGTTCACCTGGCTCTGTCCAAAGATAAGCAGCCCTAAAGCGCACTAATTAACATGTTTTATTTAGGTTGCTAACACCATTTAAAAATACAGTAACATTTAAATTAAACATTTTTATGAGGCTTTTTTTTTTTTTTACACATTTATATATTAATATAAGTTCCACCTCTGTATCAATCGTTGGGGTCTTGATGGTTCAGTGAGCTGGATGAAGGAAGATGAGCGGGGGAAGCAGGAACTTGGAGTCTTATGATCAGTCAAAAGGGACAAACGGGTAAAGGGACATCAACTTTCTACACTCTCACCCCATCCCCATATCCACATGTATGTGCATATACAACTGTGATCAAGTTTTAATGAAATCAATTTCAAATGTAGTCTTTCGTCCCACAAACCTCCAACATAGCTTCAGCATAGCTTGTATAGCGCATTAATGAGGACAATGTTCATGGTGCATACATCCTCTGCCTTTACGCGCATGAAAATGAACATGGCATGCAACAAAGCAGTTTCACTGTGGCACCAAAGGCGAAATCCACAATGTTGAAAAATGTTGTTGTTGTTTTGAATTTGAGTGCAGCGCTGGAAGCACATGTGGCGAGCGGAAATTAAAACCCTGCCTGGGATTATGAGCTGAGTCATGCAGAAGCTGTGATAGGATTCAATGTAAGTGCGAGTGGAAACTGACACTCTTTAAATTTGACACACTTCACCGCTAATCACCTCCCTGTCAGGAAGATTCAGTTAATCGTCTTTCAAGAGCTGAAAGGACTGAGAGGACCGTTCCACCGATCTCTCTTCCTCTCTCCGCTCACCAACGCCACTTTTTAAAGGGCAGAGTAACAACTAATCTCGCAGGACTATTACCATTAATAACCCCTCCTTCGCTCCACTGTTTCCCAGTGAGACAGGCCGGTAATTAAACTGTGTAAACGTCGCTGCATTACAGTGAACTAAATAAAAGGAGCTAAGCGTCTCAGCGGTGCAGTTTGAGCTTACAGGAGAAGCTTTGGGCCACAAACAAATGTGCTAACGTTGAGAAACGTTTTAATGATCTTCTTCTAAGTGTGATGAGGAGATATTTTAATTAATTTAGAAGGACTTTTATATGGAGGCAAAGTAGCTTTTACTGTTGATTATGTGGCACATTCTGCACTGATCACACTGAAGGCTCATTGGAACAGCACTCTTCAGTGGCACCATGATGAGTCCGTCTCATTCCATTACTGTAGATTATTTTCTGTCAGCACTTGAAACGGCTAATATGTCCGGCCCGTTAACTCCAGAGCGTATGAAATGAAGATGACAGGAGATGATGGATGGGTGCAGTGTGGAGCATCTATAACCTCTCTGACCGACCTGCTAGAACTATGAGGAGACCTCCCTGTGCTAATGGTGCATGAGGAGTAATTAAGCAGGGATCATGGAAATTAGTTTATTTCTTTATCTGACACGCTAATGCCAGACTGCAGCAATATATATATATATATATATATATATATATATATATATATATATATATATATATATATACTGGCTTCATCAAATCAGTGTTGAGTTGGAAGAAAATTGTTAGATTCAAAAATTGATTGATTTTCTTCACTCCTGAAAAAATAACTCTTGGTGCCTGTTTGGAGCGATACAATCTGAAGCAGAGGGCAACTAGTACTCATACTGCGCTTCTCTAATCCTCTTCTAGAAAAATCAATATTTGCAAAGGTCAAACAGAGCAGGCGGAAAATGCAGATTAGCTCATCAATAACTGACACGCTCTCCTACCCCCACATGCTACTAGCTAAATAAGCAGAGGAACCAAGTGAGTGGAGGGAGGTGTGAAAGCTAAGGTTTATAAATGTTAACTCAAACCCCTTTACCTTGGAATTAATACAACCTGATGAAAGGTTTTTTTCTTTTTCTTTTTTGTGTATGTGTATTCAATATTTCTATACAATGCATATATTTCTATAAGTGTGTATTTATATTACATGTAAGGGTATTTCTATACCTACTGTATATAATGTATTAATAATTTTTTTATAATTTGAGGATATCTATAACTATATGTGTATATGTATATATCCTGTGTTGATATGTATCAGCTATATATTTATTTATGATGGATAAATAATTCACATACGATGTGAAGACATTTCTATAACTTTATATTTCTATATAATATGAGGATATTTTTACAACTATATATTTTAGAGATGGCTGACATCTTAGCTAACACATATTTGGCTAAATTTGTAGCGAGAAGGAACGAGTGCTTTTATATAATGCTGCGGTCAGTCATCAAAATCTGGTTCTAGATGTTTGCGAAAGATATGTCTTCATCATCCAACGTCCAGCATCCTCCAACGTTCTGGTTTCTCCTCTCCTCTAAACCCAGACAGCTAGCGGTATGTTAGCAGTGTTGCTGAACCAAGGAGGGATCAGCTGCTCTGCAGCAGAGAGAACAGCTGTGGTCGTGCTAGCTGAGCCAGAACTAAAGAAAGTGAGCGGTTCTCTGGGAACACTTTGGGAATGACAACTGTATTTACTGAGTCTGTTGTGTTACTGTAAAACAGCTGGACGAAGGTGGTGACAACTGTAGCCTTGGAATGCCAAAAACACATAAACGTATAAATGAACGTATACGTGCTGCAGACACACGAGATGCAAACGTCTTGAATTTGTATATCTGTGTCCAACTTCTCTGTTGTGAAACTAAGTGAAACTTTAATCCCCAGCATGGATTTATGACTCGTAGTTTTTCACTTACGGTGAAAGGATGAAATGCGGCCCTCATTATCCAACAGAAACCACTTCATTTTCAAACCGTTGTACACTTGATGAATAGTAGGCCCACATCTCAGTGCACACCCTGAAGGACACAGAGGCCCGGACGGATGCTAACCACAAACAACTTGAAAGTGTTGGAAATTGGCAAAAACTGAGGATGTCCTTGAGGGAAGATGATGTTGCGGGAGCCAATTGCCGTTATTAGGCCCTGCGGTCTCCTCCACACAGCTATAGCTTTGTACACTCAGGCGCCTGATTGGACCGCTGCATGTGGGAATACTGCAAACAAAACACCCAGGACAAGGGGTGCCGACGGCTCCTTGTCAATAAATGATGTGTACGTGCCTCTGTATTAGATTGTGTAGTGTAATGTTTTATCACGCTAATCGTTAATAGAAAATAAAAATAATGTAACCTATACGAGAGTATAGTTATGACCTCCACCAACAACACCAAGGTAAACAATGTTACCTTCATATTTGTTTCAATCTATAGAGACAGGTAAGATGAAGAATTGTTTATTCTAATGGATGATGTGCGCTTGATGATGTGCCCCCCGTGAAGTCCAGACACTTATGGCAGTGGCTGATGAGGGTGATGAAATGATGAAATAATGAGGCTGATGAATCTGCAAAGACTGGGAGGTGGAGGGGTGCGTGTACAGGCAACATGAACGTATTAAAGGCAGAGAGACAATCATATCTAAAAAGAGACAGCAGCAAGATGCTTATGGTAAATGGACCGCACTTGTATAGCCCTTTTCTCGTCTTCCGACCACTCAAAGGGCTTTAAGACTACATGACATCATTCACCCATTCACACTAATTCACAGGTGTCAAACTCAAGGCCGAATCCAGCCCGCCACGTCATTTGATGTGGCCCGCTACGGCTTGAAAAGGCACGATCACTATCGCGGACCCGTTTGCAGTCGGTCGCGGAACCGTTTTCAGTGCGTCACGGACCTTTGCATAGGCAAAAAAATTATCTTGTGCTTTTATTTTGAAGGGAATTTTTAATGCAGCAGAGTGCCCTCTATTCACACTTCTCAATGCTGCGTCACAACATGCTTTACTTGCATGAGTTTACACACCGGACTATTTGTGATAGTTGAAGTTATACAATTATTATGTGTGTTGTATTACTTTGTGTCTTTTTGGTTTTTAATTGAGTGTAAAAGGGAATATTTCTAACTAGCTTTTTTGTGTTGGCATACTGTGATATCCTGTACAGCTCAGGTTCAAACTGCACCATCTTTTTATTAAATCAAATTGAGAAGTTGAAAATGTTCCTCGCATTGGATCTTGGCGGGTCATTCAGGGTGATGGTGGGTCAGCAGCCAGACCAGTTGAACCACTGCCCCAGACCACATGCATGTTCTTATTTGCTACAATATGTTTACACATGAATAAACAATAATCAAATACAAAGACAGTTATTTAACAATATGTTCGGTAGTAGTTAAATGTATAGTTTACAGTTACAACCGGCCCTTTGAGGGCGACCATGATGCTGATGTGGCCCGGGGTGAAAATGAGTTTTTCTCTGCACTCATTCATTTTCTCTGCACTAATTCATACACTGATGGGAGGAGCTACCATGAAGGTACCACCTGTCCATCAGGACTAACTAACATTCACACTGATGGAGGAGCTACCATGAAGGTACCACCTGTCCATCAGGACTAACTAACATTCATACACTGATGGGAGGAGCTACCATGAAGGTACCACCTGTCCATCAGGACTAACTAACATTCACACACTGATGGAGGAGCTACCATGAAGGTACCACCTGTCCATCAGGACTAACTAACATTCATACTGATGGGAGGAGCTACCATGAAGGTACCACCTGTCCATCAGGACTAACTAACATTCACACACTGATGGAGGAGCTACCATGAAGGTACCACCTGTCCATCAGGACTAACTAACATTCACACACTGATGGAGGAGCTACCATGAAGGTACCACCTGTCCATCAGGACTAACTAACATTCACACTGATGGAGGAGCTACCATGAAGGAACCACCTGTCCATCAGGACTAACTAACATTCATACTGATGGGAGGAGCTACCATGAAGGTACCACCTGTCCATCAGGACTAACTAACATTCACACTGATGGGAGGAGCTACCATGAAGGTACCACCTGTCCATCAGGACTAACTAACATTCACACACTGATGGAGGAGCTACCATGAAGGAACCACCTGTCCATCAGGACTAACTAACATTCACACTGATGGGAGGAGCTACCATGAAGGTACCACCTGTCCAGCAGGACTAACTAACATTCACACTGATGGAGGAGCTACCATGAAGGTACCACCTGTCCATCAGGACTAACTAACATTCACACTGATGGGAGGAGCTACCATGAAGGTACCACCTGTCCATCAGGACTAACTAACATTCACACACTGATGGAGGAGCTACCATGAAGGTACCACCTGTCCATCAGGACTAACTAACATTCACACACTGATGGAGGAGCTACCATGAAGGAACCACCTGTCCATCAGGACTAACTAACATTCACACTGATGGGAGGAGCTACCATGAAGGAACCACCTGTCCATCAGGACTAACTAACATTCATACTGATGGAGGAGCTACCATGAAGGAACCACCTGTCCATCAGGACTAACTAACATTCACACTGATGGGAGGAGCTACCATGAAGGTACCACCTGTCCATCAGGACTAACTAACATTCACACACTGATGGAGGAGCTACCATGAAGGTACCACCTGTCCATCAGGACTAACTAACATTCACACACTGATGGAGGAGCTACCAAGAAGGTACCACCTGTCCATCAGGACTAACTAACATTCACACTGATGGAGGAGCTACCATGAAGGTACCACCTGTCCATCAGGACTAACTAACATTCACACTGATGGGAGGAGCTACCATGAAGGTACCACCTGTCCATCAGGACTAACTAACATTCACACACTGATGGAGGAGCTACCATGAAGGTACCACCTGTCCATCAGGACTAACTAACATTCACACTGATGGGAGGAGCTACCATGAAGGTACCACCTGTCCATCAGGACTAACTAACATTCACACTGATGGGAGGAGCTACCATGAAGGTACCACCTGTCCATCAGGACTAACTAACATTCACACTGATGGAGGAGCTACCATGAAGGTACCACCTGTCCATCAGGACTAACTAACATTCACACTGATGGAGGAGCTACCATGAAGGTACCACCTGTCCATCAGGACTAACTAACATTCACACTGATGGGAGGAGCTACCATGAAGGTACCACCTGTCCATCAGGACTAACTAACATTCACACTGATGGAGGAGCTACCATGAAGGTACCACCTGTCCATCAGGACTAACTAACATTCACACTGATGGGAGGCGGTACCATGCAAAATTCCACTTGCCCATCAGGACTAACTGAGGGCCAGTCCCAATCTCCACCCTTACGGACTCACAGACTTTGAGGCGCGCTCCCGTGAAGTCCTTGAAGGTTTAGGGGTGTCCCATTGTTACATCGTAGAGTGCTTGAGGCTCTCTGGCAGACATTTTGAGCCCTTTATGATCCCTTTCCGTAAGTCAGCATCTAATGCTGACTTTTCCTAAGGGAATTACCCACAATTCATTGCAATGTGACGTTAAACATGCAGTTCCCAATGGAAGCATGAAGACGTAAAAAAAAAAGGTAAACAAAGAGACACGTGGGCGTTCAGCCCGATAAAATACACTATAACATTACGGATTAAAGATGGAACATGAAAAGACATGAAATCAGAGGAATCAAGCAGAATATATATTTATAAATATTTGTTTTACAGTCATCAAACATTTCGTTTTGACAAAAACGAGTAAATAGATCATTTAAAATGACTTCTCATCTCGCGAGGAAGACGTTCAAATCAGTAAATAAAAAGTATAAAATAAATACACAATTGTACATGTAGTCAGATGATATGTTGCAGCAAAGTGCTGTCCCATTTATATTCACACCATTCCAAGCCCTCACAGACTCTCACACTCAGCCATTTAGCAGCTGACGTCAGTGAGTCCCTGAGGGTTTAGGGGGGACATCGGGATTGGGCACTCACACTTCATACAGCGTAGACACAGCTACGGGGACATTTAGGGTTAAGTGTCTTGCCCAAGGACACATCAACATGGGCTAGCGCTGCCGGGGATCGAACCGCCGATCCTCTGACTGAAGGACGACCCTGCTCACGACTGAGCCACAGACGCCTCTGAAATGGACTTTTCTAGTCTTCAGCCCACTCAAAGTGCTTTAACACCACATCCATCATTCACCCACTGATGACAGGGGCTACCATGCAACCATGAATATAACTAATCAACTCATCAATATAACTAATCAACCATGAATATAACTAATCAACTCATCAATATAACTAATCATTCACACAATATTCTGATTGAGGGATGACTCGCTCCACCTCCTGAGCCCTAATGTAGGTGTGTCACGTGGCAACTGGATAGAGGAGACCATGACAAAACAGCTGTATCATGATTGACAGGCCCAAACAATGATGGTAATAAAAGGATGAGCGACCATGAGTAAGAGGAGTAAACGTATAGTCCTCCTAGCTGAACACACGCTTGAGTTTCATGACTTTAACTTCTGAAGGTAACATAATGTTGAGCAGCAACCTATTTAAGTATGAATAAATGAATATATACTTTATTAATCCCCTACATGTTCTCCAGTCTCCTTACTGCAATCCAATAATGAACCCAACTAAACATCCTGACACCAAACCTGAAGACCACAGCAGGATAATCATATGAGCAAAGTGTTAAGAAGTCATTATAGTTGTTTCACTGTATCTAAAGCGGTCAGCAGGACAAACACAACAGCATCAGTGGACAAAGAGCACATCAGAACAGTCAGCCAGATGCTAAGGTTGAGCCCTCTCCGCTCCACGCAGCTGACTGCTGCTGTTATTGTCACTGTGCAGCTCTGGAGGCCCCAAAGAACCATTATGCTGTTTGGTGAGGAGAATCAGGAGTTTATATTAGTATGATGGCAACGCTCTAGTGCTAAAAAATACCCGTTGACAGGCATTGTACCTGGATGTGAGGAATGAGGTTATTCAGGCTGGAGCAGAGGAAATACACCGTACTGCCGATGGGTGAAACTGTGGTAAAGGTAGTCTGCTGGTTTCATTTACTTAGTTGAGTTTTTTATTTATTTTTTAAACATATAACACATCCAACAACCGCTCTTGTTGGCTGTATCATTTCTGGAGGAAAAACGTCTCTTGCATTCACTATTCATATATTTTAACAAATGTTTTGCAGTTTGAATAATAAACTGCTGTGCATTAGTGAGCTTTTAACCCTTCGTCCACGGAGCCCGCGGTTTCGCGTGGTGACACTTGAAACTTTTCTCTAAGTTTCTAAAATATTCACAGCACCCCGATAATACATCGCAAAAATATAATTTTACGTCTGGCGGAAAGAGACGGCTTCCTGCTTCCGGGTGCCTGCCCAGGCAGAGCCCAGCATAATTTTAACATCATCAGGCAAGCGAAAGGGCAGCAGTGTGTCATCTGACGCTGGAAAAAAAATAAATAAAAATCCTTCTCTGTGATTAGTTGAGTCATATGTCCGTCGCCATTTCGTGAACTAAACAACCAATGTACACTCAGGAAAATCTCAAAAGGACTACCCACTTGTACAGCATGTACACACTACAGTTTACAATCAACATCATGACGAAGAGATTCAACACGGAGGAAGCAAAACGCATGATTCTGGAGAGCAGCGAGGAGGAGGACGACGCGTCGTCGTCAGAGCTCGAAGGCTTTAGTTCTTCTGAGGAAGATGGGTAAGTGTAGTTACTAAACTTTGTTACGTGTCTGTAAGGCTGCATGGTGCAAACTAGTAATGTGTACAAACTAGTAATGTGTACAAACTAGTAATGTGTACACTGTGTAGGAGAGTACGAGAGCCAGCCACGCGGTGCACACTGCTTCACGTTACTACGTCATGATCTAAGTAATGTTTACACACAATCTGCTTTGTACAATACTCTGCTTCACGTTACTACCACTAATATTTATACATCCAATGCGGAGCACTATGCTAAAATTACTACCACAGTCATGATCTGAATAATATTTGCACATCCAATGTCATCTTTCTTACGTCATCTTTCTTTCAACTGACTAGTATTGATTTATTTTACAGAGAGGAGCACCATCCGCCCCGACCAGCCTGGCCAGCAAAGAGGCAGCGTGTTGGACGGCAACTACCACGACCAGCAAAGAGGCAGCGCGTTGACCGACGACTAAAGACACCATCTCCAGCAAACAGGGCGCGTGCTGCCCGGCGACTACTTTCACCTCAGGCCAGATCAAGAAAGACAGCAGCACGTGCACCACCTGCACCTACGCTGTCCTGGAGGACGGATGAAGACCCGGACACTGCTCCCCCCGTCATCAAGTTCCAGCCCGGACACCAGGTCCACATGTCAGTGCCACAGCAACACCCATTGAACTCTTCAAACTGTTCTTCCAACTAAGTCCACGGTGGGTCGCAGGGTTTGCGAGCTTTGCAGCATGAAGAAAGTGAGCAAAGACACGGCGTGGAAGTGCGAGGCGTGTAACGTTCCCCTCTGCCTGCAGCTGAACAGAAACTGTTTCCATGACTGGCATGCCATGGCATGAGGATATGCCATTGAAGCATATATACTTGTATATTGTAAATGGTCTAGTCTTTGTTCTGTTTTATATTTCTGAATATATATTCTGTACATATTTTCTTTTTTTTTTATAATACATATTTTTATTTAAAAAAAAAAAAAATTGTTGTGATGGTCATTTTTCATTTGCACACACTCCCTGAAGCTTTATCTGCACTATGAAGTCATTTCTCAGTCCCATTTTTATCATTTTGGTGAAAGCTGTGAAAGACCATATTTCTACTCAAAAAACGATAATAAAAACTTTAGTTTTAGACATTTATTTACATGTATCTAACATTTTATTCATATATTTCACTGCTTTTGTGAACCTAAAACCTTTGGTAAACCAATTGCCATCACCTAAACAGAGTCACCACCTGAGTAAAGTTAGGTTTTTTCAAGCGATATGAAGAATTTCCAAAAATCGAGATTCCATTTTTCAGCTTTAGTGTCATATTATAAAGTTTTTTTCTTTACACTTTTGCCTTACGACAATGGTGCCTCATTATATAGATAGCTGAGATTGTTCTGCAATTTATGATGTAAAACATGGGTATATATCTTATATGCAAGTGCCTTAAAAGGTGAATCTAAGAAAATTATGTCAAATCGAGAAAATCGACTGAAAATGACCTCCAGTGTGCAGTGAGTTAAAAGACATTTTAAGACAGATAATTCACACCTATGGGCAGTTTAAAGTCTCCAATTAACCTGCGCTGCATGTCTTTGGAGCCGGAGAACCCGGAGGGAACCCACGCCGCCACGGGGAGAACGTGCAAACTCCACACAGAAGGACCACCCGGGATGAGGGATCAGACCCGGACCCCTCTTGCTGTGACAGTGGTAGCCACTACACCACGCGCCTCTTAAGTTCTGTTTCCTTCTTGTGATGTCAGTGTTTCCTGTTTTATTTTGTGTTACTTCTCCTCAACAACTTAAATCCTTTGTGTGTCTGCCACTGGGATTGGATCCACATGTGTCTAATCACCTACACCTCCCCATTGTATGTGAACCCTTCCCCTGTCTCTGTGACAGATGTTTTTAGTCCTCTGTGTCAAGCGGTCCAGTGAGTTCCTCGTCACCATTTTCCTGTTTTTTCTGATCTCTGCCTGTTTTTCCTCGACCACGGTTTTGTCTCGTCCCTTTTAGCTTCAGAAAGAATGTTTTACCTACATCGTCTGTTGTCTGGGTCGTGCAGTTGAATCCTGCTTTTCCTTTTGTTCCAGCAGTGTTTTCTAGTTTCAATTCTTTTGTTTGTGATATTGTTTCATTATCTTTCCTGAGTTAATGAGATATGTTGTGGTTATTGTAGTTTGTGTAAATGTTTTTGTCCAAGTCTATCCCTCTGGGTTTCTGAATGACCTGATCAGGCACTTTGCTTCCCAGCCAGAAAGGTCGGTTTACTCTTCTCTCTCTCTCTTCTGTTTGTACTAGAAATATTGCCAGAAATGTTGTGTCAAAAATTCAAAAACAAACCCACCTGTGCCTCTCTGGTCTACCCACTCAGTCCACGACAGCTGGATATATCAACGTTACGACCGAACCCCTCTTCACTTCCCTGGAGTCATTAGCTGCAAGTAGAACTTCAGGGGGCCTAACAATATGCCCAGCTCCAAACAGGCACTGCCCTACTGCTTCTGAAATGTACCTTTACACCATTTATAGGTTCCCTCTTTTCTAAATAACTCCACTTCACAGACCTGCACACTAATACTCTATCCCCCTCTCATAGCTCAAGAAAGATTTCAGTTGGCGTTTGTCTTTTCTGCGGCTGGAAAGCTGCAATACTTTATTCAAGGATGTCTTGAGGAAGCTCCAGTACACCCACCATACATCATAGACAGACAAAGCTAACTAGTGCACATGGTTATGCACCAATTAAGATTTCTCAAGTAGAAGAAGCACAAGCAGGTAATGTCACATGTATTCAACCTGATCTGATCTGGGTACTGAAACCATGGATGAACCAGTGTCATCCTAATTGGGCATAAACAAAAGCCTTGTTATGTTACAGCGTTACTGAAAATGAAACACGTCGATTCCTTGCATTAATTTGGGGCCCTGATGGATGGCTACCTTTTGAATGTATTGACTCTACCATCATTGCAGAGCCTCATCTATGGTATCTGTGACTCTGCAGTCAGGAATGACAGACGGCACCACTTTGCATTTCACTCATTGCTTATTTGAAACCACAACAACGTATCACTTGGATTGCAAACCAAAGGATTACATTTCTCCCAACACTAAAATGACACTTTGGAAGGTGTCGAGCCCCAACATGACTATTGGCAAACTGAATAAGTCATCGGCTGGCATTAATCCTTTCTACCAGTGTTGATAAATGCTTAGATGATTTTGACTTAAATAAGAGTAAACAACATGTTTAACAACTGCAACTTTCGACCAGAGTACATACTATAGGTATTTGGATTGTAACACTTTTAAATGAAGCAGTCAATATGTGGTTGAAGTGTAGACTGTCAGCTTTAATTCAATGGATATAACAAAAATATGGCATTAACTGTTTAGGAATTACAGCCATTTTTACACACTCCCCCATATTTTCAGAGGTTCAGAAGTAATTGGACAAACAAACATAATCGTGAATATAATGATTCATTTTTAATACTGTCTTAATGCAGTCAATGATTCCTCGCCTGAAGTCTGACAGACATCGTCATCACCAAACTGAGTTTCCTCCCTTGAGATGCTTTGCCAGGCCTTTACTGCAGCCTCCTTCTGTTATGATTATTAGTACAAACTGGAACCCCAAAAGCACGACAACGAGACAGACGTACGAGGATACTTCACTTCACTTGGTAGGGTCAAAACCAGTAGATCATTATATTAACTATTATGCTTGTTTTCAGGCTTTCCTATCAGTCACCCAAATGTCCCAATACCAAACTACACCCAACGTCAATGCTACATACCATAGTAATGAATAATTCACTATCGGGCTTTTGACTTGAATACAAGAAACACGCATTGTAGATTGAGTCGCTTTAAGGAACTGACAAAGAATGGTCAACCAGCACAGAAACATACGACTCTCACACCTCACTCCCCATTATATTAGCTCTGTGAAGTGCCATGCAGGTTAAAAAGAGGCTCTCTGCAGCGCTGTAGCAGGGCGGCCTGTCAAGAGATACTGCAGCGCCTCCCAATCCAGTGCTCACGCAAAAAGAGAAAGGATGCATAAATTAGCATGAGCCACGCAAGCCTTTGAACTGTGAACCAGAGACGCCTGTGATCCACTCTGCAAAGGAGCGCTGGCTTTGATGGGCTGAGAAGAAGGTTTAAAGATCAGTTACATCTCCTGTCTCTTCTGCCACGCAAGGACTGCTTTACATTTGAAGTTTAACATTCGATTAAAAGTACTGAAATGATCAGAGATCACCATGTTAGAGTGAGTTAGACGAACATTCTGTCCAACTGATGCCTTTTTAAAAACGTTCAAATTAATACACTTTTAATCCTTTTTTTTTTTTCTTTCTTTTTTTGAAGATTTCACATTAATTATTTTTCCAGTAACTCTCCTTTAAAGCCTCGTCCAGATAAAGTGATTCATACGCTTGGGTACTTAGTACTGTTTCCTACTGTCAGCCAGTGATATTCTGTACTTATACATCGATATCATGCTGCTGTTGTCATCACTCTTAGTGTTTACAGCTGATCTTATTGAATGTTTCTGATCACATGTAAATCACCAGCGTCAATGCCATCCTAAAGACCTCCGTATGCTTCAAACTAACTAGTTTGTACAACTCAACGTAAAGCAAAGGAGTTCATAACTGATCCCCATGGCCGCCTCAAAGACTTCTATCGTCTGCATCTCATTCCCTCTCTGTTTTTCCTTCAAGAAGTGTCACTTTTGTATGATCTTAATGTTATGAATTGTATTAATGAAGCAAATCCTTCCTCATTGCAAGATGTAACCATTGCAACCTTTTGATCAATGCTAGAAATGTATGTGAATACCTTGCCATTAAAATGGCTCGATACCTTATTGTATTGGTACATTTAAAATGACAGTGTTTTAATAAGAGACATCATATATTGCATGCATGCGCATCACTCTACATTATTACCGGAGCATGCGGGTTTAACTTCACTGCTGGTGGGAGCGAACGGTCAAAAGAAATAATCTGTGTTCCAGGATTTAGTCAGCGCTAACCTGAAGGATGGAGTCAAGAAATGAGGTAGAAAAGAACATCGGCAGGTAATGAACTGCTCACCAGCCACACAATGCATTGTCTATAACAGCAGAACTCTGTTCAATAAACACAGAGAATAACAATGAGTCTCTAGTGAACAATCAAATGTACGATTAGATTCATCAATTGTCTGTCCAAGCAGTTCACAAACCCGGCAAACAAATAATGCACCAAAGCACATGTTAAGGTCATTTTTGAACATGGTTCTCAGTAACTTGACATGGATGAAAATAAATAGTAGTTTGCCGCAAACAACGCATTCAAGTGCTTTCTGTAGTCACTGTGGTTTCTCAAGGAACCTCATAAGAATGTGTGCTTTAGTTACATTTAATTAAAACGTTTTTATATTTTAAAAACATTTTAAAAATGTATTTTAACTTCCATGTTCTGTCATCTGTGATTCAATTACTTTTCCTGACATTTGAGGTGTTTGCATCGTCTCAGTATCGAGATATTAAAGCAGGTTATCACATCAACCTCCTAACTTTAGTATAAGCTGCTCCTGCTGCTCAGACAGAAGCTCTAAGGCTTCCCCAGGGGAGGAGACGATGATCCTCACTCCCAGCTCCCTGCATTGCTGAGCCTGGTGCTTCCTAAAGGAGACTGACAGAAGGTCCACTCATATTCTACGTTCACATTGTCTGATGCACACCTCACCACACCTGGCCAGTCGCTATGTGCAGTGGGTTTCACAAAAATAAAAGCAATATGCAGCCCCTCCAAATAAGCCATCTGAAAGCAGGTTGCAGACACTGTTCAGCAAGCGCTTCATAGGAATCAACCTGAGGCCTTCACTGTACATGCAGTCTTTTTTTTAATCGTTTCTTTCGGCCACGGTGGCTTTCACTACTCATTATCCCAAACAAATGTGTAAATTTTTTTGGGAATGAAACATCCCCAAATTAGTGCAAAACAACCTCTTCTCTCTGGAGGAAAGTAACGTTTGCCCATCCTTTATTCCCATCTGTTTTTTTTTTCTTGCCGCCGTCACCGTGACCCAAACATGTCACGATGCATTAGACCCAAACTGAGCTAAAAGAGAAGCCAAATATGCTCCTTCTCCACGACAGGCCAAGTGCTGCATTCAGCATTCCCCACACAATAACAAAATGAATATTTGATTGGGATTGGTGCAGTCACTTCCTGTCTCCTGCAACGCCCCAAAGAACAAAGCAGTTCTCCAGCTTACTTTAAATAGCACCACAGTGAGCACAACACCCTGCAGGAAGTACACTTTGTCTTGTTAAAGAGTTCCAGAAGAAAAGCTGACTCAAAGACAACAGGAAGGCAAACTTCAAAACGTAATGCGACCAAAAGAAATGTCTCTTTGATGAGATCTCACCTCAGCAGCGACCGGCTCTCTGTTAGGAACAACATAGTGAAATCAATAAAAAAGCTAAACTGACTCAATGTCTCATGTCATTTTATTCTGGTCTCAAAAGAAAAAACAAGCAGCCCCCCTCTAAACTAGTGGACCAGTGTTCACATGAGTCCTTTCACCTGCGGTTACTGCAAAACTAGACCACAGTGTTCACATGAGTCCTTTCAGCAGGAGCGCAGTCAGACTCAAAGACGTTGAGTGAGAGGCAGCATCTGATGACTGCATCCAGGCAGGAGGAAGGAATCCAACTGGCTGCTTTGCTCACACTGTCCTTGAGGTAGGATCGGTGGTTCGAGGCCCGGTTCCGCTAGTCCATGTTGATGTGTCCTTGAGCAAGACACTTAACCCCTAATTGCTCCCCATTGCTGTGTCTACGGTGTACAGAGCAAACATGTAAGTCTCTTTGGATAAAAGTGTCAGCTAAATGAAATGTAATGATCAGACTATCTAGACTCATGCACACCTTCTAGAAGCAGAATGTACCGTGTACATTCAGTGTTCAGACATCCACCTAATTACATTACATGGTAAATGGACTTGCCTTTATATAGCACATGTCTAACCTTTCCGACCAGCCAAAGCGCTTCACACAACAAGTCAACATTCAACCATTCACAGATGGGAGAGCGTTCACAAGCAGTGGCTCAGTATCTTGCCAAGGGCCACAAGGGCCAGGGATCGAACCTCTGATCGCACGTTCTTCGTCTGATAAAAGGATCTACAACTCTAAACTTGAAGAGCTCTGCAGCGCTACAGCAGCAGGGCAGCAGGAGTCTCATTTCACTCCTCAGGTGAGGAGAGTGCAGCTGACTGACAGGACAATGGGGAGGATCTGGTGTCGCAGCGAGAAAGCAAAAGCACCCATTTGGCAATGTTTAAATCCAATGCTAATAGGGGATCTGATAACGCTAATGAGGCAATCTGGAAACTTTATCCGATGAAGGTGGCAGCACCTCTAATCTTCGAGAGCGAAAGGCGCACCACGAGAGTGATTCCAGCGGGCGCAGCGAAGGAGGCTGCCGGATCACAAACATGGTCTATTCCACCGGATGCACCGCTAAGAATGAAGAATGTGCAGCCGCAGCAAAAGCTCGACTGGAGAAACCAGACACACTTTCAACGTTTAACATCCAAGTGAGAGCTGTGAGTTGAGAGATTGGGCGTCATCGACACATATTTTCCTCTAAAATGTCTGACACCGGTGTTGTCGCAGGTGTATTAAGCGTGGAGAAATGTCCTCACCATGGCATCCCTAGCATTGAAGTCAGGCAGGAGTTGTTACACATACATGAATGGGTTTGTTAAAAAAAAGCACAGTTCTTTTCAGGAGCTCTCAAAGACCCCAAGCAGCAATTAAGATGATGTTGAGAGAGCTAATTCCCCACAAACTTAGCACACAAGACGTTGAAATACTTAGTTAGGTCCAATAAAGGCGGTAGAATACTTAGACAGGATGGAGCTGTGGCAGCAGACGGCGTATGGGCATTAGTATTCCAGGAGAGTGGTAGTGAGTAGTAGTGATGGGAGAGCGGTTCTACCCCTAAATAGGAGCGGACAGCGGTAGAGAACAGCTCATTAGTGAGCCAGGGCATGTGAAGCATGAATGATCAGGTAACCAAAGCACAACCTCTGAGTATTGTAAAATAAAAACGTAATGGCTGTGGAGTCAAGGGCACGTAAAGCTCCAAACATGAAGTGAAAAAGCAGAGGATGTTAATGTACTCGATCAAACACAAAACCAATATCCCAACAACAATAACACAAAGATGACTTTAAACCATTAAACCTCCACATCCAGAGAGGTATTCCACATGCAGCCAGCTGTTTGTGGGCTGGAGCAGATCGCTCCACCTGCATGCTGCAAACAGCACAGTGAAGGTGTGAAACACGCTACTTGCAATAAAATGAAGATATGACAGCATGGTGCCACCAAATAGAAATGATTTCCAGGTATATTTGGAATTGTGCCTGTTCACGCTTTAGGGATTTTTTTCAGTTACTCATTTTTGGACTGTTACTTTTGTTTGTGTTGGACATTTTTTTGTTATTCAAATTCACAGTGTCATCCCTCTGTTCCCCTGTGTCTATCTGCATTTGAGTCCATCCCCTGTTGTCCTTTTGCCGTGACAAGAAACGATGCATGCATATCACTTAGATTATATATTCTGTTCAGTTCAGTTCTGATGCTATTATTTCTTCATTCCCATTGTAGCTATGTACTGAGGTCTGATGAAACAGAAGGGGGTAAACTCAGGTGCATTGTGTGTTTACTAACAGAATGTCAGCTGCAGGCTCAGGTGGGCTGGGGGTGGAGCCAACACATTGTTGACAAGAGTGCAGAGTATCAGAGTCATGTGAGGTGATCTTCACCTCGTAATGGGCGACCCTCTGGGATTCGGAGATGAGCTGAGCGCTGCACACTTTGCAGTAGCTGTCTGTGAAAAGCCCTTGGTCCAGCTCTGTTGACTTCATCTGGAGAGAGAAACAAACACGGACATGGTTACCGGCCGGGACGCAACGTTGAGCCGCTAACATAGAAAAAGACGGCATTGTTTCGTCGTTACCAACATGTTTCAGAACTCCTGATGTTGAATCCCCGGCCTGCGAAATTAGATCAAATCTGAAAGTCTGAACAAACGTCGTTCAAAATCCAAATGAGTGCTGGAAATGAAATCGCTATCAAAGTTGTGTCCACAAGATTTAACATCTGCAAAAAACAAAAAGCCGACTATCACGCAGCGTTGCTTTGTCGGTCTGCAGGGAGCGAAGTCAAACCGACCAAGATGTAAGAGAGCAAGTAAACAATAATCTCATGTACCGTCATCGTCGTTAATTAATATTTTATTACCTCATGCATTTCAGTTAGTGACAGATGCTGAGCAGCTTCTGAAAGCAATGAGTCAGAAACAACATGTCATATCAAACATTGCACTAAAACTTGCAGCCCAAATTATACTTTTGGAGGATAAATAAATAACAATGACAGATTGACTTTTCCTGGAAGTTCATTAACGTGTAATGCACTTGTTGGAGAATGTTCAGGCTGCTGAAAGCTTTCGTTACGTTTTCCACAGGCACAGCTGAGCCAGCTCTGCTTTCTATTACTAATTCAGCCCCGCTCCCATCAGGGGCTCACATTTCATATTTAGAAGCAGTCAGGCTCAACGCAGCCTCACTTACAGGCTCATTAAAGCAGCACACACGAGAACTCAGTCATGTAGGTTGAGCAACTTGTAGGAATATTCTTCACTGAGAGCGGAGACACAACGACCAGCTGATGCCGGATGCTGTTGTGTTCTGTTCTATTTCACGTACAAATAAAACTGTGGAACGTCTTTACAAAACACACAGATGGTAGTTGAGGCACACGGGACAAACTGTAACACCCTTTCATGAATAAATAAATGCTGCGTTACGTGTGGAGCCACTTCCAGCATGTTGTGTTCTGCTAGGAGCTACAGGTGCAATAAAAAGGACACATAGTCTTTAAGTCGAGAACAAATGTGTAAAAAAATGTGATGTCACCATTATCATGGCCAAAATAATTGTTATTCACAATCTTATCCCAATAATCATCAAACTTTTTAAAAAATCTCTAAAACGTAAATGTTTTGTACATAAAAAAACATTTTTTTTTATGGCAGATGGGACTTAGTAAACAACTTTTTTTTTGTGAAAGAACCATTTGAAAAACAATCAAACATAAATAGGGTAATTATAAATCCTAATTTCCCCCTGGTAAAATATTATATAAATAAATAAAAATATCACGATGTAGGAGTCTGTCCTTTCATGATAATTGTTGTATTATTTTTATTTCCACTTCATTATGTTGAATGGTACAGACAACCATTTACTCCATTGCAAGTGTAATTTACCCTTCACTGAAGAAAACGCAGGACTGATCTTTTAACAAAAATACAGGCATTAAACCAAAAATAGTCCATCTGTCATTGTGGCATACAATGTATGCCAATTGTACTACTTTTTGAAGTAAAAAAACACTGTGGCACTTTTCTGTAGCAACAGTACTGCTTGCCGTGTGGCCTAGGGAGTGAGAGTCACTAAACCGTGGTCCTTTAACATGTCAGCATGTTCACTCTCTCTGGCTCTGCCCGTTGAGGTGTGATAATGCGCCCACCGGCACAAAACACTCTCAGAAGCAACACTATGCAGGTAAGATTGACATGTCACCACGGCAACGTGTCCTCATCAGCTTCAATGACTGGAGCAGACGTGTACAGTCAGGTCCATCAATATTTGGACACTGACACATTTTTCATTATTTTGGCTCTGTACACCACAACAATGGAGTTGAAATAAAAAACCATGTGCTTTAAGTGCAGACTTTGAGCTTTAATGTGAGGGTATTTACATCCAAATCAGGTGAACGGTGTAGGAACTACAACAAATTCAAATGTGGCCACCCCGTCTTCAGTTCCTGCTGCTTCTTGGGGCATTTTCCCTTCAGTTTGGTCTTCAGCAAGTGAAATGCATGCTCAATTGGATTCAGGTCAGGTGATTGACTTGGCCATTGCAGAACATTCCACAGAAGCAGCAGGAAGTGAAGACGGTTGCAGTAGAGGCCTGCAGAGCATCACCAGGGACCAAACCCAGCGTCTGGTGATGTCTATGGAATCCAGACTTCAGGCTGTCATTGACTGCAAAGGATTTTCAACAAAGTATTAAAAGTGACAATTAGATTTATGACTATATTAATTTGTCCAATTACTTTTGGTCCCTTAAAAAGAGGGTGGCCACATTTTAATTTGTTGTAGTTCCTACACCGTTCACCTGATTTGGATGTACATACCCTCACATTAAAGCTGAAGGCCTGCATTTTTTCATTTCAACTCCATTGTTGTGGTGTACAGAGCCAAAATAATGGAAAATGTGTCAATGTCCAAATATTTATGGACCTGACTGTATATCTTGCCCTCTGCTCCCACACACACACACACACACACACACACACACACACACACACACACACACACACACACACACACACAAACAACATGCATCTCTTTGTTTGTTCATGATGTATTCATATATTTTAGCAAAAACTACAATAGCCGAAATAACTCCCCCCTTCCCCCTGGGGATGGATAATCTACATCTCATCATCATTTCATCTCTTTCTTCTGCCTGCAGTGCATTATCTGAAGAGAATGATCATCAACTCTTCAGTTCCCTCAGCTCTATGCAGTGTTTAAGCGTCCTTCAGCTTTGTAGGGAGGCCATGGCGAGGCCATTTTACCAGCAGTAAACTAATGACATCACCAGTGTTACCAATACATAGGACATTTTACCAACAGTAAACTAATGACATCACCAGTGTTACCAATACATAGGACATTTTACCAACAGTAAACTAATGACATCACCAGTGTTACCAATACATAGGACATTTTACCAACAGTAAACTAATGACATCACCAGTGTTACCAATATATAGGACACTTTACCAACAGTAAACTAATGACATCACCAGTGTTACCAATACATAGGACATTTTAGAAGCAAAGATATTGGTTGAAGAGGCCTCACTTTGATCTTTAACATTGGATGACTGTGCCGCCTGGTTTCACCAAATGACGTGTGACTGACCCACCATTTACTTGAGTCTGAGTATGCTATCACAATGCTACCACAATGCTATCACAATGCTATCACAATGCTACCACAATGCTATCACAATGCTACCATAATGCTATCACAATGCTATCACAATGCGTCTCTGCAACGTAAACCCATCCGCATGAATATGCTATGCTCAGAGCAAGTGACGTAGAATAACGCGTTACACTCAAAGAAAGGAAGAGCAAGTGACGTAATATATATATATTTTTTTTAAAGATTACTTATTTTGGGCTGGTCAACTTTACATTCTGGTCCACTTCACACTATTTTAATCAGCTGTCAGCAGCAGGCAGCTGTTTTTTTGTTAGTTTTTTCATCCCAAAACTGTACTGCGTGTACACTGCCAAGCACCAAACAGCAGGCGGACAGGGTTAGGGACTACCTGGTGAACATAGTGGTGCACTGAGCTGATGAACCACAAGCATGTCTTTGGCCTTTCTGTGACGATGTCACAGCAGGATGACCTTCAAGCTGCATTTAGCCTCATCTTTCTAAAACATGTCAGAGGGCAGTGTCTCTGCAGACAAAAGGCAAGAGAAGAAGAGGAATACAAGTAAAATAGGACCGCCACTCTCCTCTTCAGTTTGGAAATCAGTCGAGAGCAGCTTTAGATTCTACAGGACAAACAACATGAATGAGAGGCTCTGAGAGCTCTGTTAGCTTATGCCAATGTTGGGCCCACTGCCTGCTCTAGTAAGGGTGCACATATGCTGTCAATGATTGATCACCCTAAATTCTGTTAGGCAACAGAATCATCGTCGACAACATCAGCAGCAGCAGCAGCAGCAGCCGCCTGGGAAAGAAAACAACTCTTATCATAAGATATTTTCCCACGGGAAGTGTTCATTCCTGATTGTTTCATTGTTCAACTCTGCATTTTGAGACAGAATGGTCCAGCTCCTGCAATGTGAAATGAACAGATAAAGAAAACAAACTAAAAGTAGTTGTGTTTATTTCCCATGTATGTCTCAATAATGCATCATTATGCCAGAAAAGAAGTATTTTGACAATTGTAACCATTGTCGAGGTATGACCTCTGACCCTTACTTTTGTCCTGATGTAAAATCAGTAATCATGGGAGTGTATGCTATTGTTACTGCAGAGTGCACAGCTCTGGAAGGATTACAACGGTTTGATAATCAATCCTATGGTTCTGGCCACCATTTCTATCAGTCCTGATGACATTGTATTTACCAAACTAATGCTAAAGGAAGTATGCAGTATTGCCCAAGAACAAATCGATTAGCATGGATTAGCATGTGGATCGAACCGCCGATCGAATGACGACCCTCTCTACCACCGAGCTACAGTCGCCCCTTACTCTTTTTAAGCATCACTTAACCAAAGGCTCACCTCATTTCTTTCTCCCCTGGTTGTCATTGTGAACCTAAAGTTCAGTTAGTCGAGGCCTCCTGACTGGGCTCATTGTGAGCTGCTCCTATAGTGTTGATATGATGGGCACAGGACACAAACTGGTGCACGCAGCTCAGGTTTTCAATAAAAATATGGAGAGACTTTGAAAAGGCTTTTATCTTTTTTAACTACATTTAATTCTCATCTATTTTGTCAACAATCAAATGTTGATTTAGTCAGTGTTAAATGACGTTGGTCTCGTCATCGCCTCATCTAAGTCGTTGATGAACATAATCAGTCTTAACTTAGTCGTGAAATTAACACCTAAAGCTGTTTGTATAGTCGAAACTCATGTCAATTTTTGAATTGTCTATATAAAAAAAAAACGTCTAGTCTAATCTTTGTATTAGACAGCAAAATACAATTTGAATAAAAAAAACAATACCGCTGCATTCAGAGAATTTAACTGCAACAGAAAAAGGAATGATGACCCAGCGTCGCCGTCTCCTTGACCCTGAGTGTGTCCATCACTTAGCAGCACTGGAGGGAAGTCCTGCTGAGTGTTACGTTCAGCTCTCCAAAGAGCAACCGCTGCTCACCGAATCCATCAAGTCACCTTTTATTAAGATAATGGATTTTACTGTCAGACACACCAATGTCGGTGCTCTCTTCTAAATGAGATGCTGAGAACATTATATATTTTCACCGGGTGTGATTAGATTGTAAACCCAACAGGATGTTCTCTGCACAATTCAATCATCAATATCGGATCAATACAGCTGCTGTTGACATTGTTACAGCCAGACTCCTCCTGCAAAGCTCCGTGAGCTCATTACTGAAGCATTGCCACTTTGGTGAAGGAGAAACACGGACAGTGAAGTTAGAGGGAACAATGCACAGTGCGCTGATGATTAAATTAGCGGGAAGCCAGCTTGTTTCTCACACAGAGGCAACGCTGTTTTCCATCTGTCTTTGACTCTGATGGACCAACAACACATCAGCTGAGCCCGAGGATCAGTTTCTTTATTCCTTAATTATAATCAATTTCATTATGTAGTGCAGTCTGTGCACACGACTGATCTATTGCACTCACAGCCTGATGCTTTTTCTTTTTTCTCTGGGGGGAGTTTTTTTGTATTTTTACATATGATTCAAGGCCAGAGGATGTTAAAGCCCCCTGAGGCAAATCTGTGATTTGTCATATTGGGCAGTACAAATAAAATGGAATTGAAAAGAAGAAAAAAAAGAGACATGGGACTACAGGGGTGAGAGGGAAGTCATAGAGTGCCCAGCAGCTGTAAAAGGTCAGCTGTATTTCATTAGGTGGGGCTCTACTGGCCTTTCAGTCGACTGAGGACGGCTCAGATACAGAATTCTGAGAAAACAAGTATCTGTACCAAATCCCATATTTAGTAGGGGTGGGGGGAAAAAATCGATACAGCATAGTATCGCGATATTTTGCATGGCGATATTGTATCGATACACGGAAGCCAAGTATAGATCTTTTATTATATCAATTATAAACGTTTTGGTCGTAGAATAATAAAATCAATTGCTTGTTCAGTCCACTAGATGGTGCTGTGTTGTTTTGTGGTGAGGTCAGCAGAGGTCCCGGATCGGCGTGATGGTAGGAAGTTGGTCACAACAAAAATGGAGACATCAGAGAAAGAAATTAGAAATGCGCCGTCCGCGTGACTTCCTGTCACTCGCACAGCTGTTGCACGACACAATATTATGAACCCAGACACGAGGGCATTTGATGTTACGACGTTTTGGGGATTTCCACAAAAAGTATAAAGCAGAAATAGTGCTCATCTCCATGGTGGATGGCGGAAATAATAACTGTTTGCACGGAGATAAGCCACGCCCCCTCTCCAACGCGAATGACGCGACTATGTAGACTGTAATAATGACGCGACTATGTAGACTGTAATAATGAAGTGACTATGGAGACTGTAATACAAACAGTTCAGTTTGTCAGGTGCAACATTGATGACTGTTGGTCAGTTTGTCTGCTTGACAATCACATTTTGTTGCAATAAAAATGATTGAAGTGAGATGAACAGACTGAAAACTTTATCTTATTAGATCAAATATGTTGACAAAGTTTTCCTTTGGGGACAATTTACGGTTGAAAAAAGGGAATAAATCTCAATATATCGCAATACTTAATATATCGCAATACTCAATATATCGCAGTATCGTGATAATATCGTATCGGGACTTAAGTATAGTGATAATATCGTATCGTGGGACCTCTGATGATTCCCACCCCTAGTATTTAGCCATCCAAAGCTTGTTGAAACCTTTTCCCCTGAATACAACATGTCAACATGCTGGTAACACTAAGTCAGCAGATCACCAAGTCATAAAGACTTATCATCTGGAAACCATGAACGTCTGTGCAAATTCATGTTACAGATGTGAAGGTATTTCATAGCAGAAGTGAAAACTGTGAAGAGATCCCCAAAGTCATTAGTATTTATCCATTGGGGAATATTAATAATGGCAATCTCACTGTCGAGTCTCAAAACTAAATAAGTAATGCTGCTGGTGGCACTAGTACAAATCCAGAGGATCAAACAAGACATTGGCATTCATCATCTGGGACCCATGACTGTGCAAAATGTCATCGCAATCTAACCAATAGTAGTCAAGTCTGGACCAAAGCAGTGACATTGCCACCGCCGGTACCTTGGCCGAAAACACAAAGTCTTTGCAGTTTCGACTGGCTCTGCCTAATTGCACTTAACTTTTTCTCCACTCAGCAATAATCTCATGGACACAAAGGAATATTGACACCAAATGTGCCTCTCCTTAGTTAATTTAATATAAAGTGCTAATGTTTTCACCCAGGGCCGGCGATTGCTATAGGCGAACTAGGCGACTGCCTAGGGCGACAAATGGGTTGGGGGCGCCCTCACAGCGCACATTTCAGCACTGTGAGCAATTCGCGACCCCGGGCGCTGGCTCCCGCGAGCAGGGACCAAGACACGTCACATCAAAGATGTTCTATTACGGAGAGGACAACAACTCGGCCAAAAATCTGAATTTTTTTCCGAGAAAATGGGACGCTGATTGGCCAAGACTCGACACATCAAAGATCTTCTATTGCAAAGATGACTCACTCCAAAAAAAATAATCGTTTGTGCGGTCTGAAAAATGTGCGCGATCTGAAAAATCTATTGCGCGACCACTTTGACTGGCCCCTGACATTTGCAAAAATGAAGCGGTCTAAACCATCTGGAGCACAGGGACGAAAACGAAAAAAGGAAGAAGAGGAAAAGAAAGTCAAGTATAGGTTTGTTCAATAAACATATTTGAAAAAAAAGAGTGTTTTGCACAGTTTATGGAGTTAATTTAATCCTAACTTTGAGTGTGTAATAAATTATTTAAAATCATAAAAAAGAAAATGTTCTGAAACTATTCTGGTGTTTGTTGTCCATGCACCATTTATTGTTGAACTGCAATGTAGAATAGTAGAATTATAAGTGGGTGAAAAACTGCTATGTAAAGTAAAGCAGTTAAGTTAATATATGTCTCTTCAGTGATGTAAAGTATTGTGTGTCTGTGGGGCGGGGGCGCAAAACTCAATCTCGCCTAGGGCAACCAAAGGGCTAGAGCCGGCCCTGTTTTCACCTCCCACGCAGAGACCTCAGATTCCTCTGGTGACGGGCTGTTGCTGCAGATCATCAGCCCGTTGTCTGATCTGGTTGTATGCGTATGGCAGTGTATTATGTGTACTAAGGAATGTAAACTTAGATTTTTTTTAAAGGCGATATAATGCCTACAGTATCCAATATAACGCAATATATTTCAACCATAGTATTACGAAAAGTATCACACGTGCACCACTGATTCACAAAAACAGAGCTCAGAGTCTGTAATCCAACAAGCATACATTCAATGTTCAGTTTATTCAACATGTTCACTGTTTATTTCATACTAGATTGGCAACAGCAAGTTAACTTATGTTAACTTAAGACTAACGCTAAGCCAACTTTTAACCAAAAACATCATCGCCTGGGAAACTCAATGTCATCCTTAAATACATGAACATAATTGAGCTTCAAATATCAGGAGGAAAAGTGACCAGAATAACTGATTTGCCACAGCAGAGAAACAACTCTTTCAGAAAAATGACACTTTAAAATCAAGATACCATTCCACTGAGTCATCCTAAAACGCTATATTATATATATATATATATACATATATATATATATATATATACAACACCATATTCCCATGGTCATTATTGCATTTAGGAGATAGAGGTCCTTATATAATTCATGACAAAGAGACTTTCATTTCAGCAGTATTAAAGAGGCCTATACATTATGCAGCAGTTTAAATAGAGACCTGCGCGTCCTGGGAGCCAGTGGCTGTCCCTCAGGTATTTGAAAACACAACCAGGTTTACATACTATGAAACAATAATTGTAATTCATAATGACATGTGTCTCCTCCGTGAATCGCCACCTTAACGTGGTGGAGGAGTTTGAGTGGCTCAGTGATCCTGGGAGCTATGTTGTCTGGGGCGTCAGCCCCTGGTAGGGTCTCCCAAGGCAAACAGGTCTCGGGGGAGAGCCCAGACTAAGAGCGGTTCAAAAAACCCTGATGAATTACGGCCCACGGATTGCAGCAACCTCGCCCGGACAAGGGAAACCGGGGCACCCTCCCGGAGCCAGACCCAGGAGGGGAGCTCGTCAGCGAGCGTCTGGTGGCCGGGCTTTCGCCCATGGGGCCCGGCTTCACGAGCCCCCGGCTGAGCGCCGCTATGTTGGAGTTTTCCCCGGAGAACGAGAGGGTCGCCTCCCTGCGCCTACGGGTTGCGGGGAGTAAGGCTCTGACTGTTGTTTGTGCTTATGCACCGAACAGCATTTCGGAGTATCCGGCCTTCTTGGAGTCGGTGGGAGGGGTCCTGGAAAGGGCGCCGCCTGCCGACTCCATAGTTCTCCTGGGAGACTTCAACGCTCACGTGGGCAATGACAGAGAAACCTGGCGGGGCGTGATTGGGAGGAACGGCTTGCCCGATCTGAACCCGAACGGTGCTTTGTTGTTGGACTTCTGTGCTAGCCACAGTTTGTCCATAACAAACACCATGTTCGAGCATAAGGTGGCTCATAAGTGTACCTGGTACCAGAACACCTTAGGCCGGAGATCAATGATCGACTTTGTAGTCGTATCATCTGATCTGCGGCCGTATGTCTTGGACACTCGGGTGAAGAGAGGAGCAGAGCTGTCAACTGATCACCACCTGGTGGTGAGTTGGATCAGATGGCGGGGGAGTCGGTTAGAAAGACCTGGCAAGCCCAAACGTGTAGTGAGGGTGAACTGGGAACGTCTGGCAGAGGATCCTGTCCGGGAGGTCTTCAATTCCCACCTCCGGAAGAGTTTCTCACAGATCCCGAGGGAGGCTGGGGACATGGAATCCGAGTGGACCATGTTCAAAGCCTCTATTGTGGACGCGGCCGCTAGGAGCTGTGGTCGGAAGGTCATCGGTGCCTGTCGTGGCGGCAACCCGAGAACCCGGTGGTGGACACCGGGGGTGAGGGAAGCCGTCAAACTGAAGAAGGAGGCCTTTCGGGCCTGGCTGGCCCAGGGGTCTCCTGAAGCAGCTGACAGGTACCGGCAAGCCAGAAGGGCTGCAGCTGCGAAGGTCGCGGATGCTAAAACTCGGGCATGGGAGGAGTTCGGGGAGGCCATGGAGAAGGACTTTTGGTTGGCCTCAAGGAAGTTCTGGCAAACCATCCGACGGCTCAGGAAGGGAAAGCAGGGTCTACCCCAGGCTGTTCTCAGCGTGGGGGGGGAACTGCTGACCCGGACTGTGGACATCGTCGGGCGGTGGAAAGAGCACTTTGAGGAACTCCTAAACCCGGCCAACATGTCCCCTGGAGAGGGGGCAGCGCCTGAAGTCCTTGGGGTGGTTGCACCCATATCCCTGGCAGAGGTCACTAAGGTAGTCAAAAAGCTCCTTGGTGGCAAGGCGCCAGGGGTGGATGAGATTCGCCCTGAGATGCTGAAGGCGCTGGACATTGTTGGGCTGTCTTGGCTGACACGCCTTTGCAGTGTCGCATGGGGGTCGGGAACAGTGCCCATGGACTGACAGACCGGGGTGGTGGTTCCCATCTTCAAGAAGGGGGACCGGCGAGTGTGCTCGAACTATCGTGGTATCACACTGCTCAGCCTCCTGGGAAAAGCTTATGCCAGGGTGCTGGAAAGGAGGCTCCGACCGCTTGTCGAACCTCAGATTCAAGACGAACAGTGTGGATTCCGTCCCGGCCGTGGAACAGTGGACCAGCTCTTTACCCTCGCAAGACTACTGGAGGGGTCCTGGGAGTTTGCCCAACCAGTCTACATGTGCTTTGTGGACTTGGAAAAGGCTTTCGACCGGGTCCCTCGGGGGGTTTTGTGGGGGGTGCTGCGGGAGTATGGGGTGCCGGACCCGTTGGCACAGGCCATCCGGTCTCTGTACGTCTGCAGTAGGAGCTGTGTTCGTATCCTCGGTAGTAAGTCAGACACGTTCCCGGTGGGTGTTGGTCTCCGCCAGGGCTGCCCTTTATCACCGGTCCTGTTCGTGACTTTCATGGACAGGATATCTAGGCGCAGCCAGGGGGCGGAGAAGATCCGCATCTCTGCTGTTCACGGATGATGTGGTCCTGTTTGCCTCCTCGGACCGTGACCTCCAGCATTCACTGGGGAGTTTTGCAGCCGAGTGTGAAGCGGCAGGGATGAGAGTTAGCACCTCCAAATCTGAGGCCATGGTGCTCTGCCGGAAACCGGTGGACTGCTCCCTCCAGGTGGGGACAAACTGCCTACCCCAAGCGAAGGAGTTCAAGTATCTCGGGGTCTTGTTCACGAGTGAGGGTAAGGTGGAGCGTGAGATCGATAGGCGGATCGGTGCGGCTGCAGCAGTAAAACAGGCGCTGTACCGGTCCGTCTTGGTGAAGAGGAGCTGAGCCGGAAGGCGAAGCTCTCCATTTACTGGTCGGTCTACGTTCCAACCCTCACCTATGGTCACGAACTCTGGGTCGTGACCGAAAGAACGAGGTCTCGGATACAAGCGGCCGAAATGAGCTTCCTCCGTAGAGTGGCCGGGCTCAGCCTTAGAGATAGGGTAAGGAGCTCGGACATCAGGAGGAAGCTTGGAGTCGGGTCGCTGCTCCTTCGTGTCGAAAGGAGTCAGCTGAGGTGGTTCGGGCATCTAGTCAGGATGCCTCCTGGACGCCTCCATTAGAGGTTTTCCAGGCACGTCCAACTGGTAGGAGACCCCGGGGAAGACCGAGGACACGCTGGAGGGATTATATCTCCCGGCTGGCCTTGGAACGCCTCGGGATCCCCCAGGATGAGCTGGAAAGTGTTGCGGGTGAGAGGGAAGTCTGGGTCGGCCTGCTGAACCTGCTGCCACCGCGACCCGACCCCGGATAAGCGGCCGAAAATGGATGGATGGATGGAATGACATGTGTTATTCTGAAGCTGAAGACATAGCCAAATGGTTACATTATTTCCTGAAATGATTTGAAATATACTGGCACGACATCACAGCGAAAAGTCACAGATAACAGCAATTATACATGCTGGGATAGGAAAGCACTCCTTATCAGAGCTTTGAACAAAAGTAGACTTTCAATAGCACAGCTCAAGTTAACTCTGTATATTGAGGGAACAATGTTCAGGAAGAACATGCATCGTGAGATCGGCATTAATGCTTTCTAGTCGCCAATCCCTGATAATGCTGCATTGTGAACGAATGCATTTAGTTCCATATTGGTGAGTTCATGCTCCAAACAGTAAAAATCTGCATTAGGTGAAGGTAAATTACAACGCTATCGTGATGTGTTCAAATGTAATCTTGTAAAATTAAGTTTAAGTTTAATAAATCAATTTATTTGAAGGACATGTTTTCACAGAAATATTAAATAGAGAGAGAGAGAGAGAGAGAGAGAGAGAGAGTTGTGACCTGGTTAACTTCCAAAACAATAGATTTAAGCATCTTATAATACAGAATTAAAACTACTAATGTCCCCCAAAACTGAAAATAATCATTTGAATTTGTTTCCCCTAGGTTTACAGCTTTGGGGGACGGGACAAACTACATAGTGGTACCTCACAGTACTACAAAGTAAATAGCTTATTGTGGAAAACAATAAGCATTTTTTTTGCAAAACAAAACAGTATTAGTGCAGATATGTGTGAGCCATCATGTTTTATCTGTATTAGCGGCTGCAATCAGCCTGCTTTCCTCTACAAATCTCAATTCATGCTCAATGTTGAGTTTAGATCTGTATTTTGTTTGGAGAGCAGAAAATCCGACCTCACAGAGATCTCACGGAGATCGGCTTTTGGCAAAATGCCGAGAATCGGCGAGTTGTGCGTAAGGTAAACATTTAAAATCAGCATTTGCTGATATACTCGATATAAAGTACTCGATATATTTGACACATGGCTCAACACAATGTTGAGCCATGTGTCAAATATGATTAAATACTACTTAACTGCATGAACTGTCATTTAGTACTTTGGCTATTAAATCATACCTCAGACAAATGAATGCTTATTAAAACTATTTTTAAAATGTCTTTAAAAGCACAGCAACCCATTTTTCAAATGGGTTGCTGTGCTATTATAGCAACTATTGCTATAATAGCAATTTTATTTAATAATGAAAAAGACTGCTTCTCAATTCCCAGAATAAAGTAACCTTCAACAATAAAGTATAACCCTGTTTAATGGAGAATGATGATAACACACGCATGATAGTGGTTACTCATGAATCATAGTTGGTCATTCACTCCATATGCAGTATTACAAGTAGTGAAACTGGCTATTAATCATAGCTACTCCACTGATCATTAGTATCCGCTTCAGAGATGTGCTGTACAGTTGTAGCTTTGAGCTACTGTCACAAAGAACTTCTGAAGCGCTCAACGCCGTACAAGTCATAATGAGGTCTTGCTAAAGAAAAGGCTCATACTGTGCATATTTCTCACGATGCCAGTGTGACTTATTGCTGGCTGTTGGGACTGTGCCTTAAATTATGCAATTCAATTCTAATCTACTTAAAGTTAGCACTGTTGGCTCAGCAAATACCACTAACCGCCATTCTGACTCTGCCATCTCCTCGATGACATGCGAGAACCATGTGCACACTATCTCGACCCACAAAACAGCGTCCATAACACTGCTGACACCAGGCCCCACAAGAACTGGCATTCAACAACATTCCACGATATGCGCTGCCCTATTTATGCTCGGTTATTGTTTGCCATAGCTGCTCCTCAGCCCTGTCTGCCCTGTGTGTTCTGAACAGGGTTCCATGTGCCCAAGACATTGGTTGGTGTCAGGGCCATTCTGGACCCACAAAGTACCTTCATTCTGTGGTGGGAGGACAACGTTTTCAGTACTGCCGCCTTTCATTTGGTTACTCACCGGCCTGAGGTGACATTCCACTTGGGCATATCATGTATGGTGCTGTCAGGTATGTCTAATTGGCCTGGCCTCTTGGTCTGGTGCGGTTTATGGAGAACTCAAATGCAGCAGATTGAGGTGCTGTTTGGTACACCTAGCTTTGGTTGGTGACCTGGATGACCTGTGAGACCCTTAAGCCTAATTTATGCTTCTCGGTCAGGTCGACGGCGTACCTACGCCGTAGCTATGCCGTCGACGCAGACCCCTACGCCGTAGCCTGACGCGCACCTCCAAAAAATCCTAACTACGCGGACCGCAACGCTGTGATTGGTCGGCTCAGAACGTAATTTCCGCCGGTTGCTCTTTCCGGTTTGTCTTCCTACACCGCCATTTTTAAAGTTCTTGTAGATCGGTAGTAACAATGGACCAAACAGAAGAACGAATCATCGAGGAGGTCAGGAAATACGACCACCTTTATAACTTTTCTTCGAGGGACTACAAAGACTGCAAAATGACATTAAACTCATGGCGAGAAATCGCGCAAAACACAGCCACACCCCCCTGGCGGCATGGCGGTTAATAGCAGAGCAACGCGGACCCTCGACGCAGAACTTCGAATGCTCAACGACGGCGAACCATAAATTAGGCTTTAGGAAGGCGGTGCTTGGCCGCCGGACTACCTATTGCTTTTTTTTGATTGAATTTGCACCCGTGTTGTTCAGGCCCAGCTGGGAGTACATATCTCATCCCTACGACCTTCATGGTAATAGACCTGTATTAGACCTGTATTACGAGTATTACGAGTAAAAGCGCATCTATTTTGACAGTAACAGCAAAACAGCGGACCTCTGGAAGTACTGAGAACTGAATACGGATTTAACAACAGCGTTTTTACCAGCACAGTCACACACATTTGGAGTAGGAATGTGAATCAATATTTTATTGATATTTCAACGGTTTCTACTTCTAAACCTTCTAAATCTTCTACCTGTCTCCTGGACCCCATTCCAACGAGGCTGCTTAAAGAAGTTTTACCTTTAATTAGCGCCTCTCTACTAGATATTATCAATGGGTCTTTACTAATGGGTCATGTACCACAGTCTTTTAAAGTAGCTGTAATTAAACCTCTTCTTAAGAAGCCCACTCTCGATCCAGAGGTGTTGGCTAAGTACAGACCTATCTCTAACCTTCCCTTCCTCTCTAAGATACTGGAGACAGATCAGTTGTGTGACTTTTTACATAACAATAGCTTATTTGAGGAGTTTTGGTCAGGATTTAGAAAGCATCATAGCACAGAGACAGCACTAGTGACAATTACTAATGACCTTCTAGTTGCATCAGATAGGGGACTTGTCTCTGTACTTGTCCTGTTAGACCTTAGTGCAGCATTCGACACCATTGACCATGACATCTTATTACAGAGACTAGACCAGTCGATTGGTATTAAAGGTACAGCATTAAGCTGGTTTAAGTCGTATTTATCAGATAGATCTCAGTTTGTATTTGTAAACGATGAGGCCTCGATGACCACCGCCGTTCGTCATGGAGTTCCACAAGGTTCTGTGCTTGGACCAATTTTATTCACCTTATATATGCTTCCTTTAGGCAATATTATCAGAAAACACTCCATAAACTTTCACTGCTATGCCGATGATACTCAACTATATCTGTCGATCAAGCCAGATGAAATCCACCAGGTCTCTAAACTTCAAGCGTGTCTTAAAGACATCAAGACCTGGATGACCTGCAACTTCCTGCTGCTGAACTCGGACAAGACTGAAGATATTCTACTCGGCCCAGAACACCTCAGAAATCAATTATCTGATGATATGGTTTCTCTGGATGGCATCGCTCTGGCATCCACCACCACCGTAAGGAATCTCAGAGTTATTTTTGACCAGGACCTATCCTTTGGCTCCCACGTGAAACAGATCTCAAGGACTGCCTTTTTTCACCTACGGAACATCTCAAAAATCCGGCACATCCTGTCTCAAAGCGATGCAGAAACGTTGATCCACTCATTTGTTACTTCAAGACTGGATTACTGTAACTCCTTATTATCAGGCTGTTCCGGTAAGTCCCTTGGGTCTCTCCAGTTGATCCAGAATGCTGCAGCTCGTGTACTAACGAGGACGCGGAAGAGAGATCACATTACTCCTGTACTAGCTGCTCTCCACTGGCTTCCTGTAAGATCGAGAATCATATTTAAAATCCTTCTCCTCACCTACAAAGCCTTAAATGGTGATGCACCATCATATCTTAAGGAGCTTATAGTGCCATATTATCCCACTAGAGCATTGCAATCACTGAATGCAGGGTTACTTGTGGTTCATGACTGTCTGGAGCCAAATTTGTATTTGTGATTTGGGGCTGTACAAAATAAACTGAATTGAATTGAAATGTCATCAACTAACCTTATATCTAAGAAGAAAAAAAATGAAAATTCATGTTTGTACTGTATGATTCAATGTGACACTATAACAGATGTTGGGAATCACTCAATTTAAAAGGCCTGAAATGTGGTAATATATCATTTTGATCTGGCCTTTATATTAAATATCCAGTATGGGCCAGTATGGTCGTACAGTAGTTCCTCTCTGACCACAACTCCATTAAAGTGGTCTCTAAATCACCCTAATGAGCTGTTCAGAGCTGCTAAATCATTTATTTGTTCTGGATTTTTCTGAAGTTTTACAGTTCCATGATGATATAAGTCAAAAGAAACCTATTTGGAGCAGCTCCTTAGATGCAGATGTATCTTTCTAAAACTGATTATTCATCCACTTTTGCCGGAGTGCTTTAGTATGAAAGCAACCAAACTAAATGTGCACTCTTTACAGAGAGTGATGATGAAGTTGTGAGAGGTCACAGCCTTCAACAATTTATTCATATTTTCAAAAAGTCCTCTCTACACACCTACATTTTTCTCATTGTGCCAGACTTGGCAAGTGAAACATGACTTTTAAACGCCCAGCGTTGCAGATAGAAAGACCAGATATGGTACAATGGCAAAAATTGTACTTTTCAAATGAATGGTTGTTATCTTTGCTGACCTGTTACTGACAGTGAATGATGATAAGGAATAAAGTGAGCATCATGAATTTTGGAGGACCTCCAATGCCTCTGGGGCCAGATAGTTATGATATACCCAGTGTAGGCAAGAACCTTTGTGCTGAAATGGATGCCATCTAAAAGTCTCAAACGGCTTGTAGTGCTGAGACAAACACTCTTCATCCTGAGTGGAATACAGTGAGATATACAAATGAGAGTGTGCATAAAACTGCAAAAACAGAGCAAGCAGCATGCATTCTTTGTAACTATTCATCCATTGAACAATTACATTTCTTTAGCCATAAAGTAATGGACTTAGTCACTGTGACATCACTCATTGGTTTGCAACCAGAAGTGACACAAGAGGGTGAAGCCAAGCACAACTGAACAATGAATGAGACGGTCATGTGATAAGTAGAGTAATTTTTTCATAGAATTAAACTAAATAAATTCAGACTATTTTTTTGCAGTCGCCCACTGCTGGCCATTTTGAAAGAATGAATGTTTGGGGAACTTCCGCATTGGCTTTATACAGACGAAGGTCAGCAATAGGGATGTTACGGTTCCACGGTTCATGATAAACTACGGAAAACTTCCATAAAAAATCTAAATCTCAGGTTTTAATTATCATTAAAACCATCTTGTGTATTGCAGACCTGCGGCGAGTGTGTGGTCCAGAGAGAGAAGAGCGACTGTCTGTGCGTGTGACGGAGAGTATGAATTCAGCAAGTTCCTGTGCCTTGCTTGCCACATTCTGATTTAAGTAGAGATGTACTGATTTTGTATTGTATTGGCTCAATCCCATTTTTAAAAGTCTGACCTGCAAATTCCAATTCGTCCTGATTCCGATCAAATAACTTGACAGCAAGGCTGTTTTTTATTTTCACCAACGTCCAGAAAACATTTCAACTGCCCAAAAGTCAGTGTAAACGGTTAAAAATAGAGATTGCTACCCTTTAACTTTATTATATGGTTATTATAATTATAATGGTTATTGCATAACAATCATACAATTTAAATTATTTGGAAATAAAAGATTGTATTTTTATTGGCATGAGCAGTTGTAATTATTTATCATAATCTTTTTAGAGCCATTGTTGTAAAAGAAGTGTTTAGCAGCTGTCAGGCCGAAGTGCATTTTCAGCTTGGATATAATAGTTTTGACAGATCATTCAACAACATGACAGACACAGTTACTGAAAGCAAGCCAGACCAGCTAGATGACACTTATGTCCAGAATCATTTGATTGGTGGACAGTCCCACATCATGTGAATGAAAGTGCCAGGGGGCCTCATTGGTGCAAAACTAGACAAGAGGTCATTATCATTTGTTTGCGTTTACGTGGGGTTAATATGTTCTATGAACACGGTTAGAGGGAATCTATTGGTGATCAGAATTCTAAGAGCCCTCCGTTGTGCTTGACCAGACACCTTCCACATTTAAATCAGGATCTAGATCTGGGCCGGAAACTGATTGACAGAAATATTTTGCAAATATAAAACAGATCTGCAAATGCACAAATAAAATAAATTATAAAAAATATAAAATACCTGTAAATACATGAAATCAATTAACAAATTAATTAGAATTTTTTTTTAGGATCTCAATGCTGCACTTGCAATTTTGCATTTTGTGAGCACAGTCACACATTCTACCGGTCCAAATGAAAATCCACATTTGGAATCGGCCAATTCCTTGGCTCAAATGCAGAGAAGAATTTCCCCAAGGGGATTAATAAAAGTGCATGTTTCATGTTTCATGTTTCATGTTCTGCTTGCAGCATATTGGTGGGGGTTAGACCCATTTGGAGCGCGTGGCCCTTACAGAGCGGGCCAATTGCTGGGAGCCTTAAAGCGCTGCTTGCATCGTTCATTGACTCCAGGGTATTGAAGACGCATGCGGTTGTAATGTTTGTATAAACAGCATCTAGCAGGGAAGGTGATGCAGTCAAGGAGCTGTTGCCTGTAAAGGTCCAAATTGCACCAGTTCGACACTGCACTTTCTTGGGTCTCAAGTAATACACCCCTCAAGTGTGAAGTAAATTGGATGGACGGTTCACACACACACACACACACACACACACACTCCTTGCTTTCTAGTTAGAAGACAGGAAACACTGCAGATGAGAGCAGCTGTCTGGCCATGGGTTCACTGTAACTGCAAGGTCCATGGAAACTGTTACCTCTATCATCAGTACCAATTTGTCCAGCTGGTACTGCAGGTCCAGTGAGAGCGTCATCGTTGCTCCTGGGGTGGGATGGGGGGATACTTCCTATCCCAGAGACCTATGCACTGATCTGACTTCCATTCTGTCCCCATCATGCTTTGTCTTTGGGGAGGCAAACGCAAGCCACATGTTAATGCCATGCCTCGAGGTCAAAACAATGAGCAGTTCTTTGTGTTGGCTGCTAAGTGGCCTATTCCCAGGCAGTGTGACCCAAGTGCCGCCCACAGATTTGCTGAGTGAAAACATTAACAGGCGCACTGGGCAGACTGCCTGCTCTTCAGTAATATAATCAGCTTGGAGTTCAGCCAGAGCAGAAATTTAGGGAAAATGTTGAGTTGGTCGGGCAATAAAATTGTGACACTGGTCAGCTTAATGAGATTCATTATTTCCAGTGCCGGCACAACATCAAGCTGAATGATTCAAACTTAAACGATACACTGTGGAGGATATATTACAACCTGAATATCACAGCACACACCGGTTGCAAGAGACTGTGCATGCAGTTGTTCTTATCTTATATCATTACAGTTGGCTGTTATACTCTTAGACTAGTCTCATTCCCAAAGCACTTGACTAAAAGGTGAAGTGTGTAGATTCATATATCGAGTCCATCTAAAATGTAAAAGACTCTCTTGGTGCAGCAAAAGCCAATTGGGGAATACAAAATACTATATTTTCTCCTGTAGTGTAAAATACAACCACTAAGCTGTCCACTTAATTCAGTTTACCTCAAAGGGAAGATACAGTAATTACTTAAAGTCATTAGGTTATCTATGACTTGTATTGCCTGCTATTGGTGATCAGTAAAGCCTCCATTCTCACAATAGTAGGAGGAAAGGCAGTTTGCATGTCATGGCTAGTAGTACGTCGTAGCCTAAACAATGAATAATCGAATAATAGTTGATGGCATGGGCTCCATAGATTTACCAGGAGGGTTTAATGGAAAGGATCAGACTTTTTCAGGCTCACAGTATCTACTAGAGACCATCTTGCAATGGATTAACACCAGCAGCGTAAAGTGCCTTTGCAAAGAAAATATATTTAACATGGTTCACTCCCATCTGGGTGACACCAAATCCACTAGATCTGCAACGATACAGCCCCGTTTATCAAAATAGTACATCCTTTCTAGAAGCTAAAAGGAGCCCCCCCTCCCCCACACACATGCAGACTCACAGACTTAACAGGCACATCCTGACAGTCCTGGACTGTCTGTCCAAGTCCACATCTCATTAAGTCTGTTCTGTGGTTAGCTGGCAGACCATAGATGCCCAATATAAGTGTGGCAATGAAAATGAAACAACAACAATAATTGCAGAACAAATGATCTGCAGGCTATATTTCATATTTGCTATATTTATTTCTGCAGACATTGTTTAATCATAATCTGCAAAGTGTAACCAGCAGCGGCTGGGTTCTAACTAATCTCTACGATAAGATTCTGCATTCACAATGTAGAATCTTTCGGCAACGAGATAAGATTTTGGCACGGGAGGCATTCTGGTTTCCGTTTGTAGTCTGAGTAGTAGAGACGAATCCCCTTAGAGCAGGCTTTGGTTGAAGCAGATAAACAGTCCGTGTGGAGAGCAAAGAAGGGCGGATGCATTGGCCGAAATGCAATCTGGGAACCCTCCAGCTATTGTCTGTAGATGACTTAGCTTTCTGGTGGTTTAAAAATAGCTTGTTACCTGGCTATTTGTCTCTCAACTCCATCGGACTGTCATCAATGAGCAAATTCAAATTTTATTCAAGTTTGCCAGGCAAGTCCATGTGGTGGATTTTGTGGTGGATTGTTGGATGCATCTGACACCTGCTACATCTGCTGCAACCAATTCCACGATCCAAACCATTATTATATTTGTTGTATCTATCTTGCTCAAGTACTCATTTCTGGACTGCTTTCTCCTTCCTGGTCAATTGCCTTATTGATTTAAGAGTGTTTTTCTGTTTTTCTGGCCGCTTCATTGGATTCATTGGATGTCTCTTTTAAGTGTATTTGCTACTCTGCTGTGAAGAAAAACTAAGAAATGTTTCATCACCTTTTAATAAAGCACACATTTCCCTCTGTGATGCAGCTTCGTTGTTTGCCTTAAAACAATGTCTCCACTCTGCGAAAATAAACGTGTTCAGCTGAGATTATTGGAGCTCTTTGTTTCTTTGGCCGCTATTTATAAAAATCCTCAAACATCTTGGTTGACCTTCTGTGAAAGAAATAATGGCGATAGAACTGTGAACAACTGCTGTGAGAAGGCAATGGAAAACAACAAAGGAGGAGGGCAATTTTAACTTCACAAAAGCAAACAATTATTGATGACATTGAAGCACTGAGCTTCACAGTCTTTTATTCATAGGCATCACAAATTACAGGCAGCAGACGAGGGAATAATGGAAGTGTAGTTTTCTTTCCCCCACTCTTGAAGATTTTCCAAAATAGAAAGGAAGACTGGAGGTCCTGAACAGACGCAGGAAAATCACTGGGATATTAAAGAACGGGTCGATGAAGGAGCTTTAATATCTGAGGCTGTTTGTAATGTGTTTCTGTTTATCACAACTTTCATGTGGCGTCTCAGAAAGGAGCCGAAGAGAAGGTTTGCGTCACGGCAGAACCGTTTAACGAACGCTTCCGTGGTGCCAAGATGAAGCCGTCTCGTGGTTTACAGGAGCAGACGGCGAAGAGATCGTGTGGCTTCTCAGGGGGAAAAGTCAACTTTAAATGAGGCGGATTGAGATGCAGCTTAGAGCGCTGCTTGGTGAAACGCTGCAGTATTATTTAGCTCATCGTGCTGGAGGCTGAGACTAAAACAGATCTTCCACATCTTGATCTCAAGTATTTGTTGAACGGGTGCTGCAGGAGAAAAGGAGGGCTCCTGTTTCAAAATGAAGTGTATATACTATTTGAAAAAGTCAATCCGTTTGTATGATATCCTCCAAAAAGTTACTCCTAATCTTTTGTGCGTTTTCCTACGAGAGCTTACGGTCTTTTCTATATAAACGTCAGTCTTTAGAGGAAACTCAGTCTCTTTCGGCATCAAAACTAGGTAGTTAGGTTTAGGCATCAGAACCACTTACTTTTAGAAAAGATCAGTCGTTTAGGTTAAAATACCCACGGAAGTGCCGTCACTGAAGTACGCAAGTTGAGTCATCCAAAACATCAGCGTGGACGTCTCGCTTCACATGAGAACACACTCCGGTCTCCTGGCTGCACGGTGGTGGGACCCCTCCACCTCATTTGAGATTATGGGGATGACGTACGTTGCTTTAATGTGCAAGAGGGAAATAGTCACTGAAATAGTCCTGAATGACAGTTTGAAAGACAACACACTATTTAGATGTGGGGTTGTTTATGTTTGAGAGCTAAAAAATAATTGGTTTATTAATCTTTTACACGATCAATAAATAATTGATCTACAACAATTTTGATAAGCAGTTCATTGTTTTAGTAAACATTGTTTAAAGGAAACAAAACAATCTATGTAATCCATACATGATTGATGACTAAACATCTGTTTCTGACTGTTGGTCAGTACATTATGGGCTCAGGGAGATTACACTGGACAGCTTTCACTGCTCTTGAACATTTTATCGATGGAGTAATTAATTAATTAGCAAGGCAATGAAGGACAAATTATTCACTAATTAAAAATGATCTCCTTTCTCTTATGGTGTGCTATACATAGACTGTTAATTGCACTCCAACAATGACCCAAAGGTGCTTAACGATGACCTCCAGTCTACTGCATCAACCACAGATAAAGGAGAAGAACATCTATTCATTTAGGAAAGTTGACAGGATGACAACACCAGTCCCTGTGAAGAGGATCAGACACAGAGGGGAGGAGATGAGTGCAGCTCCCTCTAACACACCGCTTCTAACCCACTTTAAATGTCACCTTGAGAGAGAATCACAAGCCTGCTCTGCAACCTCGGATGACGTGCGTGTGTGTGTGTGTGTGTGTGTGTGTGTGTGTGTGTCAGAGGTTTTACTTTCAAAGAATGTACAACCCAGTGTTGTTGAAACCTCTGCACACCTGAAGCAGAGCATCAGCTGCCTTGATCATCTGTGTCAGAGTTTCAAAATTAGGTCAATTCTGCAGTCTGGCTTTTTATTTGCACCGTGGACACACACACGCGCGCGCGCGCACACACACACACGCACACACACGAACCCTCCGCTCCACCATGCACGATCAGTTTAGTCAAACGTGAGGTCAACCTCCCCGCTGCTCGCTCACTTTCACGCGCATCCCGCCGCGTGGCGCGCAACAAGAATCTCGGCGAGGGGAGAAAGAGAAGAAGAAACAGGAATCTGCATGCAACACGACGAGCATGCCTTTCCCCCGCAGTAAAGCATCCCCATAAAGTCACACGCCTCGCGGATACAGAGGAAGAGAGGAGCAACATATTTAAAAAAAGAACAAGAGGAAGACGTGACTGACAAGTGGAACGCGGATGAAGTGTACCTGTAACTCCACGCGGCAGCCCTGGTAGACGTGTGTCGGGAACACCGCCAGCTGGTGTTGCACTTGGAGGGAAAGTGTGTAATCCATGAACCAGAGGATGCTGAAGAGGAGCGGGCAGAGCGGGAGACGCGTCTGTTGGCAGCGGCACTCCACTGGAGTACAAACAACCCGCCCCGCTGCTCCCATTGGCCGCGCGGCGCGCAGCGCAGGCAGTGGGAGCGCGCCTCAGATCATGTCTTCTGGTCTGCCCCCATCACAGGGGAGCAGTGGCCCACGAGGAGAAGATCTGTGTTTCAATGGAGATGCTTTTATTACTAGCAGCATACCGGTATTATCCTCTGTATATTATTATTAGTATGATTAGTGGTAGTAGTAGTAGTAGTAATTCAATTCCATTTATTTCTACAGCCCCATATGTCGTAGACCAGTAGTAGTTGTGGTAGTAGACCAGTAGTAGAAGTAGTAGTGGTATACATGATGGTAGACCAGTAGTAGTTGTGGTAGTAGACCAGTAGTAGAAGTAGTAGTGGTATACATGATGGTAGACCAGTAGTAGTTGTGGTAGTAGACCAGTAGTAGAAGTAGTAGTGGTATACATGATGGTAGACCAGTAGTAGTTGTGGTAGTAGACCAGTAGTAGAAGTAGTAGTGGTATACATGATGGTAGACCAGTAGTAGTTGTGGTAGTAGACCAGTAGTAGAAGTAGTAGTGGTATACATGATGGTAGACCAGTAGTAGAAGTAGTAGTGGTATACATGATGGTAGACCAGTAGTAGTTGTGGTAGTAGACCAGTAGTAGTTGTAGAAGTGGTAGTAGTGGCAAGGCAAGTTTATTTGTGTAGCACATTTCAACAACAAGGCGATTCAAAGTGCTTCACATAAAACCATTAAAAGCATCAAAACATAATGCAGAGAAAACAGGATTGAAAACAGTTAAGAAAAACATTAAAACAGTCAAAAAGCTAAATAAAAAATATAAATTGAATAAAAGTTGCAGTGCAGTTTAAGAAATAAAATGCAGTAGGGTCAATATCACCATAAGGTGCCTTTGGGACTTCCTATTTCCCCCCAAAAAATTAAGATGTTCCATTGAACTTCATATGCATTGTATTATGTAGATGTTATGATTTATGAAATGCATGTTGGTCAAGCTCCACCACTTATTTATAAATTAACTGAATGATGACAATATATATGCAAACAGACAAATATGTCTACCCGCCAGGGACAAATTTAAAGTAGAGTAAATACATAGTGATTATAAAATGTACATTTTCAAAAAGATATTTAGTCCCTTTCTCAACAATATATTTTGCAAAATAAATTATGCAAATAATGTCCACCCTGCAATAGAAAACTTGCTGACAGGGTAGACAATGACAGAGTGGTCATTTGTGGCTAATATTAGCATTTAATGAGCACATGATGGACCTTCAGTTAGCAACATGATTCAGTTAGCAAGGTGACTGTACTGTTTAACAAATAGATACGAATTTCTGAAAGTTTTTTATTAATTGATATTTTACTATGACAGAGTTGACATGATATGACAACATAACACTACACACATCATATGATGAAAACTATGAAATATAACTGTAAATACTAGTCTGCAACATGCCACTGTTTCAGCCTCCAGTGAAGGTGGTAGTGATGTCACTGAAAACAGGTTTTCTTAAAGGGGAAGTTACCCCATAATGACAGGGTGGACAGCAATGTCAGGGACACGTGAAAAATGTTCAATATGATTATGAAAATAGAATATACATGATCAAAATGACTCATTTTATCAAATAACTTGTTGTGGACAATAAAACCATATCATTTTTTGGGGGGATTTAATATAATTTAACCATCTATTACACACACACACACACACACACACACACACACACACACACACACACACACACACACACTGTAGTTAGCAGAGCAGTGTGTGGGATATGACAAAATCACGTACAGCCAATGAAACAAAACATTATAAAATAATGAAAACACATTTCAAGAGACTTATCATTGTCTTGATATGTGTGTAACTGTTTGGCCATTCAGTCAGCTGAGGTGGTTCAGCATCTAGTCAGGATGCCTCCTGGACGCCTCCCATTAGAGGTTTTCCAGGCACGTCCAACTGGTAGGAGACCCCGGGGAAGACCGAGGACACGCTGGAGGGATTATATCTCCCGGCTGGCCTTGGAACGCCTCGGGATCCCCCAGGATGAGCTGGAAAGTGTTGCGGGTGAGAGGGGAGCCTGGGTCGGCCTGCTGAACCTGCTGCACCGCGACCCGACCCCGGATAAGCGGCCGAAAATGGATGGATGGATGGATGGCCATTTATAAAATCACCTCAGAGTTTCATTATTCTGCTACATTTTCATAATAACTGAGTGATTCTGATGAGGACACCAAAGGCACTTTATAGTGATATTGACCCAGTAGTGAGATGCAGCAACTGAATCTGGATCAATTAAAGGCAACAGCAAACAGAAAAGTCTTCAATCTGTATTTAAGGAGCTGAGGGTCTCTGGTGGTCTCTGAGGGTCTCAGCAGACCTGCAGCTTTCAGGGACCTTGTTCCAGATATGTGGAGCAGAAATGCTGAACGCTGCTTCTCCATGTTTAGTTCTGAGTCTTGGAATAGAAAGTAGACCAGTCCCAGACCACATGAGGGGTCAGGATGGTTCATAAGGTAGACCAGTCCCAGACCACCTGAGGGGTCAGGATGGTTCATAAGGTAGACCAGTCCCAGACCACCTGAGGGGTCAGATGGTTCATAAGGTAGACCAGTCCCAGACCACCTGAGGGGTCAGATGGTTCATAAGGTAGACCAGTCCCAGACCACCTGAGGGGTCAGATGGTTCATAAGGTAGACCAGTCCCAGACCACCTGAGGGGTCGGGATGGTTCATAAGGTAGACCAGTCCCAGACCACCTGAGGGGTCGGGATGGTTCATAAGGTAGACCAGTCCCAGACCACCTGAGGGGTCGGGATGGTTCATAAGGTAGACCAGTCCCAGACCACCGGAGGGGTCGGGATGGTTCATAAGGTAGACCAGTCCCAGACCACCTGAGGGGTCAGGATGGTTCATAAGGTAGACCAGTCCCAGACCACCTGAGGGGTCAGGATGGTTCATAAGGTAGACCAGTCCCAGACCACCTGAGGGGCCAGGATGGTTCATAAGTTAGCAGCAGATCACAAACATACTTAGGCCCTAAACCATTCAGTGCTTTATAAACCAGCAGCAGAATTTGGTAGAAATAAACTACGACAAAATAAACTGAATAGAAGTGTTAGTAGATCAGTAGTAATGGTAGAAGTGTTAGTAGACCAGTAGTAGAAGTGCTAGTAGACCAGTAGTAGTAGTAGAAGTGCTAGTAGTGGTCCTGGGTCTTCCCCGGGGTCTCCTACCAGCAAGACGTACCTGGAAAACCTCTAGTGGGAGGCGTCCAGGAGGCATCCTGATTAGATGCCCGAACCACCTCAGCTGACTCCTTTAGTGACCTCCAGCATTCACTGGGGCGTTTTGCAGCCGAGTGTGAAGCGGCAGTGATGAGAGTTAGCACCTCCATATCTGAGGCCATGGTGCTCTGCCGGAAACCGGTGGATTGCTCCCTCCAGGTGGGGACAAACTGCCTACCCCAAGCGAAGGAGTTCAAGTATCTCGGGGTCTTGTTCACGAGTGAGGGTAAGGTGGAGCGGGAGATGGACAGGCGGATCGGTGCGGCTGCAGCAGTAAAACAGGAGCTGTACTGGGCCGTCTTGGTGAAGACTAATTTACTGGTCGTCTACGTTCCAACCCTCACCTATGGTCACGAACTCTGGGTCGCGACGGAAAGAACGAGGTCTCGGATACAAGCGGCCAAAATGAGTTTCCTCCTTACTCCTCCGTGTCGAAAGGACTCAGCTGAGGTGGTTCAGAATCTAGTCAGGATGCCTCCTGGACGCTTCCATTAGAGGTTTTCCAGACACGTCCAACTGGTAGGAGACCCCGGAGAACAATAATCCAACCATGGTAAATGTAGTGACCATACTTGTCACTTATTATTTAGTAATCTGTAAAGCTGTTAACGTGTATGTTAAACATGATTACCAAACACTGAAAATAAATATAATGTAATGTGAACTGTGTTGTGAAAAGTAAAAACGGAGCAGAGAATTATCTGCATTATTTTACACAATGTTTGCACTTTCCCTTACAGAGCGTTCCAGATTGTTTTTCAGGCACAACAGGCAGCTGTTTTTTCAGCGGAAAACACTTTGAAATCTTCCTGTACACTATAGCTGCTCAGCCCCAAACAACAGACGGACACATTTAGCAGCCAGCTGGTGAACATAGTGTAAAATGTAGGAGCTACAGACACCAATATTTCCCGTGGGAGTTTGCGGTGACCAACAGAGAACTATCAGGAGAGTGACTATTGGACTTACATTCACCATGGTAGTCAGAAACACGACTGCTAAGGCGCGCTCAGTATCAACGTTCACAGTCACTGTTGTGTTTACAGCTTGTTGTGCTGCCCCTCAGGACCAGAAATCGATTAATCCAGGATGGATCAAAAATTCTCTAATAACACCTGAGCCAACAAAATACCAATCATGTGATATTTTTAACCGTAGAATTTAAACTCATCTCTCAATATCCTTTCAGTCATGACTAGATTTAAATGAGCATAATCAAGTCTTAATAATTGCAGTGCATTGTCATACCATGTAAAATACCCAGATGTGCTATAATCAACAGTGTTTTATTTGACAAGCTCGTAGAATGGACCCATAGCTCCTCCCCCTTCCAGCCCTGTGTCAGAATGTGGGTTGAGGTTTAAAGGCCGGTGCAACATGTATGTGCAAATAGAGTCGGCAATGCAAATATCTCCACTTCAGATTATTTCAACTAGGTCAGAATATCAGGTCAGTTCAGAATTGCATTTGGTGGAAGGGGGGCATGAATGTCCTTCATCTGACCTTGAGCACGGGGCCCACGGTCCAGATGGCTGGACTGTCACAACAAGCTATGTTTGCAACAGGAAACATGTCACATCCCCGGGGGCTTCTGTGCACCACATTCACATTTTCGGCATTTCTCCAGAGTGTCCTACAGGAGGCGAGCAGGTATAGGCGCTCAGCGGGGTAACTGACCGACAACTGGCACGCCGACTGCTTCGGGAATCAAACCTGTGACCGTACCATTGGGAATGCAGTCGGCCTCTCCGCGGTGCCACCCTGCTCCCTGTGGGGGGAAAATGCTCTTTGATCACAGCTGCATGCTCAGCCACCAATTGGAGCTGTGAGGAGAGAAACCGTGTCATGGCCAGATGATCTACTTTTGTTCATTTGTACATTTCTTGGCATCTCATTACTCAGTGGAATATATTCATGATATGCGTTGTGGAGGTTGTGTTTGTAGCTGAGCGCTGAGTATTAATTACACTCGCTTACATCATTCCCAAAATCGGATTCCCACGTCCTTCATAGGCTGAGCCTGTTAGCTCCATATGTGCATCAAGTTGAATGTATTTACAGTGTAAAAAGCATTAACTCACCAGTTATCTCTATGAAGCATGAGCGGCAAAATATAGGCCATTTCTAAAGGTTGAGGATTTATGGGTGAAATCCCTGCCTCTGGTAACTGAATATAATTTCACCAGCCTCCCAGAGGAAAGAAGCGGGAGTCATTTTTCCAGTGACAGTGGATCCTCACCCAGAGTTCAAACGAGTGCGCTTCAATGAGGTTATATTATTCTAAACACAGCAGGCAGCTGCAATTAGGCTTTCCAAGCTCGGCCCAGTTAGTTGTGTCAGCCTGCAGCACACATGCCTGTCTGTGGCTGGCTCGCTGTTTTGGCTCCCCACTCTTCTTCTTTCTGTTTGAGCTGCCACAAAAGGAGAGCGAATGCCACCAGCAGTCAGTCTCTGCCTCGCAGACAGAAGCAACCCACCAACACCACGGCATCACACGGACTGGGACCCTGAGAGCAGGAACACAAGCCAGTCCGACTCATCATTTAAAAAAATATATATGAGTATGAATATATACTTACATTGGAAATTGAATACAATACATAATTGTATAATAATCATTGTGTTTTAGTTACCTTGGAATGAGCTATTTACATACTATAGTAAGTCCAGAACGGACAAACCAAGATCAGTGGTTCTCAAACTTGTTTTGTTACGCCCCACTTTGGAGGAAGAACAATGTTCAAGCCCCACTACAAAAAAATAAATGCCTATTGTGGCTGCAATTAATTAATATTAATCCACTGCGGGATTAATAAAGGATTATTAAAAAATATATATATTAAAAAGACAGCATCTCCACCCGCACCCCACCTGTAATACCTCCGCGCCTCACTAGAGGGACTCGCCCCACAGTTTGAGAACCACTGGTCTAGATAGAGTCATTCATGTTGCCGATGTGTAGGATTGGGCAATAATAATAATAATGAATAATACAATGATGATGGCACCTAGTTGTAGTGTTTCCACATATGGAAAGACAATATAATATAAATATACATATAAATATAACACCTGATATTGAGAGAATACACAAAATCAGTTTATGTTTGAAATGTAATCTGTTAAAATGACGCTTCTCTGAAGTGTTACGTTCGTACTAGGTCTCTCACTCTCTAGCACTTACATGTCACTGCACTTGGCAGTTCAAATGTGCAAAGTTGTGTAATGCGTTTTTGTATGTATTCAATACATTACATCAGCAGCATCTCTACATGAACACTGTAAACAATGTAAAGACAATGGAACCTGCTCCTGTTGTTCAACACACCAGCAAGCAACAGGGTCTATTGATGAAGACTCTTAAACTTTCCTTTGCCCTCGGAAACACCCTCTGCTGCACAGGAGGTAGGTTTGATTTTATTATTATTATTATTATTATTATTATTATTATTATTATTATTATTTGTAGTAGTAGTAGTATTATACCTGCAGCACTGTGAGTTCATAAATGGAACAAATGTTATGTGCAAAAAAGTTGTTGCCACTTACATCAACTGTTTATACCGTCATATCAGTACGAGTGAGAAAAGATGCTCAGGTCATGTGACTCACTTTCAGAATGTGTCCCTGTTGAATGTCCCCAATATAGCAACCTGCAATATGCATGTAGCTGGAAAGCATGACAGCATGCGGTACGGCACATTCTGACTACAGATAGTGTTGCCAAAAGCCCCACTGGCATCAACAGCCCCAAATGATCTGCTTAGAATGAAACATCTCCATACTTGTATACAGAGGTCTCACACAGGTAAAGCACAGTGGGTGTCGGCCCACTGCTGCCGCTGCACGGCAACACAACAAGTACACTGACAGACCTCTGACAAACCTTTATTAGAAAGGAATTAGTAAACAGCTTGTTTACACGTGAAATCCTTATGTTGTGTTCAATTATGTACACATCCATGAAGCTATATAAAAGACTAGTGAAAGCCAAAATAAGCTGGGGACAATGGGCTCTGGGAAGTGACAGCAGAGGAGCTGACATATCCTGACAGGTGAAATATGAGTCCCACTGATGGAGATGGATAAGCTAGCAAGGTTCCCAAACACACGTAATCATGCGTTTTGATCTCATTGCACAGCTTTACCTTACAAACACATCACTGCAGAGACTTACAGATGGAAGGTGATATTTTTGAGGGCTACAAAGAAGAGATGCTTCCTCATTCTTTCTTCTTCCACCTTCTGTCTAAACAACTAAAACCAGCAAAACCCCATACAAAAATCACATTCTTTTTGTAGATTTGTTTACATCTTTGGCAAAAAGGCACCATTAAAAGTATGCTAGCTATTAGCAGTTCCTGTTTCAAATGCCGATGGACTTTTAGACAACCATCATTGAAGAAGAAGAAGAAGAAGAAGAAAGCTAAAAAAGTATCCTTTATTAATCCCCTTGGGGAAACTGTTCTCTGCATTTAACCCATCCTACGTAATTTAGGAGCAGTGTGCTGGTGAGGCTCCGGGGAGCAACTGGTTTCAGTGTCTTGCTCAAGGACCCTTTGACATGCGGACTCTGGGGAGACCGGGGATCCAGACCACCAGGGTGGTTTGCGACCGACCACTTGAGCTGCAGCCGCTGATCCCTTTGAATTATCTCTGGAAAGTTTTGAAACCTCTTTTTATCAATGATCTTTTAATCAGATAATGATATCCTCGGGAAGTGCATACTGAATGATAACAAATGTTTCACGTCTGTGTATTTAATATTTGACGGAGAAGGAGAACACTGTGTTACTCTAACTCTCCTTCCCTCCCAGCTGGCTCAGTCTCAAAGCTTCACACTCTAGTTACGCCTCCAGCTTCAGCTGGTCAGGAACGGCTTGTCGGTTTCTGCTCGTTACTTCCAGTGACTTTTCAAATTAAACTTCCGTGTTTACAGGTAACCAACACTCAACACTTTCACGCTTTTTCCATGTATACAGTGTTTTTTGGAAATTAACGGACAGCGCCACCCTTTATCTCTCCCACACTTTCTGTGGCAGGCTTTTGGCTTCCTTCCCTTTTCCCCCCATTAAAGGTTTTTTGGGGGGAGTTTTCCTGAACCCTCTGAGGCATCAGGATTGGACTAAATATGTAAAGTACAGTGATACCTGTAGGAGTTAAGGACCTGGATGAATAAATGTCATTCTGGGGAAAAAATACTTATTTTGTGATAAGAAGATCCAGCATATGCACAGTTCCACAAACTAGAGTGAGGACAAAACATGAGCTGTGGGCCTCACTGACACCCCACCATGTCTCCCACTTTATCTGCTTTGAATTAGCTAGTGGTCAGTTGTGGTATTACACTGCAAAAATTCAGCTTCCAAAAACAAGAAAAAAAAGTAATAAAATTAGAGAAATATTACTTGAAATAAGGCAAATTATCTGCCAACAGAACAGGAAAATTTGACTTGCCAAGATTTCTTAAAACAAGTAAAAGTATCTAGCCTTGAAGAACCCATAAATATCTTAAAACTAGTGTGGCCAGATGAAAAACAAGTACATTTGTCTTGATACAATGAAACAATTTAAGAATTATTTTCTCAATATGTAGGAAAATGTGCTTAAATTTGGCAAATACAAGTACTATCATCTTGCAATAAGGCTATATGTTAGGACATATATCTTAAAATCAGTAAAGCTACTACACTAAAAACAAGTACATTTGTCTTGATACAAAGAAAATTTAAGAATTGTTTTCTCAATATGTAGGAAAGTTTACTTAAATTTAGCATCCAATGCTCTTGCAATATTCTTGAAATAAGGTGAAATACCATGGAATTTACAGAGAAAAATACCATAATATGCTTAAAATCTAGAAATGTGATAGGCTTGCTTAAAGAAATACATGAATCTCAATGCATTTCTTTTCACTTCTTTATTGTTTTTAAACCAACATAGCCCTTTTTCAAGGGTAAAAAACACAGCAATGTGTCATAAAAGTAAAGTAATAAAACATACAACATTAACCTCTAAAATGCAGAGGAAGGGAAGTAAAACGGTTCTCGATCAGCCGATCCGCCATACACTGTTCAGTTATCAGGACCGGAAATGAAAACAATGGTATGCAACCCTATTCAGTAATGAACGTTTTCCACTCGGCCATAGCCTTTTTATACGAAGATGTCATGTCTCGGTCGTGGATGGTGTCCAAGACAACTTCTGTCTGCAGCACAGAGAGGAGTGTCGCTATGCACTTAGGATAGGTAAAGTGAAAGGTGTAATAACACGCCATAACATACATCAGGCTGGCATAGATGGCCTCTTTTGGAAAGGTCAGCACAGGCATGGTTCCAATGGCCAGTATGCAGCTGGTTTCGCAGACAATGACGACAGGGCTGAAGAGTGGTCTTGCCTGAAGAAATGTGTCGGGGTCTTCTGTAGACTGGCACAAAAACAAATATTACCATTAAAAACAATTCACTCTTTGTATGTTATGGTGAAGTAATGTGAAAATGATCATACATGCACAAATCTCTTACCTCAAGTATGTGAAGCACTGCCTCACTTGCATGTCCTAACTTCTTGGGTGGAGCCACAGGTGACGGGAACATGTCTGGCAAAGCCTTCAACATTGCAATTGAGTGCTTTACTGTTAAAAACAAAAACAGTTTCATTTGATTTACTGCAGCCAGTTATTTAAACACGCATCAATATTTCTAAGGGATACTCCATGGTCACAGTGTGTAACTACCTTTGTCCAGCACCGGAGGCCTCATGACCTTTTTGAAAACCCCATAAAACTGTGCCTTCTCGAAAAAGGTTCCCCAGCGGGTCTTCAGTTCATGCATGAAGTTGGAGTTCCCTCGATCAAGGACCCGCTGAAGTTCGTCCATTAGCTGACAGACAAACAGACAGACAAAGAGATAGAAAATAAATATTAAAATCTACATTCCAATTAAAACAAAAATTGTATTTAAAAGTAAAATATATATATAACAATTCCAATGTGTACCAGAACCAATTATTCTCTATGGCAGTGAAATTTGGGGATAAAAACTAAATAATGCATTTGATAAATGGCACAAAACCATCATATAATCTTTCCAACCTGAGATAACCTGATAACCCCTCATACTCTCATTTGAGATTCGGTCAGGTGTTAACCAGGCTAAAGAAGCATAGGCTTAAAACGAATATGTTTTCTTACATGATCCAGTTCTCTGAAGCATGGGTATGCTTCAAGAATCCTGGTATGCCTGTCCTGCTCCTTGATAACATCACTGTCAATGAACACCCGTCTTGCTTGGAATTCAAGGTCCAGGAGCTGGGAAACATCCTTCTTGTTGGGTTTGGCCTTGGTTTTGTACATGTCCTGTAGAGTTTTATAATGTCTCGCCTGGTTCTGTAGGCTGTCAGTAGTTTCTGATGTAAGAAAACATAAAACCAACAAATTAACATAAAAAAAACATACAACTGTTTATATTTCTGCCATTACAGTTTGGCTGGGACATTAACACACAAACAACCATTTACTAAATTATTTAAATGTATGTACTTACCATCCAACTGTTCAACCTCTGGGGTGCTGCATCTAAATTGTGGGGATCTCTCCAAGATCAAAGTAGAGGAGGTGGACTCATCAGTGTCATCAGTGGACGTCTCCTGGCTGCTCTGAAAGCTAAGTTGCCGTGGCCGCTTTCTTGAAGGAGTCGCTCCCTGCTTCTTTTTGGGCGTTGTCACATTCTGGACCCTTTTCAAAAGCTGCTTCTTCACAGATTCCTGACAAGATACAGACACACAACAGATTGTGAATAAATCGCATTAAACACAATTGAATCTGAAATTTGCTCTGATTGATCAGGATGAAGCACATCCCACCTAGTTTGAATGTCAACTGTTTGCAATTTGTCTGCTAGCTATCCAACTGTGTTACGTTTGGAAACACGTATTGAATACCTGAGTAGCAACTTACACACTCAGCTCCACTGGTCGCAGATCTGTCCCGCAGCATTGGGTAGTACTCTACTAGACGCTTTGCCAATACAGTGAGTTCCCGGCTGCATGGATAGTTGAAGTCATCCGCTGCTGCTCTCTTAATTGAAATCATACTCGTAACTGTATTCCTGATTAATCGACAGCGAAGATCTTTGGAAAGAATATGGTCTCCTTCTTCTCCAGCGCGCTGTTTTTCAAAAAAGGTGCTTCTTGATTGCTCCAACTCTGTGTCTGTGTAGACAACACACTGTGGGCTGACAAGCTGTACGATTCGGCTGGCACCATGTTGATCTCTTGGGTTTGGAGAGGGGAGGGGAGTGGTGGAGAAGGGAGTTGGAGGGGTGGGAATGGGGCTGAAATCACAGGTGCCAGAGGAGGTGCCTGGTCTACACCGATCGGCTTCCTGACCCTGTATAAGACATACATTATTTAATTGTAATTTTAAGGCAAAGAACACAACACTGTAACAACAACCAAACGACACCAGAAAACCCATACATCTTTAGAAAAAGGAACAATGGCCAGCAAATGCTTCCTTGATAACAGGAAACACTGCTTGGTTAAATGTCTCCCAAATGTTAAAATCTAACCTCACCTCATTTTCATCATGAGTAACACTCCAAATTGTTCTCCTTCTGAAGAAGTGCTCTGGTCCAGGAAAGAGGTCACGCAAGTCTTCCTTAGAAAGGCTGTACAGCATGTCAGTGCCTATATTAGCAGCTGAAAAACACATTTATCCACATGGTAAATACTTAAGTAATTAGCAATACATAGTTTATAGCTGCAAAGTGTCAGGTTAATATTTTGCCAATCGTATATTACATTACATTACATGTAATTTAGCAGATGCTTTTATCCAAATCGTATACATCGTGTATAATTCATCTTCCGCCGAAAACTAAAAACGCATCTCTTTCGACTACACCTTGAATAAGGAAGGTAGCACTGTACTAGCACTCTAGTAGCACTTGATGTCTCTTATTTATAGCACTTTGTAATTTTCTGTAATTTTCGAAATTTAACTCTAGTGAAGAAACTGCACTTTATTGATTATTGATTATTGTTTTTCTGAGTTTGTACTCATGATTGAATGCACTATTGTAAGTCGCTTTGGATAAAAGCGTCAGCTAAATGACATGTAATGTAATGTAATGTAATAATCCAGTACATCAGTAGGATTGTGCAGAGTAACAGTTATCTTAGTGTTGTACAAGTGAATTTAAAAGCACTAAGGAAATTACTTAGGGCTGCATGTTTATAGTGGAGAACAATACAAATATCTCTAATCTCATACATGTAACTATGGGCTATAAAAGTGATTCATTTTAAGCATTTTACTATAATTACACTAAAAATGTTAATCTTGCTCTGACAAAGATAGTTTAACTTAGTTTCAGGACAATCATTTAACATTATAAAAGCTCAAATAAGGATAATTTATTTTTGAAATTCAACACGTTAATCACAGTAAAATATTGTAAAATAACATGTCGCCTGTGAAATGCTGATCCCTGCAGCTTGGTTTTGGCATTTATTTAATTATAACGTCCAAAAGCAGCTCAAAAGTCACATTTTAATGTATTTGAATTGGTCAGAAACTGCTGCAAGATGATGGCGGCGGCAGAGAAGCACCTTACAAGCCTCAGTGCAGCATCTACTGTACAGGTTATGAGACGTTAGCATACTGTTCGTCTGCCCTTTCCAGGTAATACAGAAATGATGTTTCATGTACCAAGCCTGTTAATAGTAACAACAAAATTAAACTATCAGTAGGTCTAGTTATATCATCAATGTTGACGTAACGTTAAACAGTGAAACACAAATATATTTTGAGTGTAACAGCAGTCCCATGTAGCTATATAATATTATCTGAATTGGCTCGGTGTTGTAGTACTATGGGCTCTGATAGTGATCCACAAGAGCTTTCCCGATCCTTCCTCTCAGTCTCCTGAATCACATAAATCAGATAAACACCCAGTCCATATGCTGATTCATGGTGCTTTAGCAATAGCTTTTCTTAACTGGTTTTACATGCAGAGCTAACAGTATGAAAGCAAAGTGTGCTGCTGTAGACTTATGCTAATTGCTAATGCTAATCGCGATTAGCAACACAACATTGTTTTACAATATAACAGTTAATCACAGGATAGAAAACAATAAACAACTTGCATTTACCTTGTGTAGATCACATAAGTGCAAACCATGGGATAACTGGTCGTCAGCCATTAAGTTCTGAACATTATGTTCTCATTCAACAATTATAGGTTCACTCAACGGTGCTCATTTGCTTCTGCCGTCCACTATCACACCTCTAAATCCGCTTAAGTCCCGCCCCTCTACCTGAGACTAGATTGGATTGGCTGTTAGTCTCAGGACAACCCAATTAACACACAGAAAAACATAGATTGACAGATTACTCTGTAAAACAAGTTAGGCTGTGAGGAAGCACATGCTGAATCATGTACACCTTAAGCAAACTATGCTCATTTGCATAAACTTTAACTTTTGCACTTTTAACTTAATGTTTTAGACAACTATTTACATCCTGATGTCTAAATTATATTTGTAGACATGAGCATTAGAGTTGCATCAACAGAAAGGGCGGGAAGGATGCGAAGCTAACTTAACATGTTAAATAATTGACTGTCAGTAATGAATTGCTCATTTGCACTTTAACACTGTTTCTTGCAATAAAGCACGATAAACCAAAGTTACATGTTTTAAACGAATGGCCGTTCCTGCATTTAACTGTGTACAGTCAACATTAACTTAACTACTAGCTAACGTTAGTTAGCTCAAATTAGCATGCTAATTTGTTAGCCAACTTCCCAATTAAAATAAATGTTAGCTTGCTAAGAAGAGGTAGACATGTATTCACAAATGAACATTACCTTTAAATACTGCAGTTGCTACATGATCCATGCCCGGATATGTGGCATCCATTCCATCTTCATCCATGGCGTCTTGATGACTTAAAGCAGCTCTGACTTGATGAGCTAGCCACCACAGCGCAAGCTACATTGTACGTGCTGTGCTCTCAACGGACCCTCTTCGCGCTTTCCCACGGGAAGGTACCATTTCTTAAAGAGGGGTGATCTAAATATTATAAATATTTTAAATATTGAGAATAGTATTAACTGAGTCACGGTTATAAATTAATATGTATATTTAGGAATACACCTCCATCGACAGGTTATTTACATAGACGTTATTATGGTATATAACGTTATATAAAAATAAGATTCACAGGCCTCCCCCTATTTAGCTAGATAATGTGATGCTACGTCAATAACTACTGGTGAACATCAGTTTCACGTCTTTTTTTCCCAACCTTTTCATGAACTTCAGGGGGAACGTTTTATTTGCGTTTGGTTTTAGTAAAGTTCAAGATGCTTTGGCGGTGCTTTATCTGCTGCGTTTTTATTTCTTTTTCATTGAAACTGTTATTGAGCCATATCAATCGACTGCACAGTCGCAGTCCTGATTTCAGGTTGCTCTGTGGTATTGACGGATGCACTGAGGAATATCGAGTGTACAACTCCTTCTACCATCATGTAAAGAGAAGACACTCTCAACACCTTCTTGAAGGCACCAGACCAGGTGACGGCCTCCAAGCAGGTGAACATCCACTGGAGGAAAGCCAAGTACTGCCACAACAAGTAAGTAACTTAGCTAGCTAGGATTGTTACATGGTTGGTGTCACCATAGTTTTATGAAATCCATTGGTGCTTGTTAAGTTACTTAAACAAAATAAAGAAAAATGTTTTCCTGTTCATATTGAAATGGGCAATCTAACAAACAAAAGTAACTTTTTTTAAATTGAAACTGAGCTGTCATTATCATTACGATGCTTAGCCTGCTGTTGGATATAACTCCATATATTTCTGGTCTAATAATACCTGTATGATTATTAATAATAGCAGGCTGCAGGGCATCTAGAAATTAGATTATTTTTTGGTTTGAGTTTTCTATTTTATTTGATCATCCACTTGATATATTTATTGGAAGATATATATATATATATATATATATATATATATATATATGTTTTCTGGATTGAAAAAATATAATAATGAACAGACAAACCAAAGTCATACTGCTAGACAATAATTGTAGCTAAAATAACTTTTATGTCTAAAGCTTGGATAATGTGAAAATAATCAATGATAAATAGGAATGAAACACTTAAATAACTGTTTTGGTGAAACTACACACGATTTAAAATAATCAGTTTCTTTGATATGTGGTACACAGGACAACATTCAACCCGATCAGCTTCTAGCCAACTCCAGCATCACTGATCACCAACTCCATACACAGGACTCAGATGAAGGGCAAATGGGCATTGACCAAGATGGAGCTGTCACAGTGCAACAAGTAAGTTACTCAGTTGGCGACAATCTACTGAAATTGACCATCAGGGATGCACAATAAATATCGGATCTGTTAAATCATTGGCTCATATTGGCCTATCATTGCTATATTAATATCTGATTTGACAGATTATGTCAAAGCATTTCATTTGACATACATTTTCTAATGAACCTTACTAAAAAACTGAAGCCACGCTCAGACTTCGGGGCAGATCTTACCCTGATTCACAGCTCCTGAAAATCGGCGGAGAAATTGGGTCTGGGCCCGTGGTCGGTACCGATGTTCGGCCTAGATCATATGGTAAATGTGAGGTGTTTACAGATCCAATCTTAAACCTCCCATCTGAGCCTTTCTTACCCTCAGGTTATACTACAGATTATATGAATTTATTTTTAAAATACAAAAATGTGAAATTATCGGTATTGGCGATGAGCAAGTGATGATCTGTTATCGTAGCGGTTGGAAAAAATTAATATTGTGCATCCCTATTGACCAAATACTTTTTAAGTGCTTAGCTATACTTATAGCATTCATAGTTGGTCTTTACAACCATTTCTTCTGTCACAAATATTATGTTTGTAATGAACTAGTAATGTCTTACCTGCACATTTCAGGATGCTACATTAAATTTGCACTTTCTTTAGGATTTGACAACACATGCCACTGCCTTCGTGATGAATGCCCGAGCCAAGCATCGTCTCTCACAGGTAAGATGTGTTTTTCAGAGCACAGCATTTGGTTAGTTACAAAGTTATGCAGAGCATTTTCAAGAGTTCAATAGTGCTATGTTATCCACATTACCGTTGCAGATCCCTTAAACAAAACTGCAAGTACCATGATGGTGTGTTCCATCCTGCAGGATAGATCTCTCTCTCTCTCTCTCTCTCTCTCTCTCTCTCTCTCTCTCTCTCTCTCTCTCTCTCTCTGAAAGGCATGAATGACATTGTTGCTGGGGTACAGCAGTATCAGTCATCACTATTGGACAACCTCAGGAAGCAGATGGAGGGAGTGATGAAGAAGCATTCAGGGAGCACATCAGGTCAATTTGAAAAAGAAACAATGGATATATTTGTCAATTTCATTGACCCTTTTGCTAGTGTTGCAACAACATTTCGACAGAACAGTGTTATCAAGAAGCAGTTTAGCTGTTTGGACGCAGAGGAAATTCCAATTGCTCGAACCATATGCAGGAAGAAAAATGGAGGATCAAAAGACTTTTTCATTAAAGACAAACTGTTTCAGTATGTACCATTAGTTAAAAGTCTAGAACAGTTATTATCACACCAAAGGATTTTGTCTATGATTGAAACGGGACCACAGAGGTGCAGGGAAGGTTTTTTTCATGACATTGTTGATGGTGCTCTTATAAAATCACATCCCTTATTTTCAGAGAAACCAAATGCATTGCAGATTGTTCTGTACACGGATGAAATAGAGATCTGTAATCCACTAGGATCCTTTGCATCAAAAAACAAGTTGTTAATGGTATACTACACCCTAGGAAATATTAATCCAAAATACAGGTCTAAACTGGCTGCTATTAGGCTACTTGCCATGGCTAGATCAGCAGACCTCCGTCAATCTGGTGTAGATGTAATATTGAATAGAATTAAGGAAGACATGGATGCATTGTACAGTGGGGTTAAAATGCAAACTATTAACGGAGAGAAAACGATATATGGTGCTATGGTCTCTCTCTGTGGCGATACCTTGGCACAGCATGAACTAGCGGGCTTCAAAGAGGGTGTGGGCTTTGCCTACAGTAAGTGCAGACATTGTGAGTGTTCTTTTGAGGACATGCAGTCACACTTCAATGAGGATGCATATAATAAAAGGACATTGGAGAAACATATCAGACAGTGTGATGAAATAGAAAAGGCAAACACAGACTTGGTTCGCAACAGCCTAAGAACAACATACGGGATCAATCGAAGGAGCAAGTTAGTTGAATTCCCAGCCTTTGATATTATACAACAAACTCCACAAGACATTATGCACGTAATTCTGGAGGGCATAGCCCCATTGGAAATTAAATGTGTTTTGAATCATCTTGTTCAATCAGGACAGATAGATCTTGACTCAGTGAATTCTGCTATTCTTGGTTTCCCTTATTCCCCTCTAGATGTTAGAGATCGGCCATCCCCAATTTCTGGTACTACATTAATGTCAAGTGACGGTAAACTAAAGCAGTCATCTGGGCAAATGCTTGTCCTGTTGAGAGTATTGCCATTTGTTTTGGAGAGTTTGGAAGTCAACGCATATGTGCAATTGATAATTAAGCCAATAGAGATTGTGCAGATAGTGTTTGCACCTGTTATTTCCATAGCAACTGTGTGTAGATTGAAGTTACCAATTGAAAATCATTTGAAGATTTGGAAGGAGCTTTTTCCAGACCGCAATGTTACACCTAAACAGCATTATATGATACATTTGCCATCACAGATAAAATCATTGGGTCCAATGGTCAGACATATGTGTATGCGGTTCGAGTCTAAACATTGTTTATTTAAACAATGGGCTACTAAGCTCAATTTAAAAAATATTTGCAAGTCTCTGATTAATCAGAACCAAATATATGAAAGCTGCCAAAATGTTGACCCTTTAATGCACCCAATTATTTCAAATGAAAGGGAAATGGGACCTGTTTCTGAGGTTAAAGATCTCCATTATTTACGTGGAAAATTGAGAGACTTCCTAGGTTTCAATGAAGTAAACCATGCTGTATCAGTCAAATGGCTTGTGATAAATGGTAATAAATACATAACTCAGAAGTCCATGATCTTTGCCAAAGTACTGCATGGTAATATGCCAGAATTTGGACTGGTGAAAAACATATTTCTTGTTGATTCTAGGCTTTATTGTTTGGAATATCAACCATTTCAAACTGTATGCTTTAATAGAAAAGTCATGGCTTATCAAGTTGAGGTGCCACACCTTGCACAGGCCACTGAGTTAGTGGATGCTGAAAAGCTGGTTGATTATACCTCTTATTACACAATCAGCAGCAAGAGCCAAACGTATGTCCAAGTAAAATACCATCTTGGGGATATAATAGAATTGCACAACAGTTCAAATGACTCATAGTGTGTTCCCCAGATATGTCTATTATATACAATTGTATTTTGTCTAGGAATACATCATTGCTGTCCCGTATTTTAAGATTGACAATAAAACAATCAATTCCATTGAGTCGTTATCTGTTTTTAATTCGTAAAGAGATGGAAAGGATGGGAAGCTTGAAATAAGAAATTCTGACTTTGACAAAGCAGTTCTGTACTTGTCAGTGTTGATCAAACAGCCTCATGATTATGGTAATTCTTGTTTCAAGCATAAACTTGCTCAGAACCAGTAATAAAATCTCATTAACAACTTGTAATACCGTATTAAGATAATTAAGGACAAAAACGCTTGAAACAAGTGAAATGCTCCAACATGAAAACTGCCTGGTAAGAAGAAATATCTTGTCGGTCAAAAAACAAGCATATATTGCCTTAATTTAAGATATTTCATCTTACTTAGATTTTTATTTTTGCAGTGTAGTTTTGTTAAATTAATTAAGTCTCATTCTCATTATACGCCCTGATAATCTGTTATTTTGGGTTGCACACAGTATTAGCCAACACATAGAAGTGTTAACTTGAGTGAGTGCTTTTAGCCGAGCATGTCAATATTAAAATGTAGAGGCTCTAAAGTCAAAATGAATAATGAATGTTTAGTAGCAGGTTGGAAGGGATTGAGCAATTTTGCACATATTTTGCCAGCAAGACCATGCACTGTTTTGATCTAGCAGACTATTTTTCCTTGTTTCTGTAAATTAAAGTGACAGAATGTAATAGGTCTTCTCTGAAAAACTAGAAATCAGAGCAGAGAGGATGAATCTGCTCACTTGAAAAACACATCCCACAAGATGAGTTAATGGAGCTTCATTTAAAAAATGTATGACTTTCTGAATATGACCTAGAAGCATTTACAATGTCGCCTGGAACTTATTTATTGTTTCAATGAAATACTAGTCATTGTATTATTGTGCTGATTGAGCTGTCATAACTGCTGCTGGACTATCAGCATTGTGTATGCCAGAGACGATCATCAGAATACAATAGCAATAATACTTTCAATATCACTCGATAGTATGTGATAATGGAATAATTGAGTTTTATGGTAATCTTGACTGTATATACCTGCATGTTATTTACAAAGGGTAATACGATCTGCCCCTTTGACTAAAACTAAAAGAAAAAAGTAGAAAACACAGAATTCATATACAATATTGCTGTAGTTTATTACCTTACAAAAGGATAGAGAGCAGAGAAGGAGGAAAGAGAGAGCAAACGGTGAGAGAGGATTTTACTGCCTCACTTCTTCTTCATCTTAGAGACACATGTTGGTAACTCCAGGTCTCCACGAGCAACCAGCTGACAGTCACCAGTTAACACGGTCACTTGTTAAACTGAAACACCTGTTGCTCTGAACGGGTCCTGATCCTGTGAGGAATTTTGAGGACTTGAGTCAGCTGTTGGAATATCAAGTCTGACAACGAAACAACCAGACAAGTTGATACTTTTCACAATGTTGAATTCCATGTTTAAAGCTCGCTTACTCGTCTGAAGGCAAAGCCTTTGTTCTGCAGTGTCAGCAGCAGCTGGTCTACTGTCATTGGATCCTCATACAACAGTTCATATGATACCCTATGAAATACTTCTCATTTTTTTGTGGGTTGTCTTTCAAAAACCTGAAATTCACATGTCAATTCCCGCTCGGTACAGATGGTCTTTTCAAAATAAACGTACGTATTCACAGGAATGCTTACTGGGTTAGGTTTTGGAATAGATTGAGAAATGCTTACTTAGCTTGAGGAACATAAAACTAATTAGTTAGGTTTAGGGAACACAACTTGAGGGCTTCGTCTCACTGGGTCCAACGCGGGGAACACGCTACTGGAGACCCAGGCCATGTAACTAGACCCACTGGAAGCAAGGACCAACCAATAATACCGTGTCTCTACATTTACAGAAACATTCAGTATTCATATTTTATTATACTGTATATTCATTGAAAATATTTTCTATATTGATAACAAAAAAAGGGAACGGCATTGCCAACGACATGGGTTATTTGTTCTTAACTCCTTCCCTGCTAAATCATAAATAATTCAGGACCACAAATGTCAAATATAGTTTCATAGAAGCACGTTAGCAGTTCCCCCTACTTTAGGATCCCTCAATAAAACACAGAACCCAGCCTGGCCTCTCCCTCTCCCTCTCTCTCTCTCTCTCTATATCTATATATATATCTATATATATATCTATATATATATATCTATATATATATCTATATATATATATCTATATATATATATCTATATATATATATATATATATATTGCAGGGCCTCTGATTTATATTCTGCGCAGACCCTGGTGGTAAATGGGCAGATATGGTAAGCGGACATAGACGGCTCAACACACTCTGGCGCTCCTTTGTGGAGTGCTGGGTTGAAATGGTGACTCCCAGGAGCAACAATTACTCACACGCATTGCAATTACGAGACGGTACGCGTTTGCAGATAATAGCAGCGGGTGGAGAGGAAGACGAGCACAAAACACACTTTGCTGAGAGGTACACGCTCACGGATGGAAGAAGAGGTTTCAGGGGATCACAGTGAAAGTCTGCCGCTCTTGACTCATCTTTAGGACAACATGGGTAATAATAGCTTTGAACTCTGGATTTGTGTAATATTCAAATTCCAAACGACATCTAATAAACAGACCTAAACCAATATCCCGTTCTGTAATTTTTGGATTAGTGATTATAATGAGAAGACAGCCTCGTACTAAAAAAACGGTTTGGGTCCCTATAGGCGATATAAAAATAAAAACACGTGCTTATATGACGTCAGGAAGACTACGTCCATATTCTTTACGGTCTACGGGGAATTAAGACTGTTGTTGCTTTTACTATTCGTTGCATTCATCTACACAAAAGACATTGGGGGATAAATAATCAAATCTCTGCAGGCCTCAGAATGTCAAGACATTTTGACAGAGAAGGCTGGATCTTGTAATCCTGTCATAAGACGCCACGGTCTGAGTCAAGCTCTTTGCTATCTGGAAGACGGGCTCTGAGCCCAAAATAAGACTGCCAGCTCAAACACGCGGCTCTGAGTCAAGGATCCCTTGGCAGTGTACAGGCAGTGTCTTCCCATCTTCACTACCTCAAGGGTGAGAGTCTGCGGGTCATCATGACCATCGCTCTATGACTCCATCCTGCTGTGAGGGGGGTGACATGAACGGCCCCTGGATGTTAAAACAAGAAAGGAACGAGTATCTGAGCTGCACACAGGGATTTATCATCCCCAGACATTTATTGGCATTAGGTAATGCAGTTTGTAAAAGTTTTTTACACGATGAAGATTCATTTTTATTAAAGCAATTTTGGGGTCAATTTCTGTGTCTCTTTATTGCGTGGTGCCTTATTTAATGTGTCAGTCGAGAGACAGTTGACAAGCTGTTTCCAGCCATTACACTGCTTTAGTATGCTTAACATGGTGTAGCTGTTTGCATGCCAACACGCACATGCAAACACATTCCACTTAGGTGCACAATAACATGAACTGGCACATTCACAGACACACACACACACACACACACACACACACACACACACACACACACACACACACATATATATGCTGACAGGCGCACACATGCAGTCTTTAAACCGAGAAAGATGAGGCTGCTTGCTTTTAATTTTGCTTCATAAATCAATAGTAAGGACAATTCATTGCTGCTGTTATAAATGTTTCTGCCATCACCCTGGAACATCTCTGGGAATTAAATTCTCTCAAGGGCAAAAAAAAGAGGACTGCAACCATCAGTGCTTTGCTACAGTACTTGGCTCTTTTACAGAGGAAAGTTCACGGCAACCGCATCTCACTCAATCAGTCGCTCATCAAATGCTGGGGCTCATGCTGGGGCCCATGCAAAACTAAACGTAGACATTTGGACGATAGTTCATCAAGTTAACGTCAACTATTCTTGTTGCCTAAACCTGAATAAGTGGTTCTGCTGAGTAAACCTAACTTCTTGTAAAGATTAGTCAACACTATGCATGTAACGAGTGGAAACGTAGGGTACCTACATACGTAGCTACAAACGTAGGGTACCTACATACGTACCTACAAACGTAGGGTACCTACATACGTACGTACCTAGAGCGTCATAGTCGGAAGCTTAGGGCCATTGACGAAGTGTCAGTATTTGACGAGTAGGGAGTGAGAACATAACACTACCACTGCTACTACTACTATTGTATTCCTGTTTAATTAGTTATTCTGCTGCTGCCACTGTTGCCCTTACTACTATTGCAGCCCGCTCTACAGTTGGGAGAACTCATCAAACTCGGAGGCTCTGGGTGGCTGTAGTTGTGGTGATAGTAAATGAGGAAGTCAGGTTAGTATGAAGTACGATCGTGTCTGTGCCGGGAGGAAGTTGGGGTGGATGGATGGGACTTTCCCCCAGACGCCCGCTGTCTGTGTTCTGTATGTCGACGATGACTTTTGTCAACATACACTAAATGTCTCACAAAATGCCTGAAACATGCATGCACAAATCCCTCCTCCCCCCTAACACACACACAATATGTGTGTGCTTGGGTGCTAACAGAGCCAATTGCATGCTAGGTACTTAGTGCAGTGGAGACACAGCTTTATGCGTCACGCTACAGAGCTTAGGTCAGGCATCCACAGATATGTTTAACAGTTAACATGAGTTAGCCTGATTCTCGGCTGTTAATGGCTCTGTCAGGCCGTATCATGCAAAGGCTGTAAAGGTCATCTCAGTCCACTGCACTGGTTTAGCTATTCCCCTGCCTTCTTTAAAGATAACGGGACATGTAATAAGTGTAGTTTATTTGCTAGGTTGGAGGCAGGTCTCAGTGGGTTAGATGCACGGCTCCACACCATTGAAGCTCAGACGTTAGCTACGTTAGCCAGCCCACCTCCCATAGTCGGTGCGGACCAACTAGCTTTAGCTTCTGATAGCGTTAACTGTTCCCCGGCAGCAGTGGTGGTTCTACACGTAATTACGCCCCGGGCGAGACCCCCCTCCGAGCGCCCCCCCGGGCAAAAAAAAAAAAAAGTAAGTCGGAAAAATGTTTTATTTTGAAAAAAGACCGGATACATCCGTCTGTGCGTAGCCTCAAACATAACATCTTGACACATGTCAAGAGGTTACGTGATACGTTTCCCCAAAAATGAAACTTAAAAGTCCGTTACAACTCGGTGTTCTGGATTAAAATCAAGGCAGAGTTACTGAGATCGCCAAAAAAGCTCTAAAACCCTCAACCCTCAAGCTCAGGGCTCCACTAATGCAGCGTAATGGTGAGTTGTATCTTTATGCACTTTATAATTGTCTTTATGCCGGTCGTATTACGTCATATTTATTACGTCATATTTTGCGCCCACACCGTGAAGGCCGGTCCGCGAAAATATTGTCTGACACAAAACCGGTCCGTGGCTCAAAAAAGGTTGGGGGCCGCTGCATTAGAGTATTGCTCTATAGCCCACAGTGGATCCCCCCGCCCGCCCCACCCGGGAGACCCAGAGGCGACGCCCCCCCCCCCCCCCCACAAGCAGGGGCGCCCGCAGCCGCAGGGGGCGCCAACCTGCCAATTCCCCACACAGTGATATGATAGATAATGGAAAACCGCTTCGCGGCCCAGATGATTTTTTTTAAGTGGTAAGTGGTCGTGCCGCCCCCCACGTGACATGAAAAAGTGCCGCCCCGGGCGGCTGCCCGGTTCGCCCGTGCCCAAAACCGCCACTGCCCGGCAGCCCCCGAGCAGCCGAGGTACTGGGTGACTGTACGAGGGAGGCAGAAGCCGGGATCTAGGCAGTCCTCTGGACACTGCAAGCCTCTTCACGTTTCTAACCTCTCGCCACTCAGCGGCACTGGGAAACCAACCTTGGTTGTCGGGAGCACGATTGTTAGAAACGTGAAGATAGCGAAGCCAGGGACCACAGTCAAATGTATTTCTGGGGCCAGGGCGGGCGACGTTGAGTCCTATTTAAAACTGTTGGCTAAAGACAAACGTAAATACAGTAAGATTGTAATACACGTCGGCTTTAATGACTCCCGGCTTCGCCACTCGGAAGTCACTAAAATCGGCGTGGAGTCGGTGTGTGCTTACGCCAAAACAATGGCGGACTCGGTAGTCTTCTCTGGCCCGCTCCCAAACACGGTGACTGATGAGATGTATAGCCGCATGTCAACTTTCCACCGTTGGTTGTCACGGTGGTGTCCAGCAAACAATGTGGGCTTCGTAGATAACTGGCGGTCTTTCCGGGGAAACCCAGGTCTGATTAGGGGTGACGGCATCCATCCCACTTCGGATGGAGCGGATCTGCTTTCTGCAAATATGACCAAGCTTATTGGTCGACCTCGTGCATGACAGACCAGGAAGCAGAAGCAGAGTTGTAGTCTTACACCCTTCTCTGCATTTCCTGCATTTTCTTTAGGGCAGCTGCCCATCTTTAACTCTATAGAGACTGTGTCTGTCCCACGGCCACTTAAATTAATTAAATCAAAAGTAACCAAAAGAGGAGTTATAGAAAATAACCTCATAAAGGTTAACACCACTATTGCAAAAGTGCAACACGATAGGAGAATTAAATGTGGACTCCGAAATATTAGATCTTTGTCTTCTAAAGCTGTATTAGTAAATGAATTAATATCAGACAACCATATTGATGTGTTCTGTCTTACTGAAACCTGGCTGAGACATGAGGAATATGTCAGCCTAAATGAATCTACTCCTCCAAGCAGGGCCGGCTCTAGCCCTTTGGTTGCCCTAGGCGAGATTGAGTTTTGCGCCCCCCCACAGACACACAATACTTTACATCACTGAAGAGACATATATTAACTTAACTGCTTTACTTTGCATAGCAGTTTTTCACCCACTTATAATTCTACTATTCTACATTGCAGTTCAACAATAAATGGTGCATGCACAACAAACACCAGAATAGTTTCAGAACATTTTCTTTTTTATTATTTTAAATAATTTATTACACACTCAAAGTTAGGATTAAATTAACTCCATAAACAGTGCAAAACACTCTTTTTTTCAAATATGTTTATTGAACAAACCTATACTTGACTTTCTTTTCCTCTTCTTCCTTTTTTCGTCCCTGTGCTCCAGATGGTTTAGACCAGTCAAAGTGGCCGCGCAATCGATTTTTCAGATCGCGCACATTTTTCAGACCGCACAAACGATTTTTTTTTGGAGTGAGCCATCTTTGCAATAGAAGATCTTTGATGTGACGTGTTGAGTCTTGGCCAATCAGCGTCCCGTTTTCTCAACAAAAAATTCAGATTTTTGGCCGAGTTATTGTCATCTCCGTAATAGAACATCTTTGATGTGACGTGTCTTGGCCAATCAGCGTTAAGATGTTTACAGCGCCCGTTTCTCAATATGCTGTGTCTCTGTACTTGATAAGAAAACTCACAGCTGAATCGTCCCTGCTCGCGGTTTAAGGAAGTTTTACCTTTAATTAGCGCCGCTCTACTAGATATTATCAATGGGTCTTTACTAATGGGTCATGTACCACAGTCTTTTAAAGTAGCTGTAATTAAACCTCTTCTTAAAAAGCCCACCCTGGATCCAGAGGTGTTGGCTAACTACAGACCTATCTCTAACCTTCCCTTCCTCTCTAAGATACTGGAGAAGGTAGTCGCAAATCAGTTGTGTGACTTTTTACATAACAATAGTTTATTTGAGGAGTTTCAGTCAGGATTTAGAAAGCATCATAGCACAGAGACAGCACTAGTGACAATTACTAATGACCTTCTAGTTGCATCAGATAGGGGACTTGTCTCTGTACTTGTCCTGTTAGACCTTAGTGCAGCATTCGACACCATTGACCATGACATCTTATTACAGAGACTAGACCAGTCGATTGGTATTAAAGGTACAGCATTAAACTGGTTTAAATCGTATTTATGAGATCGATCTCAGTTTGTATTTGTAAACGATGAGGCCTCGATGACCACCGGTGTTCGTCATGGAGTTCCACAAGGTTCTGTGCTTGGACCAATTTTATTCACCTTATATGTGCTTCCTTTAGGCAATATTATCAGAAAACACTCCATAAACTTTCACTGCTATGCCGATGATATTCAACTATATCTGTCAATCAAGCCAGATGAAATCCACCAGGTCGCTAAACTTCAAGCGTGTCTTAAAGACATCAAGACCTGGATGACCTGCAACTTCCTGCTGATGAACTCGGACAAGACTGAAGTTATTTTTACTCGGCCCAGAACACCTCAGAAATCAACTATCTGACGATATGGTTTCTCTGGATGGCATCGCTCTGGCATCCACCACCACCGTAAGGAATCTCTGAGTTATTTTTGACCAGGACCTGTCCTTAATATATATATATACACAGTATGTATACACACAACGCATGCTCTGATGCAGGAGAGCTGCGTGCCCACGGCTGGTGATGCTGTCGTGTTGTCTGATTTATTGTAAAGATTGAATTTGTCCATTTATACGGTTTTCCCTCTGTCCATCACATGCACAATCGGATTTCGATGAAACTCAATGAAACGATGTGTTTCATGATTTCCTGTCAGCATATTCAGGCGTGTTACAATGAGGGGCAGTTTCATTTAAATAATGAGGCTTACGTCTACCTGATCGTCCCACAGTCTTTTGTTTTGAGCGTGTACCTTGTCGTCGGCTGTAGCTGCGAGAGGAGATGGTGGATCACATTGACTTCATCCCCTCGTTGTTACTCTGCACGTATCCTCACCTTGCCAGACATACACAAAAGGAGAAAGAGGATTAAAGCTCAGTCTCTCCGCCAGGGTGACGGTAGAGGGAAGAAAACAATACCAGGCAGAAACCACTCAGCAAATCCTTCGCTAACCTCATTATAACCTCAATTCAAGATAACTGAGGCAGAAAAGGAAAATCCCCTAGTTCTCAGCCGTGACAGAGGGCTGATCGTTCCTTATCGGCAACACAGACCTTCAATTCTCTTGATTAAGGTTTGAGCAGAGGACAGGCGGCCATGAGTCAAAACAGACTGAGCGTTCCTCTGCTTCTCGTCTGGATAAAATGAATCACCTGCGTTCATTACAAGGCTAAAGATCCGATATTGGCCTGTCAGCTCTGAGATGATTAATATGATGCAGGCGGTTATGTTGTAGAACTCAAAGTTCACTGCTTCTCCACTGGTAACCTGTCTCGAGTTGAATTCAGTGCAATATTCAATTGATGACGCACAACAAATTCAAATGAAATCACTAAATATTCATTATGAACACACAAACATCTTACTCAATGTCCTCATATCTGCCTTTTTTAAAGGGGCTTCCAACCACATCGCACAACCTTCATGATAGTTTATTTAGAGCAAAGTAAACCAAATGAAATAGATTCACTGAAAGAAACTAAAGCACTACATAGAGGGTCATATATCAATATTATTTTCACAGTGTATATATGAATTTGTGCAGCTTTAATGAATATATGAACTGGTTATTAGTGAAACAGTGTCTCTCTCTTATCTTTATTGTTCTGTAAGAAATGTTAACAAACCCACAACACTCTTTAAAGCACAGCCGCTGTAACCTAGTTCAGTCTATGTCCATCATCATGTTTCCATGTGTGCTGAAGGAACTGTCCCTAGATGACGAGCTCGTGGTGAGCGTGGACATGCAGCTGCTGATGAACAGTTCACCCAGCAGCACGGCTTGTAGTTAGAAGATCAATGGTCCTCTGGGGAGATACAGTGGAGAGAGGAAACTACCACATCTCCATGTACAACAGATCAATAGTCCACAGTCAAACATATCATCAATCACTGGGACACTTGGGACCCGGGGCCTGATACCCTCATCCATGATGATGAATAAACTATGAACCCTGGGACTATCCATCCCAACCTCAAAAGAGCATGTCTGTAATGGTGGGGCTCTTTAGTATTCCTTTTCTTTCTTATGTCGTTTTTGGATGAAAAATGAGAGACAATAATTAATAATATGAGGAGTGTGCAATATAGTGCTGGGTGATGGGTACAGATCTGACGGGTCCTGAATAATATTGGGAAACAGCACCATCTCATGGTAGTTTGCCTCAAGACATGGGGATGCATGTCTTGCACAGGATCACGTGCATCTTTTATTGAGGGGAATTACATCTCTGCATTATTTTAAAGGTCCCAATGTTGTGTTTTTTTTTTTACACATTTCTTGCTTCATTCTATTAAACAACAGTTTATAGTGTAAAAGTAAATACCTTTTAAGCATTGCTTTAAAGTAAAAGGCCTGTTGAGGTGCTGTATACAACCATTGTGTTTTATTAAAGATGTTTTTGTGATTTAGAACATGGGGTAGTGCACTTCAGCCTCTTGTTGCCCAAATTAGTATGACAACAATAAACGCAACATAATTATCCTGACAAAAATACAACCCCTCCCCAACCTTTTTTCTCCCTGCTCGTATTTCCCTGAACACACAGTATTGTTTGTCTATGTGAGAAGTGTCTTTCCCTCTAACCTTATATAAACACAATATGTAGAAATGTATTCCCTTTGTCACAAACTGAGCTAGATATTACACCAAGGGGATGTTTGATGTTTTATATGGCCAATGGATGAAATATGTATTCATTGTGTTAGCCAAAGAGTCATTGACAGGCCACTACAAGCATCGAGAGCCGGTTAGACCTCAGAGAGGTCTTTTCTCCTGTTAACCTCTAAGCTTAACTTCAACCACACATAACATCCAAAAGCAGATTTGGATTTGAGACATGCAGTACTGTATACAAAGCAGCAAAAAATAAAGCATATAACAATGAATCAATTTAAAATCATGTTATTAAGCAATCCTCTTTGAGTTAGGAAAAGTAATGCAGTATCAAATACAATGTTAGCTGTTGCTTGTACTGAGAAGTAATGGCACTGACATTGTATTTAACTTCTCTTTAGATGAACGGAAACAAGTCGAGGAACTAAAGAGTAAAGAAGAGGAAATGTATGGGTTCACCTCGTTTCATAGCCTTTCAACCCAAACCACTGCCACCAAACACAGGCCTCAATGGGGCCGCTTCCATTGAAGAACAAGATTCCAGGAGGCAGAGAACAAAAAGCCTAATCTTGGAAGGAAAGGAAGTCGAGGCACACTGTGAACACACACGGATGTCACCTCTCTAGTAAAGCTGGAGGAGTTGAACCTACGCTGATAGAGAGCTGCATGTTTGGTTTGCAGCAAATAGAGAACAAGGAACCTCCTGTGCTGCCAAGCCGAGGATTGAACATCAGAGTAAATGTCCAACAGCATCTCACCTCGTCCTCTCCTGGCCCAGTGCAGGAGACCGGGCCGGAGGTCAGTATGTGAGCATCATGTTATCACATGGTTTAAGCTTCTAGGGCCTGAGGTCAGCATGTGAGCATCATTTATCATTTGGTTTAAGCTTCTAGGGCCTGAGGTCAGCATGTGAGCATCATTTATCATTTGGTTTAAGCTTCTAGGGCCTGAGGTCAGCATGTGAGCATCAAGTTATCACATGGTTTAAGCTTCTAGGGCCTGAGGTCAGCATGTGAGCATCATGTTATCATTTGGTTTAAGCTTCTAGGGCCTGAGGTCAGCATGTGAGCATCATTTATCATTTGGTTTAAGCTTCTAGGGCCTGAGGTCAGCATGTGAGCATCATTTATCATTTGGTTTAAGCTTCTAGGGCCTGAGGTCAGCATGTGAGCATCATTTATCATTTGGTTTAAGCTTCTAGGGCCGGAGGTCAGTATGTGAGCATCATGTTATCACATGGTTTAAGCTTCTAGGTCCTGAGGTCAGCATGTGAGCATCATTTATCATTTGGTTTAAGCTTCTAGGGCCGGAGGTCAGTATGTGAGCATCATGTTATCACATGGTTTAAGCTTCTAGGGCCTGAGGTCAGCATGTGAGCATCATTTATCATTTGGTTTAAGCTTCTAGGGCCTGAGGTCAGCATGTGAGCATCATGTTATCATTTGGTTTAAGCTTCTAGGGCCTGAGGTCAGCATGTGAGCATCATTTATCATTTGGTTTAAGCTTCTAGGGCCTGAGGTCAGCATGTGAGCATCATTTATCATTTGGTTTAAGCTTCTAGGGCCGGAGGTCAGTATGTGAGCATCATGTTATCATTTGGTTTAAGCTTCTAGGGCCTGAGGTCAGCATGTGAGCATCATTTATCATTTGGTTTAAGCTTCTAGGGCCTGAGGTCAGTATGTAAGCATCATTTATCATTTGGTTTAAGCTTCTAGGGCCTGAGGTCAGCATGTGAGCATCATTTATCATTTGGTTTAAGCTTCTAGGGCCTGAGGTCAGTATGTGAGCATCATTTATCATTTGGTTTAAGCTTCTAGGGCCTGAGGTCAGCATGTGAGCATCATTTATCATTTGGTTTAAGCTTCTAGGGCCTGAGGTCAGCATGTGAGCATCATTTATCATTTGGTTTAAGCTTCTAGGGCCTGAGGTCAGTATGTGAGCATCATTTATCATTTGGTTTAAGCTTCTAGGGCCTGAGGTCAGCATGTGAGCATCATGTTATCATTTGGTTTAAGCTTCTAGGGCCTGAGGTCAGCATGTGAGCATCATGTTATCATTTGGTTTAAGCTTCTAGGGCCTGAGGTCAGCATGTGAGCATCATTTATCATTTGGTTTAAGCTTCTAGGGCCTGAGGTCAGCATGTGAGCATCATTTATCATTTGGTTTAAGCTTCTAGGGCCTGAGGTCAGCATGTGAGCATCATTTATCATTTGGTTTAAGCTTCTAGGGCCGGAGGTCAGCATGTGAGCATCATTTATCATTTGGTTTAAGCTTCTAGGGCCTGAGGTCAGCATGTGAGCATCATTTATCATTTGGTTTAAGCTTCTAGGGCCTGAGGTCAGCATGTGAGCATCATTTATCATTTGGTTTAAGCTTCTAGGGCCTGAGGTCAGCATGTGAGCATCATTTATCATTTGGTTTAAGCTTCTAGGGCCTGAGGTCAGCATGTGAGCATCATGTTATCATTTGGTTTAAGCTTCTAGGGCCTGAGGTCAGCATGTGAGCATCATTTATCATTTGGTTTAAGCTTCTAGGGCCTGAGGTCAGTATGTGAGCATCATTTATCATTTGGTTTAAGCTTCTAGGGCCTGAGGTCAGCATGTGAGCATCATTTATCATTTGGTTTAAGCTTCTAGGGCCTGAGGTCAGCATGTGAGCATCATTTATCATTTGGTTTAAGCTTCTAGGGCCTGAGGTCAGCATGTGAGCATCATGTTATCATTTGGTTTAAGCTTCTAGGGCCTGAGGTCAGCATGTGAGCATCATTTATCATTTGGTTTAAGCTTCTAGGGCCTGAGGTCAGTATGTGAGCATCATTTATCATTTGGTTTAAGCTTCTAGGGCCTGAGGTCAGCATGTGAGCATCATTTATCATTTGGTTTAAGCTTCTAGGGCCTGAGGTCAGCATGTGAGCATCATTTATCATTTGGTTTAAGCTTCTAGGGCCTGAGGTCAGCATGTGAGCATCATTTATCATTTGGTTTAAGCTTCTAGGGCCGGAGGTCAGTATGTGAGCATCATTTATCATTTGGTTTAAGCTTCTAGGGCCTGAGGTCAGCATGTGAGCATCATGTTATCATTTGGTTTAAGCTTCTAGGGCCTGAGGTCAGCATGTGAGCATCATTTATCATTTGGTTTAAGCTTCTAGGGCCTGAGGTCAGCATGTGAGCATCATTTATCATTTGGTTTAAGCTTCTAGGGCCTGAGGTCAGCATGTGAGCATCATGTTATCATTTGGTTTAAGCTTCTAGGGCCTGAGGTCAGCATGTGAGCATCATGTTATCATTTGGTTTAAGCTTCTAGGGCCTGAGGTCAGCATGTGAGCATCATTTATCATTTGGTTTAAGCTTCTAGGGCCGGAGGTCAGCATGTGAGCATCATTTATCATTTGGTTTAAGCTTCTAGGGCCTGAGGTCAGCATGTGAGCATCATTTATCATTTGGTTTAAGCTTCTAGGGCCTGAGGTCAGCATGTGAGCATCATTTATCATTTGGTTTAAGCTTCTAGGGCCTGAGGTCAGCATGTGAGCATCATTTATCATTTGGTTTAAGCTTCTAGGGCCTGAGGTCAGCATGTGAGCATCATTTATCATTTGGTTTAAGCTTCTAGGGCCGGAGGTCAGTATGTGAGCATCATTTATCATTTGGTTTAAGCTTCTAGGGCCTGAGGTCAGCATGTGAGCATCATGTTATCATTTGGTTTAAGCTTCTAGGGCCTGAGGTCAGCATGTGAGCATCATTTATCATTTGGTTTAAGCTTCTAGGGCCTGAGGTCAGTATGTAAGCATCATTTATCATTTGGTTTAAGCTTCTAGGGCCTGAGGTCAGCATGTGAGCATCATTTATCATTTGGTTTAAGCTTCTAGGGCCGGAGGTCAGCATGTGAGCATCATGTTATCATTTGGTTTAAGCTTCTAGGGCCTGAGGTCAGCATGTGAGCATCATTTATCATTTGGTTTAAGCTTCTAGGGCCTGAGGTCAGCATGTGAGCATCATGTTATCACATGGTTTAAGCTTCTAGGGCCTGAGGTCAGCATGTGAGCATCATGTTATCACATGGTTTAAGCTTCTAGGGCCTGAGGTCAGCATGTGAGCATCATGTTATCATTTGGTTTAAGCTTCTAGGGCCTGAGGTCAGCATGTGAGCATCATTTATCATTTGGTTTAAGCTTCTAGGGCCGGAGGTCAGCATGTGAGCATCATTTATCATTTGGTTTAAGCTTCTAGGGCCGGAGGTCAGCAGTATGTAAGCATCATTTATCATTTGGTTTAAGCTTCTAGGGCTTGGTGGGATTGACTGTGGATCAGTTGTCAGCCAGATGAGCTTTACATTGAAAAAGTTCCTGTCACTTTTACCTGTGGCAAAATCTTTAATCTGATATAAATATAGATGATTCAAGGAAATGGTGTCCTTGACTTTAAGACAAAACAACCTACACACGATATACATTCAGACCAAGAGGTGTTTTCCTTCTTCTTTTAGGATAGAATAGGATATATACTTTATTCATCCCCAAGGTGGTTGTGGCAGCAGCAAGCAGAGTTACATACAAGACATTTAAGAAAATTAAATAATAAAAGTGCAAAAATGCAAAGTATATGAAGTGTGTAAATATAGTACAGTGAAAGCGGTGCTAGGGTTATTGATGTTGATGATTCCATTGACAGAGGATCTGGTCCAGGAGCGATTTATTATGCAGTCGTATCGCCGTGGGCAGGAATGTTCTCCTGTATCATATATATATATATATATATATATATATATATATATATATATATATATATACATACACACACACATATATATATATAGGAATGTTCTCCTGTTCGGTCCTGGTGACAGCGGAGCTGAATCAGTCTGTTGGAGAAAGCCCTCCGCTGTCCCTGCTGGAGGGGCTGGAGAGGGTGTGGTGTGTGTATATATATATATATATATATATATATATATAGAGAGAGAGGGTGGTCCGGGTTATCCAATATGGATAATCATTTCTTCAGTGTCCTCCTCTGTTCTAGATACTCCTGTTTGCAGCCGATGATGGAGCCGGCCTTCTTCACCAGTTTACTTTTGTTTTAGAGCTTTGTTAAAACAGGCATTTAAAAGAAGGTAACTTCAATAATAACTTTCATTTCACAGTGAAAATCCTAAACCTTTTTTCTTGAGGAAATGAATGTGTTTTAACCTCCATTTGATAGAAGTAATATTATACTATTTTCTTCCGACAGAAAACGACCACATACTTGATCATGAACATTCATTCTTGACCCTGGAAACGGTCATAAAAAGGACCTCCTACTAGTTTGTTTTGTGGTAGAAAGCTTCTGAAAAAGAAGGTGGACCTTGAGCTACGTTTCTTTTCAGATAGTTTATAATCGTCTGGATCCTCACTTGAAAGGATAAGAAGAAGAAGAGGTAACCTGGGAAAAAAGAAGAATATACACTGTTATGATTAAGTGGAGAAGGACTCCAGTCCTTTTCTCCCAAGAGCCCCACCTCTGAATTGATGCTGTTTGGCTGTGACACTGACTCATCTACCACAAGAGGGCGGCACACACCAGCCACTTATGGTTCAGTCCTTGAATGTAACACTGACACATAACATTGAATGACATTTCAAGGAATAGCTCTTTCCAGGAGAGCCATAGCACCATTATGATGTGGCTCACGTGGAGTAAGATATTAATATTGGCTCATGAGATCACAAAAGGATGTGAACATGAACATCAATACATGGGTATTTGCATAAGTGTTTACAGCTGGTTGTTGCAACAGCTGAATTATACCAATGTATACATTCCAGTTTTTAAAGTACTTCACAAGTATTCAAGTCAAACTACAGGGAAACTATCTGGGACTTGTCCTTTAAACTTGCATTCACAGATGTTTGTTGGCCAATTCTGCGACATCATTTTGTGTGTTCTTTTCACGTGACTTTTCATGTGGAAAGAAAACATATTTATAGCCAGCATACCTTTTGACTGCTTGTTGTGATGTGTGCTATGCCTTCCCATAATTAAGATTTATGTCCGCCATTAAGGTAGGAACAGTGATTGTATGCGGGGTTTCCCTATGCTAAGTCAGGCTACATCAGAGAGCGGTGGAAAGTGTTCGCTTTGGTGAAGTGACCTTTGAAAAGGAAAGAAAACCACTTTTAAATGAGAGATAGGTGTAGTGTGTAGGGAAGCATGTGATTATTGAGGCACACTGCGTTCCCCTTCTATAAAGTGCTATTGGCACAACATCCATCCTGGGTTACAACTGTATCACAAATCGCCTCCTGCTGTTTTTTAGCTATAAAATGGATTTGATTGATGCTTCCTTCGTGGCTTTAAAAACAATGTCTTCAGAGGTTTTTACACTCCGACACGTCTGTCATCTTCTTAAAATGTTCTGAAGTGTTAACATTTACTATCAGCAGCTTCAGGAGGAAAACACTGGTTTCAGCTTTCAGAAACCCATCTCTGCTGAAGCTTTTGCTGACGCTGCTGATCTCCCACATGATACTTTAGCTCGAACAGAAACTCCATGCTGTGCATTATGAGCCCTGCAGGCTTGGACAAATAGCAGTTCAATCTCTCATTCCAGTGAAATACGAACCGGCCTGTTCTCCAGACTCATTCTTCAGATTATCCTGCTGTCCACATTCACACAGGCATTCCTCTATTTCTACTGTAACCCCGGGACCATGAGGTTCACGAGCCGTGCAGTGAGTCACACTGCTTTATTATGTGAGCATGCTAACATTTGCTAGTCAGCACCAGGCGGCCAAGTGAAAACGTGCATTCTGTCTACTGGCCAGCAGGGGGGCGACTCTGCTGGATGCAAACAGAAGTCAGATTGTATGGAAGTCTATGAGAAAATGACTCTACTTCTCACTTGACATGAGTTTATGGTCTGCATCTCTAGTTCCAAGTCTTTTTAAATGCAGGATGATGTTCATTAAGTAAATGATGGTCCATTTAGAGTCAAACAGACTCGGGGCGGGGCTATACTGTGATTGACAGGTTGCTGGCGCTACCAGAGAGTATCCGGCATCTCTACGTCACTCATCCGCATTCCAAATATGGTCCTAAAAAAAAAAAACACTCCCAAAAAGTGCAAAAACAACAACATGGCAATGGCCTTGATCAAAGATGGCTTAATGTTGGTGTTTGGTATAAATTCCACTGTTGATGAAATCTGGATCGACCGTTTGAAAGAGAGTGGCTAAACTAAACTAAATAAAAAATGTTTTTGATTGGAAATTAGCATTACGATTAGGTTTGTGGTTAAAGTTTTGACAACTAGAATTTATTCAAAGGGATCTATGTGAGCTTCTGGTCACTTTAAATGAGAACAAAAATCCACAATAATCGTAAACTTCAGAAAGAAAAAATCCTACCATGAGTTTTAAATTAAAAACCGATCATCTGAGTTTCGAGTGAATGCATCCATCAATCTAACCTCATCAACGTTTACTTCTACGTCAAACTGCTCAGTTCTCAGTGCCAGGAGAATGTGTTTTTAAAGCTTGGACCACAGCCTGAATTCTTGAAGGATTTGTGGATCTATGGTACATTAACGCCCTGTCATCACTCTATTGTGACAGAAATTAAATTACACATTGAGGCTATTTTCATTGCCATACATTCCCTGAATGGTGAAACTAAGTCCTTGGGTTCTTAAAGTTTACACGGATTTAAGGAACTGGGTTACTGTTGGCTTTCTGTGGCAAACTCTGGGATTAGAGAAACTGATTTACAGTCCGATCGCTCCTGGAGAAAGCCGATACTCTGGCCATGTTCCAGGTAACCAGGTTTCTAATCCATTCTTGATACCTTCAAACGGATCTTTTAAGATCTTTTTTTGTTGAATATCCAATGCAAGAACAAGGAGAACATTGTTGTTAGGTCAGTGGCATCAATGACAACCGTTCAGTCTGTAGATTATTCAGGGTAACAAGAACAGGGAATCTAGAGCGAGATGTTACTGTTGATTTTTTTATGTAATTTTTTAACACCATGAGCACCTCATTCACAGAATTTGGGTGTGGAAAAAAATCTCAGAATTGGATTTAGCAAAAGACCCGTGCAACTATTT
>JBAMJR010000243.1:3110000-3160000 GCA_038501785.1 Myoxocephalus aenaeus | reverse complement strand
GAGATAGCTCAAGAGTGGATATAATGTCCATTTTGGTTCGTAGCGTTCTTCCAAACAATGGCATGTCTCTTTGCAACCTTTTTCTTTTTTTTTTTACATTAATCAACAGTATTTTGATCATTATTATTCTTACTAGCATCTGATTATTTACAAATATTGTAAATGGCAATGACAACCTCAGTAAACTCCACAAAAGAAGTATAAACTAACATGAAATATATAAAATGAAGGCAACTGCATTCCTCATTTCTGGCCTCAAACGTTTTTAGAAACACATTTCGGTGAACTATTTTCGTGCTATAATAGTGTTCTACATTGCATAATCTTTCTTTCAGTACGTGCTGCAGCGGCCCTTACAGAGTTAACCGCTGCATTCAATCAGGACACACTGCTTCTTTTTCACGTCGCACCTTGCACTTTGACCCTCTTGCTCATATATCTGCTTGGCAAAGGATTGTGGGTTGGGATAGACAGCATTGCATGCTGGGTTGTATACTGCAAAATGTGACCAGATCTTCCGCATCTTTTTCTCCACAAAGCAAGTCCACCGGCGTTTCCTTTCCTGCCGCCTTCCAGGCAGCTCATCGGACTCGTTCACTTGAACTGAGGAAGGAAAATGACTCTGGACTCGGCCATCAGAACGTTTAGGAGGTTGATTTACCTTAATACGATTACAGACATCTCTTTCCCAATGGAAGTCTATGGCAAAAGGTCGTTTGGGGCCGAATGACGTGACGGAAGGAAGCAATGGTCGGCGTTATAAATGCCAGCCGGGGAGACGGTAAAACTATATTACGACGTCAGACAACAGGAAAAAGGAGATGAATAATGACCTCGTCGTCTTTCCATCACATACTTCCATGAACCAATCAGGATTTGACAACATTTGAATCAAAAGTCTGGTAACAATCAAATAGGATGGAACCAGTTGGACTCGTAGACGTATGGTTTGATTGTTAAACACAAAACAAACACAATCTCCGTGGACAAATAGATTCTTTAAATGCAAAGAAGGCTGACGTGTTTTACGACATTCATTTCAAATGTGTGTGTGTGTGTCACACAAAAGTTATCTGATAACGTTTTGAGAAGTTTTACAGGAAAAACGTGGAAATATCTTCATGAGGTTCATCTTTTATAGTTAAACTGTTGTTTTTATTTATTTCAGAATTGTTCATGTATTACGTGCCAAAGTTCATTCAGAAATCTGTCAGTTTAATTAATGTTCCTTGTTTAAAATTAAAGATTTTATTATTATTTAGAAGCGCTGTTAATTCAGCGCCTCAATAATCCACGACGCAGCACCCCATTTCTATAAAACCACATTAGGCAATAAGCTGCAGATGTACGACACCTCCTCAATACACAACTTTCATTTTGAAACAAGTTCCGCGTGGTTCCCAGGGGAGAACGGCGTTCTGCGTTCTGCGGTCTGCGTTCTGCAGGTGGGAGCGGGGCGGACCACATGCAGGCGGGGACACTTTGAATCAGACGGGAACCGCTCAAACAATGTCAGCCAATTTCCGCTTCGTCCGACGAGTCCTTCTGGTCTGTTTCAGGGAGCGTGAGCAGATCAGGGGCGAGGTATCTCAATCCAGCGACGCCCAGAGCAGGACCAGGGGAAGAGGTCCCGGGACAGGGGAAGTAGTCCCGGCCCGGGACGCCCGGATAGGCTCTGAAGTCCATGGTGGGCGGCACAGGTGGGATGAAATAACGGGCCGATGCTGCAGCCAGGCTGGAGTAGGGATAAAACAGAAAGCCTCCGAAGTGGGAGAGGCTCACCAGGTCCTGTTACCGAGGGAACACACACACACACACACACACACACACACACACACGTTATCTGCTGCGCTGCAATGACGCACGTCTACATTTCAGTTACTTTCAGAGGGAAATATTGTCATTTTCAACACTTATTTGACAGCTGTCAGATTTTTAAAAAAAAGAAAAAATTATAACTTTATAAAATACGTGAGTTATAGTTTAGCTCCACACCGACAGACTGTGACATTAAAATGCTGCTCACACACATTAAAGGATGGTTTCACAAGTTTTCCCATAAGAAGATTTAAACAGGTTTTAAACAACCAATGTCAGTAATGGACTAAACCTGATGAAACCTGATGGTGCGACGTCGCCGTGCCCGTGCAGACGCAGTGACCATCGAACGCGGCAGGCAGAATGTCGCTTTAATATAAGGCTCAAGTGGGGATTTTAAATTAGAGCTGAAGTCTGTACTCGGTCCGTGCCACTCCGACTCCCTCTGTGCTTCAAATACCTTTTGGAAAGTTAAGTACTTCAACTTTACTTTACTACATTTCAGAGGCCAGTTTTGTGCTTTTTTTACTCTACTACTACTTTTACTAATAGCATTACAAATTATGATCATGAAATGATGATGTGTTCATGAAATGGTTCATGGGCAACTGGCCACAACATCAAATGCCAATAATAATAATATATGATAATCAGGTATATAATATGGACCAACTCTGTCAGACTTTAAAGTTACTTCAATAGCTTTCCTTTTGTTGGGTTTTGGCGGTCCCTATGGACAAAAGTGGAAGTGTTTACGAGCGCCAGATTCCTTTTTCGAATCCCTCTTATTTATCTGCAGCGGTGGTCTGACAGTCGGCCCCTCGTTGTCCTGGTTCTGATTCTCGCGTTCCCCAATTTCCCTCCAGCAGCGTGGCGTCGGTGTTTGGCTCCCAGCCAACCGGCAGAGAGGCGGAGCTCTGCTCCTGGCAGGAGGAGGAGACGCTGCCGCCGGGGGCGGAGCTCTCCTCCTCCTCCGTGGATCCTGTCTGCGGTGCGCCGGTCGCTGCTAAGCCGAGCCGAAGGAGCTTCTGGTGAACCTGCAGCGCTTTCAGTCGCTTCGTCTCACAGCCTCACAGCCTTCCATCAGGTCTGGTTTGCTTATGTCAGTCAAATTAAGACCGTTTATAACCGGTTAGAAGTTCTTTGAAGTAATGCTAAGTACATTTTACTGATACTTCTTCTGTTCTTAAACTTAAGTAATATTTTAAATGAAGGATTTTGAATCATGTTGAGTGCATTCCTTTAAAAGTGGGTATACTTTTACTTATGGTCTAAAATGATCCTTCCACCTCTGGTTTGAGCATTTTCTCTGACTAATAATGAGATGTAAAATACAGAGTTCTATAAGGACCCGTACAGCTATTTTCTAGTCTTCCGACCACTCAAAGAGCTTTAACACTACATGACATCATTCACCCCCTGATGGGAGAGGATTATCTAACATTCATACACCGTAGAACAGCTACGGGAGCAATTGAGGGTTAAGTGTCTTGCTCAAGGACATATCGACTTGGGCTAGCGGAGCCGGGGATCGAACCGCCGATGCTCTGATTGAAGGACGACCCTGCTCACCACTGAGCCAAAGTCGCCCTAAGCATGTCTTGAGTTCCGCTGGTTGCGTGTACCTGTAGCGGCGTGTGCTGTCGAAGGCCCACGGGGAACCCCGGGGTTCCTGGAGTCCTGGCGGGGGCCGGCGGTCTCAGGCCGCACGGCGCGGCTCCGTCTGCGGCGGTGCAGCCGTTCCAGGTGTTCCAGGTGTTCACCCGGGCCGAGCGGAGAAGAAGACCACCGGGGACGCTCGGGTCCCGCAGGTGTCGGTTCAATTCCGGCGGATAGACGCGGCCGCATTGCTCGCCCGCCGAGTCTCGTCGCTCGCAGCAACCGGCTCCATCAGTCAATATGCTGACGACGTGGCGCTGTCCGGGGAAGGTTCCAGTCCGCGGCGTCCTCTCCGCTACGGAGACCTTCGGCTTGGTCGGCGTCTCGCTGACCGCTTGTCCAGGGCCGTCCGCGGCTTTGTCGGCTTTGTCCCTTTCATGAGCGTCTCGAGACAAAAGAAGAAGGACACACACAAAAGACACATGGCAAAGTTTAGTTCCAATTCGTCCTCACAGACTCACCGAATGACAACATTAGCATCATGAAGTTCCTTCACCTGGAGATGTGGACTCGTCTGAGCGGAGTGGAGAGGATTCCTTTACAGGTTCACATCTCACGCCAGTCGCCCGCATCTCTTTAGACTTTTGGGATGGATGTTGTACTTTCCTGGCGGAAAATAATTGACGGACAATCATTTTTGTGGAAATAAAAAACTACCCATGACGATACATGAAACAGCTGAAGGATTCAAGCCATTACTTTGGAACCGTTCAGCGAGACGTCGCTCGACCAGAAGCGGATTATTCACCGTCTCTGTCGAGGTGGAGTCAGAGATTCTGGAGAAAGACTGTTTCTGTGTTTGTACTTGAACTCAACATCCAAAACAAATGCGATAAACCGTCCCTCCCGCTCCTCCGGCCTTCCTCTGAGAACATCCATGGCCTCGCTGCCAGAGCCCTGAGGGGCAAGTCAGAAATGTTCTGCGGATCCATTTTCTCAGTAGTTTTCTCTCCTGTGTTTATGATTCGACAACAGGCGAGAAACCTTTTACTTATCCTTGAAAAAAAGTGGTAACAAAAGTTTTGGCATGTGATTTTGTCGTCATAATCCCTTTTCTAAGTGTTGCAGAAATACTCATTTGGGATACGAGGCTGAAGTGCAGTCATGTTTTCAGTCCTGTAGAACATGGAGTACTGGTGCAGTTCAGCCTCTTGTGGACAAAATAGGTATTACAACAACACACTTCCCCCCCCCCCCCCCCCCCCCACCTGTTTCACAAAGAAAAGAAAAATAGGAACAAGATTATCAAAACCTCTTTTTGCACCTGTTCTACAGTCATAAACACAGGAGAGAAAACATCGTAGCTCAAACTCAGAAAATGGATTAACAGATTTTTGTTTCTCACTTTTCTCTCACGCTTCCGTAAGTTTCCTCTGTCCTGTGAACGGCGGCTGGTTGTTGCAGCGCTGGGTGTGAACACCAGATTGGTTTCCAGCGTTCACACAGAATGAACAGTTATATATACACTACCGGTCAAAAGCTTGATCCACTTCAGCCACTACAGGATGGCTGAGAGGACTGCTCTGTATTTATCTATATTTGTCATGGTTTTAGGTCGTAGAAAGTCCTCTTCACAAATATGTGTTATTTTGTATGAAAGTGTGTTTTGTACATGCAGGACAAAACACTGTACAGCGGTGAGACCAGACTGACAAGTGAAAGAGCAGAAAGAGAAAAAGATCCTCTGAGCCACAGTTTAATAAGAACAGAAGGAATCAACAGTCATTGGTCAAATGAACTGGAAGCTGAGCATCAAAAGTGTGGATTTAAAAGTGCACAAACATGCCTGTAAAAATATGGAATATTAACAGTTGTGTTAATATTAACAGCATCACAAATAGAAGGTTAGTAGTATTGGAATTGGATCAATGGATATCAGATGGACAAAATATGCACAAACAAATCAAAGTGTAAAACTATTCAATCCCACAACTGAGTCGACTGCAGCAACATATGTAGAGCTCCAATGCAGCGTTGTGTTTCAAGATGAGCTCGGGTCATTTATGCATATTCAAAAGGAAGGCTATTTGGTTGTAACAGTATTCTCCCCTGGCATAATACTGTGGGGACTTTGACTGAACACAAGTTGTATTCAAGCAATTCTTCTTCTTTTGGGGCCAAACATATTACAAATGTAAATAATACATTTAAGGTCTGAATTATACTCTTTTTGTCATCATTGAAGGAAAGAAAAAACATCAACATACCAGGTGTGTGCAAACTTTTGACTAGTACCTTACATACATAGTTTGTATCTTATTTCCATCAACATCATGCTCAAGGTGAAAATACCTTGAATGATTCTATCATTTTGTATTATTGTATGGATTTATCACAAATAAAACAAAGTGTATCACTTCATAGAAGTGGAAAAGGACTATTAATATAAACTTAATTGCTATTTTGATCATCAATTGGTTTGTTAAGCCATTTTTCTCTGCAGCGTTTCCAGCGTGAGGATTTATTAATTTATTAGTTTTATTAGTCAGTCCTCAAACAAAAAGAGAGCCAGCTCTCTGTGAACTCTTCCGCTGGTCTCTCTGGTTAAACCAGACCTCAGCAGCTTTTAAAGCACTAAAGAAGGTCTGCAGATGAGTGATTAGAGTTCTGCAACGTTCTCTTCACGGCTCTTTCAAACGCATCCCGTCTGAACTCTGCTGCAGGAGTTCAACTAGAGCAAGAGAGAGAGAGAGAGAGAGTTCCAGCTAACGCACTCCTGACTTTGGGGATGAATTTGAACTTCTGTTCCTGTTTCTACGAGGTCGTGATTCTTCGGGACCGGCCTGCATTACTCATCATCACGGCCTCTTAGAGCCTCTGCGTTCTTTAACTACAGACACCAAAACTCAGGATTTAAGGAACAGAGAGACGCGAGCTCTGTGAACATTTAGAAACGACCTTCATATTTATTCATCGATGCCTCTACAGCTCCGTCGCTCTTCTCTTGTTTGACCTTCATGTGTTTGTCTCATACATGTTGTATTGTTCTTTTCTCTTATTGTTGTTCTTCTAATTCCTTCCTTGGTTGTATGCTTGATGCCGTGTTTACACGTTTCAATCCGTCTGTCTTTATTTATTCTCTGGTGTCTTCACTTTGAATTATTATGATTGTTGGACAGGTTCTATATTAATAAAGTTGATTATGAGTGTTACAATTATTATTATTGTCACTATTACTAGTATTACTATTACCATTGTTATTATTACTATTACTACTATTATAATGATTACTATTATTATTATTGTCATTATTATTACTATTATTATTATTACTACTACTACTACTACTACTACTACTACTACTATTATTATTAGTAGTAGTAGTAGTAGTTGTAGTAGTATTAATACTATTATTATTAATAATACTATTATTATTACCATTACTACTACTACTACTACTATTAATATTATTATTATAACACACCAATACACTCAGAAAGGGGCCATTCTGCATAATCTGTTTTATTTCTGTACATTTTGCACGATAATACTATATTAATAACACTCAAAACACCCTTTGTCTTTTGCATAACCCAATATGAAGCCTTATTATGTAATAAAAGCAGACTCGCCTCTTCTCCCTCCTCCCGTTGCCCGTGTCTCGGAAGCCCTTCGCGAAGGGGTTGTTGTCTATTTTCAGCTGCGTGATCTGAAAGTTGGCACACAGGAAGGAACAAGATGTCTTCACCCTCGATGTTGATGATGATGATGATGAAGCACTGAGTACGCCCCGCCCCTCACCTGGTCGTTCTGGTACGCGGTCACCGCGATGAAGCGCGTCTCGCGGAAGACGTAGGTCCGGAAGGTGCTGCCCGGAAGCCGCAGCACGTCGCCGGTCTCCACGATGTGGAAGCGCGGCTGGTACTTATGCATCGAGTTCAGGATGGTCTGCAAAGAAAACACATGCAACTTAAAACATATATTAGGGAAGTTATGTGAAAATATTTAGATTTTTGATTGAATGAATCGGTTATGGTGAAGATATTTATCAACATCATAATAAATGCAATGATTACTTCATGCATCACAGTAAATCTAACATTGAAATAAGAAATAAATATATTGAATCAGATCAATAGGAGGATTTTTTCTTGGCGGAAGGTGCATAACATGAGACAATCAATAATCAATAATCAACAACAGTGCGATAGATATTAAATGAAGTATAAGATAAAGTGCTCAGACAAACATATAACAGAAATGTAAAGTGACATGTGTATTTACTATATGTACTAATACTAATACATGGGTTATTAGTATTATTTCAGACCCAAACATACAAAGCCGTGCTTGTCGGACATGTTGTTGGTGAGCTTCAGCTTGTGGAAGTTGATCACTTTGGACATCCAGTGCTCGCCCGTGGCCGGGCTGTCCGGGTGGATGTACATGCGTTTGGGCATCTCCGGGTCCGCCTTGCCGGCCACCGTCCAGCGGGAGTTGTGGAACTTGTATCTGAAGTCGTCCGCCGCCACGACGTCCATCAGGACCACGTACTGAACCCTCCGGTCCATGCCGGCGCACCGGGCCCTGAGCGGCGGGAACATGCGCCTGTACGGGGGGGAGATAACGGCGTGAGGCGTTCAATACCGGTAAACAATGCCATCCCCGTGCGTAATTATGAGACGTTTACTGTACCTCCCGGATTTCGTAATGACCATTTCGGTGCCGCATTTGTGGAACTGTGTCCAAAGGTCGTTGGCTTCCAAAAATACTTTGGGCTCGTCCTCCAGAATCTCCGGAGGCCGGCGCGGAATCAAAGGCTGCTGCGCCGGTGGCGACGTGTGAATGGCCGGGTCCGCGCTGGCATCCAGACCCGGCGAGGCCACGGCCGAGAACAGCGACGGCCCGGCCAAGATAGTTCCATGAAGGGCTGCATCTCCGACTCTCGTGCACGGCTCCGAGAAGCTGCGCATGATCTCCACAACAACAAAAAGAAAAGAAAAAGAAGAAAAAAAGGAAACTTTTACGCACGACTCTTGCCGGGTTACACTTTTACGCCGCGTTGAAACCTGCGGGATTCACGCATCTGCATACTTTTAAATCACTGAAACTCCATAAAGGAAGCAGCTTTATTCATATTTCGCTCTGTGGGTTTTGTCCAGCGGCCAGATGCCTCCCTCCCGGCCGGCGGCCACGCTGCTTTGCTCCTGGCCGCGTTGGGACTGGAGCTGGACAGCCAGCAGTGGGTGGAGTTCGCTGCTGTTGCGCTTTATGTGCAAGAAAACGCTGCTTCAAGTTTCCTCACTGGCTGATGAAGCTGCTCGTGACGTTTTGGGATTGACAAGCCATCTTTATTAATCATTCAACCTGAATCTATTACGCACAGAAGACACCAACATGGGCATCTCTAACTTCCCTCCCCTGAACAGACTCTTCTGCGTGAAACACCATCAGTAACTGTCTGATGCCACACCACCAGACCTGTGGCAGCAGCAGCTCCACGGGTGGGCTCTCTCCGCCCATGCGGCGGGTCGGCGGGGACTCGGGTCTGTGGAGGTGTCGCCCTTTGCCAGCGATTGTCCTCGGCCGGATTAGGGCTCTGGGTTCGGTTACAGGCTTTCCATTGCCCCATGGTCCGTGACAGCGGGACGTTCCCGGGCAGAGCTCTGTGAGTGAGGGCGGCAGGTTCAGGGCGCACCGGGATGTGCAGCGCGGCGGGGCTCCACGGCGCGGCACCGGGAGGAGGAGGTGCTCAATACGAAGTCACATACAATTACTCATACATAATTATTGAAATTAAAGCTCCTAAAAATAAACGTGTTGGCTTCTTCCGCCTCCATCTGATGGTGAAGGCTCCTGCATGTATGAGAAGCTCAGAGAGAAATCTAGTAAGTGGTCAGGTTGTGTTTTGGTCAAAGAAGAACATTCACTGATTACGTCATTATTCCTTATTGACTATATGTTGCACGTTACATTCAGAGCTCTTAGGTTTTTATAATATCTTCAATGCTGAGTCCCCTCAGTCTCTCTGACTGGACCGGCAAATGAATGGAGCAAAAGTTATTTTACTGGTAAAATATTGCCATCTATTTCATTTAAATGCAATTAAATTGTAATATATCAAAATCACAAGTTTGCCTCAGAGGGCTTTACAACGATATATGACATCCTCCGCCCCACGAAGTCAGAGCAACAGAGGAAGGATCCCTCTCCCAGGATGGACACACGTGCATTACCTATTTATGTAACTTGGAAGTAGAAGCATCAGACAATGAGAAATGAGAAACATTTAGACAAGAATGTCAATATTAATAAAAATCAATCCTGTATCATCTCGCAGTGTTTTGTTGTTGTTGTTTATCCAATGTTTTGGACATTATCACGTTCCACAGAATCTGGATCTGGCAGCTGGTGGTTATGGAAAGACTAACTCCATCTTTGCGGTTGTCTCATTTTTCTCCAACCAAAAACGTATGCCAGGAAATATTGTGGAAGATGATACCACAATTACAAAAAAAAATCCTCACAAATGTGCTTTAAATGTTTTTACGATGCATCCCGAGACTCTCAGGGCTCAGGGGGCAGATACATGTTTTACAGATATGACATTAATACATCTCTCTTTTTAACATTAGACATACAACAAGACAGAAATAAAGACTTCTCTGAAGAACTGGAATACGGGATGTGGAGCGGAACAAAGGAGATCTTCTCCAGTGAATGAACCCCCAGATTGTTTCACCAGAAAAGATCCGTCCCCCTGCTGGAGCTGTTGGATAAACACTCAGGCCACGCACCGTCTCCAAGTGAGGCTCTGAGGTAAAGGAGTCAATATTCATTTGCATCCTGAGTGAATCCAGCTTCTGCAGAGCAATGAACACCTGCCCTACCTGACAGGCTCACGGCAGATTGTGAAATAGTAAAAAGGCAATTTATTAGTTTTTTTGAACAGGGTCACAAATTATCAGTTTTTTTCTTATCTCTCGGCAAAACTTTTCTTTTTTAAGTACATTAAAAACGAAAGTCAGGTTAAGCCAACAAACCACTTAGTTAGGTTTCGGGAAAACATCATTGTTGGGTTAAAATAACTGTAGATTAAGGCAACACAACCAACAGTTAGACTAAGGCAACACAGGCAACAGTTAGATTAAGGTAACACAACCAACAGTTAGATTAAGGCAACACAACCAACAGTTAGGTTAAGGCAACCCAACCAACAGTTAGACTAAGGCAACACAACCAACAGTTAGGTTAAGGCAACAAAACCAACAGTTAGATTAAGGCAACACAACCAACAGTTAGACTAAGGCAACACAACCAACAGTTAGGTTAAGGCAACACAACCAACAGTTAGGTTAAGGCAACCCAACCAACAGTTAGACTAAGGCAACACAACCAACAGTTAGACTAAGGCAACACAACCAACAGTTAGTTTAAGGCAACCCAACCAACAGTTAGACTAAGGCAACACAACCAACAGTTAGGTTAAGGCAACAAAACCAACAGTTAGATTAAGGCAACACAACCAACAGTTAGACTAAGGCAACACAACCAACAGTTAGGTTAAGGCAACAAAACCAACAGTTAGGTTAAGGCAACAAAACCAACAGTTAGATTAAGGCAACAAAACCAACAGTTAGATTAAGGCAACACAACCAACAATTAGATTAAGGCAACACAACCAACAGTTAGATTAAGGCAACACAACCAACAGTTAGGTTAAGGCAACAAAACCAACAGTTAGATTAAGGCAACAAAACCAACAGTTAGTTTAAGGCAACCCAACCAACAGTTAGACTAAGGCAACACAACCAACAGTTAGGTTAAGGCAACAAAACCAACAGTTAGATTAAGGCAACACAACCAACAGTTAGACTAAGGCAACACAACCAACAGTTAGGTTAAGGCAACAACACCAACAGTTAGGTTAAGGCAACAAAACCAACAGTTAGATTAAGGCAACAAAACCAACAGTTAGATTAAGGCAACACAACCAACAATTAGATTAAGGCAACACAACCAACAATTAGACTAAGGCAACACAACCAACAATTAGATTAAGGCAACACAACCAACAGTTAGACTAAAGCAACACAACCAACAGTTAGATTAAGGCAACACAACCAACAGTTAGGTTAAGGCAACAACACCAACAGTTAGGTTAAGGCAACAAAACCAACAGTTAGGTTAAGGCAACAAAACCAACAGTTAGATTAAGGCAACACAACCAACAGTTAGATTAAGGCAACACAACCAACAGTTAGACTAAGGCAACACAACCAACAGTTAGGTTAAGGCAACAACACCAACAGTTAGGTTAAGGCAACAAAACCAACAGTTAGGTTAAGGCAACAAAACCAACAGTTAGATTAAGGCAACACAACCAACAATTAGATTAAGGCAACACAACCAACAGTTAGATTAAGGCAACACAACCAACAATTAGATTAAGGCAACACAACCAACAGTTAGATTAAGGCAACACAACCAACAGTTAGACTAAGGCAACACAACCAACAGTTAGGTTAAGGCAACAACACCAACAGTTAGGTTAAGGCAACAACACCAACAGTTAGATTAAGGCAACACAACCAACAGTTAGACTAAGGCAACACAACCAACAGTTAGATTAAGGCAACAAAACCAACAGTTAGATTAAGGCAACACAACCAACAATTAGATTAAGGCAACACAACCAACAGTTAGATTAAGGCAACACAACCAACAGTTAGGTTAAGGCAACAAAACCAACAGTTAGATTAAGGCAACAAAACCAACAGTTAGTTTAAGGCAACCCAACCAACAGTTAGACTAAGGCAACACAACCAACAGTTAGGTTAAGGCAACAAAACCAACAGTTAGATTAAGGCAACAAAACCAACAGTTAGATTAAGGCAACACAACCAACAATTAGATTAAGGCAACACAACCAACAGTTAGATTAAGGCAACACAACCAACAGTTAGGTTAAGGCAACAAAACCAACAGTTAGATTAAGGCAACAAAACCAACAGTTAGTTTAAGGCAACCCAACCAACAGTTAGACTAAGGCAACACAACCAACAGTTAGGTTAAGGCAACAAAACCAACAGTTAGATTAAGGCAACACAACCAACAGTTAGACTAAGGCAACACAACCAACAGTTAGGTTTAGGCAACACAACCAACAGTTAGGTTAAGGCAACAAAACCAACAGTTAGATTAAGGCAACACAACCAACCGTTAGATTAAGGCAACACAACCAACAGTTAGGTTTAGGCAACACAAACAACAGTTAGATTAAGGCAACACAACCAACAGTTAGACTAAGGCAACACAACCAACAGTTAGATTAAGGCAACACAACCAACAGTTAGGTTAAGGCAACCCAACCAACAGTTAGACTAAGGCAACACAACCAACAGTTAGACTAAGGCAACACAACCAACAGTTAGATTAAGGCAACACAACCAACAGTTAGATTAAGGCAACACAACCAACAGTTAGGTTAAGGCAACCCAACCAACAGTTAGACTAAGGCAACACAACCTACAGTTAGATTAAGGCAACAAAACCAACAGTTAGACTAAGGCAACAAAACCAACAGTTAGATTAAGGCAACAAAACCAACAGTTAGACTAAGGCAACAAAACCAACAGTTAGATTAAGGCAACACAACCAACAGTTAGATTAAGGCAACCCAACCAACAGTTAGATTAAGGCAACAAAACCAACAGTTAGTTTAAGGCAACCCAACCAACAGTTAGACTAAGGCAACACAACCAACAGTTAGGTTAAGGCAACAAAACCAACAGTTAGATTAAGGCAACACAACCAACAGTTAGACTAAGGCAACACAACCAACAGTTAGGTTAAGGCAACAAAACCAACAGTTAGGTTAAGGCAAAAAAACCAACAGTTAGATTAAGGCAACAAAACCAACAGTTAGATTAAGGCAACACAACCAACAATTAGATTAAGGCAACACAACCAACAGTTAGGTTAAGGCAACAAAACCAACAGTTAGATTAAGGCAACAAAACCAACAGTTAGTTTAAGGCAACCCAACCAACAGTTAGACTAAGGCAACACAACCAACAGTTAGGTTAAGGCAACAAAACCAACAGTTAGATTAAGGCAACACAACCAACAGTTAGACTAAGGCAACACAACCAACAGTTAGGTTAAGGCAACAACACCAACAGTTAGATTAAGGCAACAAAACCAACAGTTAGACTAAGGCAACACAACCAACAGTTAGATTAAGGCAACACAACCAACAGTTAGATTAAGGCAACACAACCAACAGTTAGGTTAAGGCAACCCAACCAACAGTTAGACTAAGGCAACACAACCTACAGTTAGATTAAGGCAACAAAACCAACAGTTAGACTAAGGCAACAAAACCAACAGTTAGATTAAGGCAACAAAACCAACAGTTAGACTAAGGCAACAAAACCAACAGTTAGATTAAGGCAACACAACCAACAGTTAGATTAAGGCAACCCAACCAACAGTTAGATTAAGGCAACAAAACCAACAGTTAGTTTAAGGCAACCCAACCAACAGTTAGACTAAGGCAACACAACCAACAGTTAGGTTAAGGCAACAAAACCAACAGTTAGATTAAGGCAACACAACCAACAGTTAGACTAAGGCAACACAACCAACAGTTAGGTTAAGGCAACAAAACCAACAGTTAGGTTAAGGCAACAAAACCAACAGTTAGATTAAGGCAACAAAACCAACAGTTAGATTAAGGCAACACAACCAACAATTAGATTAAGGCAACACAACCAACAGTTAGATTAAGGCAACACAACCAACAGTTAGGTTAAGGCAACAAAACCAACAGTTAGATTAAGGCAACAAAACCAACAGTTAGTTTAAGGCAACCCAACCAACAGTTAGACTAAGGCAACACAACCAACAGTTAGGTTAAGGCAACAAAACCAACAGTTAGATTAAGGCAACACAACCAACAGTTAGACTAAGGCAACACAACCAACAGTTAGGTTAAGGCAACAACACCAACAGTTAGGTTAAGGCAACTAAACCAACAGTTAGATTAAGGCAACAAAACCAACAGTTAGATTAAGGCAACACAACCAACAATTAGATTAAGGCAACACAACCAACAATTAGACTAAGGCAACACAACCAACAATTAGATTAAGGCAACACAACCAACAGTTAGACTAAAGCAACACAACCAACAGTTAGATTAAGGCAACACAACCAACAGTTAGGTTAAGGCAACAACACCAACAGTTAGGTTAAGGCAACAAAACCAACAGTTAGGTTAAGGCAACAAAACCAACAGTTAGATTAAGGCAACACAACCAACAGTTAGATTAAGGCAACACAACCAACAGTTAGACTAAGGCAACACAACCAACAGTTAGGTTAAGGCAACAACACCAACAGTTAGGTTAAGGCAACAAAACCAACAGTTAGATTAAGGCAACCCAACCAACAGTTAGACTAAGGCAACACAACCAACAGTTAGGTTAAGGCAACAAAACCAACAGTTAGATTAAGGCAACACAACCAACAGTTAGACTAAGGCAACACAACCAACAGTTAGGTTAAGGCAACAACACCAACAGTTAGGTTAAGGCAACAAAACCAACAGTTAGATTAAGGCAACAAAACCAACAGTTAGATTAAGGCAACACAACCAACAATTAGATTAAGGCAACACAACCAACAATTAGACTAAGGCAACACAACCAACAATTAGATTAAGGCAACACAACCAACAGTTAGACTAAAGCAACACAACCAACAGTTAGATTAAGGCAACACAACCAACAGTTAGGTTAAGGCAACAACACCAACAGTTAGGTTAAGGCAACAAAACCAACAGTTAGGTTAAGGCAACAAAACCAACAGTTAGATTAAGGCAACACAACCAACAGTTAGATTAAGGCAACACAACCAACAGTTAGACTAAGGCAACACAACCAACAGTTAGGTTAAGGCAACAACACCAACAGTTAGGTTAAGGCAACAAAACCAACAGTTAGGTTAAGGCAACAAAACCAACAGTTAGATTAAGGCAACACAACCAACAATTAGATTAAGGCAACACAACCAACAGTTAGATTAAGGCAACACAACCAACAATTAGATTAAGGCAACACAACCAACAGTTAGACTAAAGCAACACAACCAACAGTTAGATTAAGGCAACACAACCAACAGTTAGGTTAAGGCAACAACACCAACAGTTAGATTAAGGCAACACAACCAACAGTTAGACTAAGGCAACACAACCAACAGTTAGATTAAGGCAACAAAACCAACAGTTAGGTTTAGGCAACACAACCAACAGTTAGACTAAGGCAACACAACCAACAGTTAGATTAAGGCAACACAACCAACAGTTAGATTAAGGCAACACAACCAACAGTTAGGTTAAGGCAACCCAACCAACAGTTAGACTAAGGCAACACAACCTACAGTTAGATTAAGGCAACAAAACCAACAGTTAGACTAAGGCAACAAAACCAACAGTTAGATTAAGGCAACAAAACCAACAGTTAGACTAAGGCAACAAAACCAACAGTTAGATTAAGGCAACACAACCAACAGTTAGATTAAGGCAACCCAACCAACAGTTAGATTAAGGCAACAAAACCAACAGTTAGTTTAAGGCAACCCAACCAACAGTTAGACTAAGGCAACACAACCAACAGTTAGGTTAAGGCAACAAAACCAACAGTTAGATTAAGGCAACACAACCAACAGTTAGACTAAGGCAACACAACAAACAGTTAGGTTAAGGCAACAAAACCAACAGTTAGGTTAAGGCAACAAAACCAACAGTTAGATTAAGGCAACAAAACCAACAGTTAGATTAAGGCAACACAACCAACAATTAGATTAAGGCAACACAACCAACAGTTAGGTTAAGGCAACAAAACCAACAGTTAGATTAAGGCAACAAAACCAACAGTTAGTTTAAGGCAACCCAACCAACAGTTAGACTAAGGCAACACAACCAACAGTTAGGTTAAGGCAACAAAACCAACAGTTAGATTAAGGCAACACAACCAACAGTTAGACTAAGGCAACACAACCAACAGTTAGGTTAAGGCAACAACACCAACAGTTAGGTTAAGGCAACAAAACCAACAGTTAGATTAAGGCAACAAAACCAACAGTTAGATTAAGGCAACACAACCAACAATTAGATTAAGGCAACACAACCAACAATTAGACTAAGGCAACACAACCAACAATTAGATTAAGGCAACACAACCAACAGTTAGACTAAAGCAACACAACCAACAGTTAGATTAAGGCAACACAACCAACAGTTAGGTTAAGGCAACAACACCAACAGTTAGGTTAAGGCAACAAAACCAACAGTTAGGTTAAGGCAACAAAACCAACAGTTAGATTAAGGCAACACAACCAACAGTTAGATTAAGGCAACACAACCAACAGTTAGACTAAGGCAACACAACCAACAGTTAGGTTAAGGCAACAACACCAACAGTTAGGTTAAGGCAACAAAACCAACAGTTAGGTTAAGGCAACAAAACCAACAGTTAGATTAAGGCAACACAACCAACAATTAGATTAAGGCAACACAACCAACAGTTAGATTAAGGCAACACAACCAACAATTAGATTAAGGCAACACAACCAACAGTTAGATTAAGGCAACACAACCAACAGTTAGACTAAGGCAACACAACCAACAGTTAGGTTAAGGCAACAACACCAACAGTTAGGTTAAGGCAACAACACCAACAGTTAGATTAAGGCAACACAACCAACAGTTAGACTAAGGCAACACAACCAACAGTTAGATTAAGGCAACAAAACCAACAGTTAGATTAAGGCAACACAACCAACAATTAGATTAAGGCAACACAACCAACAGTTAGATTAAGGCAACACAACCAACAGTTAGGTTAAGGCAACAAAACCAACAGTTAGATTAAGGCAACAAAACCAACAGTTAGTTTAAGGCAACCCAACCAACAGTTAGACTAAGGCAACACAACCAACAGTTAGGTTAAGGCAACAAAACCAACAGTTAGATTAAGGCAACAAAACCAACAGTTAGATTAAGGCAACACAACCAACAATTAGATTAAGGCAACACAACCAACAGTTAGATTAAGGCAACACAACCAACAGTTAGGTTAAGGCAACAAAACCAACAGTTAGATTAAGGCAACAAAACCAACAGTTAGTTTAAGGCAACCCAACCAACAGTTAGACTAAGGCAACACAACCAACAGTTAGGTTAAGGCAACAAAACCAACAGTTAGATTAAGGCAACACAACCAACAGTTAGACTAAGGCAACACAACCAACAGTTAGGTTTAGGCAACACAACCAACAGTTAGGTTAAGGCAACAAAACCAACAGTTAGATTAAGGCAACACAACCAACCGTTAGATTAAGGCAACACAACCAACAGTTAGGTTTAGGCAACACAAACAACAGTTAGATTAAGGCAACACAACCAACAGTTAGACTAAGGCAACACAACCAACAGTTAGATTAAGGCAACACAACCAACAGTTAGGTTAAGGCAACCCAACCAACAGTTAGACTAAGGCAACACAACCAACAGTTAGACTAAGGCAACACAACCAACAGTTAGATTAAGGCAACACAACCAACAGTTAGATTAAGGCAACACAACCAACAGTTAGGTTAAGGCAACCCAACCAACAGTTAGACTAAGGCAACACAACCTACAGTTAGATTAAGGCAACAAAACCAACAGTTAGACTAAGGCAACAAAACCAACAGTTAGATTAAGGCAACAAAACCAACAGTTAGACTAAGGCAACAAAACCAACAGTTAGATTAAGGCAACACAACCAACAGTTAGATTAAGGCAACCCAACCAACAGTTAGATTAAGGCAACAAAACCAACAGTTAGTTTAAGGCAACCCAACCAACAGTTAGACTAAGGCAACACAACCAACAGTTAGGTTAAGGCAACAAAACCAACAGTTAGATTAAGGCAACACAACCAACAGTTAGACTAAGGCAACACAACCAACAGTTAGGTTAAGGCAACAAAACCAACAGTTAGGTTAAGGCAAAAAAACCAACAGTTAGATTAAGGCAACAAAACCAACAGTTAGATTAAGGCAACACAACCAACAATTAGATTAAGGCAACACAACCAACAGTTAGGTTAAGGCAACAAAACCAACAGTTAGATTAAGGCAACAAAACCAACAGTTAGTTTAAGGCAACCCAACCAACAGTTAGACTAAGGCAACACAACCAACAGTTAGGTTAAGGCAACAAAACCAACAGTTAGATTAAGGCAACACAACCAACAGTTAGACTAAGGCAACACAACCAACAGTTAGGTTAAGGCAACAACACCAACAGTTAGATTAAGGCAACAAAACCAACAGTTAGACTAAGGCAACACAACCAACAGTTAGATTAAGGCAACACAACCAACAGTTAGATTAAGGCAACACAACCAACAGTTAGGTTAAGGCAACCCAACCAACAGTTAGACTAAGGCAACACAACCTACAGTTAGATTAAGGCAACAAAACCAACAGTTAGACTAAGGCAACAAAACCAACAGTTAGATTAAGGCAACAAAACCAACAGTTAGACTAAGGCAACAAAACCAACAGTTAGATTAAGGCAACACAACCAACAGTTAGATTAAGGCAACCCAACCAACAGTTAGATTAAGGCAACAAAACCAACAGTTAGTTTAAGGCAACCCAACCAACAGTTAGACTAAGGCAACACAACCAACAGTTAGGTTAAGGCAACAAAACCAACAGTTAGATTAAGGCAACACAACCAACAGTTAGACTAAGGCAACACAACCAACAGTTAGGTTAAGGCAACAAAACCAACAGTTAGGTTAAGGCAACAAAACCAACAGTTAGATTAAGGCAACAAAACCAACAGTTAGATTAAGGCAACACAACCAACAATTAGATTAAGGCAACACAACCAACAGTTAGATTAAGGCAACACAACCAACAGTTAGGTTAAGGCAACAAAACCAACAGTTAGATTAAGGCAACAAAACCAACAGTTAGTTTAAGGCAACCCAACCAACAGTTAGACTAAGGCAACACAACCAACAGTTAGGTTAAGGCAACAAAACCAACAGTTAGATTAAGGCAACACAACCAACAGTTAGACTAAGGCAACACAACCAACAGTTAGGTTAAGGCAACAACACCAACAGTTAGGTTAAGGCAACTAAACCAACAGTTAGATTAAGGCAACAAAACCAACAGTTAGATTAAGGCAACACAACCAACAATTAGATTAAGGCAACACAACCAACAATTAGACTAAGGCAACACAACCAACAATTAGATTAAGGCAACACAACCAACAGTTAGACTAAAGCAACACAACCAACAGTTAGATTAAGGCAACACAACCAACAGTTAGGTTAAGGCAACAACACCAACAGTTAGGTTAAGGCAACAAAACCAACAGTTAGGTTAAGGCAACAAAACCAACAGTTAGATTAAGGCAACACAACCAACAGTTAGATTAAGGCAACACAACCAACAGTTAGACTAAGGCAACACAACCAACAGTTAGGTTAAGGCAACAACACCAACAGTTAGGTTAAGGCAACAAAACCAACAGTTAGATTAAGGCAACCCAACCAACAGTTAGACTAAGGCAACACAACCAACAGTTAGGTTAAGGCAACAAAACCAACAGTTAGATTAAGGCAACACAACCAACAGTTAGACTAAGGCAACACAACCAACAGTTAGGTTAAGGCAACAACACCAACAGTTAGGTTAAGGCAACAAAACCAACAGTTAGATTAAGGCAACAAAACCAACAGTTAGATTAAGGCAACACAACCAACAATTAGATTAAGGCAACACAACCAACAATTAGACTAAGGCAACACAACCAACAATTAGATTAAGGCAACACAACCAACAGTTAGACTAAAGCAACACAACCAACAGTTAGATTAAGGCAACACAACCAACAGTTAGGTTAAGGCAACAACACCAACAGTTAGGTTAAGGCAACAAAACCAACAGTTAGGTTAAGGCAACAAAACCAACAGTTAGATTAAGGCAACACAACCAACAGTTAGATTAAGGCAACACAACCAACAGTTAGACTAAGGCAACACAACCAACAGTTAGGTTAAGGCAACAACACCAACAGTTAGGTTAAGGCAACAAAACCAACAGTTAGGTTAAGGCAACAAAACCAACAGTTAGATTAAGGCAACACAACCAACAATTAGATTAAGGCAACACAACCAACAGTTAGATTAAGGCAACACAACCAACAATTAGATTAAGGCAACACAACCAACAGTTAGACTAAAGCAACACAACCAACAGTTAGATTAAGGCAACACAACCAACAGTTAGGTTAAGGCAACAACACCAACAGTTAGATTAAGGCAACACAACCAACAGTTAGACTAAGGCAACACAACCAACAGTTAGATTAAGGCAACAAAACCAACAGTTAGGTTTAGGCAACACAACCAACAGTTAGACTAAGGCAACACAACCAACAGTTAGATTAAGGCAACACAACCAACAGTTAGATTAAGGCAACACAACCAACAGTTAGGTTAAGGCAACCCAACCAACAGTTAGACTAAGGCAACACAACCTACAGTTAGATTAAGGCAACAAAACCAACAGTTAGACTAAGGCAACAAAACCAACAGTTAGATTAAGGCAACAAAACCAACAGTTAGACTAAGGCAACAAAACCAACAGTTAGATTAAGGCAACACAACCAACAGTTAGATTAAGGCAACCCAACCAACAGTTAGATTAAGGCAACAAAACCAACAGTTAGTTTAAGGCAACCCAACCAACAGTTAGACTAAGGCAACACAACCAACAGTTAGGTTAAGGCAACAAAACCAACAGTTAGATTAAGGCAACACAACCAACAGTTAGACTAAGGCAACACAACCAACAGTTAGGTTAAGGCAACAAAACCAACAGTTAGGTTAAGGCAACAAAACCAACAGTTAGATTAAGGCAACAAAACCAACAGTTAGATTAAGGCAACACAACCAACAATTAGATTAAGGCAACACAACCAACAGTTAGGTTAAGGCAACAAAACCAACAGTTAGATTAAGGCAACAAAACCAACAGTTAGTTTAAGGCAACCCAACCAACAGTTAGACTAAGGCAACACAACCAACAGTTAGGTTAAGGCAACAAAACCAACAGTTAGATTAAGGCAACACAACCAACAGTTAGACTAAGGCAACACAACCAACAGTTAGGTTAAGGCAACAACACCAACAGTTAGGTTAAGGCAACAAAACCAACAGTTAGATTAAGGCAACAAAACCAACAGTTAGATTAAGGCAACACAACCAACAATTAGATTAAGGCAACACAACCAACAATTAGACTAAGGCAACACAACCAACAATTAGATTAAGGCAACACAACCAACAGTTAGACTAAAGCAACACAACCAACAGTTAGATTAAGGCAACACAACCAACAGTTAGGTTAAGGCAACAACACCAACAGTTAGGTTAAGGCAACAAAACCAACAGTTAGGTTAAGGCAACAAAACCAACAGTTAGATTAAGGCAACACAACCAACAGTTAGATTAAGGCAACACAACCAACAGTTAGACTAAGGCAACACAACCAACAGTTAGGTTAAGGCAACAACACCAACAGTTAGGTTAAGGCAACAAAACCAACAGTTAGATTAAGGCAACACAACCAACAATTAGATTAAGGCAACACAACCAACAGTTAGATTAAGGCAACACAACCAACAATTAGATTAAGGCAACACAACCAACAGTTAGACTAAAGCAACACAACCAACAGTTAGATTAAGGCAACACAACCAACAGTTAGGTTAAGGCAACAACACCAACAGTTAGATTAAGGCAACACAACCAACAGTTAGACTAAGGCAACACAACCAACAGTTAGATTAAGGCAACAAAACCAACAGTTAGGTTTAGGCAACACAACCAACAGTTAGGTTAAGGCAACAAAACCAACAGTTAGATTAAGGCAACACAACCAACCGTTAGATTAAGGCAACACAACCAACAGTTAGGTTTAGGCAACACAAACAACAGTTAGATTAAGGCAACACAACCAACAGTTAGACTAAGGCAACACAACCAACAGTTAGATTAAGGCAACAAAACCAACAGTTAGATTAAGGCAACACAACCAACAGTTAGGTTAAGGCAACAAAACCAACAGTTAGATTAAGGCAACACAACCAACAGTTAGATTAAGGCAACAAAACCAACAGTTAGGTTTAGGCAACACAACCAACAGTTAGGTTAAGGCAACAAAACCAACAGTTAGATTAAGGCAACACAACCAACAGTTAGGTTTAGGCAACACAACCAACAGTTAGACTAAGGCAACACAACCAACAGTTAGATTAAGGCAACACAAGCAACAGTTAGATTAAGGCAACACAAGCAACAGTTAGATTAAGGCAACCCAACCAACAGTTAGGTTTAGGCAACACAACCAACAGTTAGGTTAAGGCAACAAAACCAACAGTTAGATTAAGGCAACACAACCAACAGTTAGGTTTAGGCAACACAACCAACAGTTAGATTAAGGCAACACAACCAACGGTTAGATTAAGGCAACACAAGCAACAGTTAGATTAAGGCAACCCAACCAACAGTTAGGTTTAGGCAACACAACCAACAGTTAGGTTAAGGCAACAAAACCAACAGTTAGATTAAGGCAACACAACCAACAGTTAGGTTTAGGCAACACAACCAACAGTTAGATTAAGGCAACACAACCAACAGTTAGACTAAGGCAACACAACCAACAGTTAGACAAAGGCAACAAAACCAACAGTTAGACTAAGGCAACACAACCAACAGTTAGATTAAGGCAACACAACCAACAGTTAGACTAAGGCAACACAACCAACAGTTAGATTAAGGCAACACAACCAACAGTTAGGTTTAGGCAACACAACCAACAGTTAGGTTTCGTAATTGCGTGAAAGGAAAACTATCACTAACAGTTTGGAAACCAGCACAATAAAACCTTGAAGGTCCTGTTTGTTGGACCCATCTCCCCTCCTGCCCACCAATAGTCGTCTTTTGATATTATAAAGTGCATCACTTGCTCTGACTGTTGCTTCGTCACGTGGACGCATTTGATTCATGTGTCACTACGATTAAGGATCCTAATTGACTTTCCATTGGCAATATTTTGGTGCTGAGCGACACGAAACCAATAGATTGCATTTGGTGACTGTCACGGCCTGCCATGCTGCTGGTCTGTGGGACCATGACTCTGAACCCAGACACTACCTGGAGACCGGTTTATCTTACACTCTCAAGGTGTGTTCACTTGGTTGTACTTACCTGAAAAGCAATCATGATAAGTAATTGGGATGATTTCAAGTGACCTTCTCTGACACGGATGACAGGTTGAACATGCTTGTGAGGCTTTTTCATTTTTTTTAAATGTCGGCTCCTGAATCGCAGACTCTCAGCGACATGCGATAATGAAATGAGTTTATTCTCTTTAGAAAATAGAGTAGCAGCCACTGTGCTTAAAGTCCGGTGTCAATGACTCTCCCCTTATTTTTAGAGTGTCAGATCTTCTAAGTCGTGGCCTTTGATGAAACAATGGGGGGAACAGCAGTTTTTCTAAAAGCATCACACTGAGGCTTGTATTTCAGCGGGGACTTTGCTGTGAAATCGGGAAAGGCCTCACGCTGGACCTTTTCGCTGCAGCTTCCCGACGGCTCTCTGATCGGATGCCTAAGTAAGCACACGTCTTATTCGGAGGTCATTCAAGATATGCAGTGGGTGGCGGAGCTGTTGATGACCCAATCTTTTTCTGGCAGAGAAGCAGGGGAAAACCCTGCCTGTCCGTCAGCCAGCTTCAAAGAGCCAGTCGGTAATCCGAAACAGGAACGAGGAGGATGGCAAACAAGACGCCTGGCTGTTATTTGTGGGTTTGGCCCACACGCTGCGTGTGAAACCTGTCACTGAGGATAAACCCGCAGATCTCCACTGGGCCACTGCCCAGTAACACAGTCTCCCTAGTAAAACCTTCCCATTGCTGGATGGTCCGTGTAAGGGTGTGGGGATATGGTCCATAAGGCAGATATCAGTCCCTGTTTGGTTTCTTTACTTTAAAGAATAGTCCACCAATTTAGCATTTTGGCTCACGATGGACATTATTAAAGGGATCAAAATGAAAGCAGCAGGGCCAGAGATATCCCTTGTTTTATTCTGCGGATTGTTCCTTGTCAAAAGCTGTCCCCTACATTTCCCACAATGCAACTCAGCCGCCTGTTCGGTCATAGATGTGGGTGTGTAATGCCGCTCATGTCGCATTGAGGGGTCTGACGGTAAGCTCACTTCTTTCAACTGAACCTCCAAACATTTCAGGGACCATAATTATAATTGTGTGTGTATAAACTATGATTTATGGTGTATCAAATACATTGTAAAAACTTAGGAAATGAGAAATCCCTGTTGCAGAGAATGAGAAATGTAATTCAATAGCCTATTTTTTGGAATTGAATGTGTGAAAGAGTAGGAGGGATAAACATCATTTTGGTCATTTCAAAAGATGAGCTGTTTTGTTTGTTGTGTTTATGTGTTTTTTGACCGTAGCCAACGCTTATGGGGATGCTAATAAAGGAAGAAAGAAGGTCACATGTTTGTCTCTGATCATGCCACAGGATCTTCTCCCTGAAGTGGAATGTTTCGTTCTGCACTCAGCCTCCGTTATGCTTTCCAAAGATCTCCAATGGTCTGTTCTCGTGAGACTAGGGTCAGTTTACAGTGCATGGTCTTATCCTTCCTCTGGTGTTAGCTTCCTGTTAGCATCTCTTGTGTTAGCTTTGTGTTAGCATCTCTTGTGTTAGCTTTCTGTTAGCATCTCTTGTGTTAGCTTTCTATTAGCATCTCTTGTGTTAGCATCTCTTGTGTTAGCTTTCTGTTAGCATCTCTTGTGTTAACGGATGGGTTTTGACCCATGTCTTAAATCAGCTGTAAAATACACTAAAAACAATTATCTATCATCCAAAGTGTTTCTCATCTCTTGGTCACCTTGTTAGGCTTCCTTATCCATGAACATATTGTTGTATGTTTTAATATTTTTGATGTGGGCCTCTGGGCCTTTTCTTTGTCAGGATACCTCCATTTCAATTAAAGAAATGTTAAAATGAACCTCAAGAGAATCATATAAATAAATAAATAAAAGGTTGTTGTGTTACCTGACTATTACTGAGGGGTATTAGAACACATCTCTTAAATACATCTGTTTTATTTATTTTTTCATTTTAATATTGTTAACTATAGTAACATCTATGGCGTTACGGGTCAATTTCGACCCATATATATTTACTTCAAGAAAAAGACTAAAAAGTCTTTTTTTCAGCAATAGAACTTTAATATAAACACAAAATGAAAAGCAGAACAAGTCATAACACAAAATATAGATTTATAAGGTCAAAAAAACAACAACCAATCAAGCAAATCTTACTTTTATAACTGGGTCAAAACCGACCCTAACAACACAAAGGTCATCATTTCATAATAATTTTATAATTTAGTGAAAAAAAAAGTTTTGGTTTTATTTAGTTGAAATAGAGGTTCCTGACAAAGTCAAAAAGCCTTGATGCAATAAACACATTAATGTGGTTCTTTTATGCATTTAAAAACCTAAAACGGGTCGGTGCCGACCCGAACACAAGAGGAAGGTTAAGTGTAAAGCACAAGTCCATCAGTAGGGCCCGTAAAGCCCCTTTTGCTAGTTAAACGGTGCATGATCACACGGTAAGGCTCAAGGTGCAAAGGGGTTGTATTTAGTCTCCCAGCTACTCATATGTTGGTTTTGGGCGTAACATGAATCAAACCAATGGGAGTTTAATGTTCCTTTCCCTTTAAAAGACAGGCGTGCCTCTTGTGCATTGCTATGCAAATGGAAAATTTGGCAAATGGTAGAAGCGAGCTGTTATCTGCAGCAAAAACGTTGTTTTTGAGAGGCTAAACGTCAACATACGGTTGATGAAAACCTGTGGATTTTGGAAATTATTCCATTAATTTTCAATACATTTGGCAAATGTTCTGAAATGATTGGAAATGTTTGGATAACACAACAATCTTACACTGCTATTAGTCTAGCCTGATGGTAAACTGCAACTGTGCAGAAATACTGTTTTTTTATACAATAAGTAGTCTTGCAAAACAAAAAGGTTGCTGAATCAACCTTATTAATGAAGCTTCCAAGCTTCCAACAATTCGGACAAGCCCTAGAAATGAGTTTCATATTCTGTTAACAGATTATCATGGCGCTCCATACGCTATTTGTCGCTGTCCATTGAAGAGGGTGCTGAATCTGAAGGCTGCGTCATGTGTGGTGGTGACATCATGCCTGGTGACATCATGCCTTGTGACATCGTGCCTGGTGACATCATGCCTGGTGACATCAACCTCAAAAAGCTGCCGTTTAGGGGGAGAAGGCCCGCTTACTTAGAAGTAGCGGACGTCACACAGAGTGATGAGGAGACGCTGAGCGAAGAGGCGAGTGTGCACTGTCCACACTAGCTGTAAAAAGTCGCCATGACCATTTTGTTAAAAAAAATATATACTTTTTGAGGATTTTACGTTTTTCCATCCATAAAAACATCATAACTCAGGAAATGGAGTGTTTGATGCTAAACATGACCGTTATGAATCTGCCTATGTGCATCTTACTCTATGAATAATGTGCCCTTTAGATAGCAGGGAAATACTTTAACACTGACGTTAAGAAAGCAATGTGGCAACAATGTGCCTGTCCTCTTTTTAAAGGGACAGTTCTCCCTAAAATCCGAAATACATATTTTTTTCTCTTGCCTGTGGTGCTCTTTACTTATCTAGATTGCTTTAGTGTGATATGCCTCCATGAGCACGCTTCCTTGTACAAAGTGACGTGGTTGGCCGGTGTAGTCCGGTAGAAAAAGAATAGTTCCGACATGAAACTGCTCAAAACACAACGTGGGCCAATGACAGCTGCGTCGGTCTGAAACTAACAATGACAGTTGTGCCGTACGTCACTGCACCCGGGGATAGAGAAGAAGAGTCTGATGACTTGTCTTTACACCACCTCACAGAGGTTAGTAGCTGATTCCAGTGGGAGTGTGACAAGTAACAGGAGAACATCTCCTTTTCACGTACTCTGGAAGATTACGGTTTTTGTTTATGTTTTGTTTTTGGATCACAAAGCATTTGGGAATAATACTCTTTGCCATCATTGAGAACACTTCAAAGCTAAAAGCCTGTTCATGAGAAGATTAAAACAACAACTGGACCCCTGCTGCCAATTATGCTACCAAAACATAAAGGAAAAAGAATACAACATCATTTTGAAAGGTGAAAGCAACACAATTGAAAAGACAAACTTTAGCAGACTTCCAGTCCATAGGACAGAGCTGCTGCGTTACTGTGTGCTGGAAACGGTTCCCCTTTTGATATTGTTGGTATCAGTTGGTTTAGTCAGCTGTAGCATCAAGCATAATGTAATCTTTGACAATAATGTTCATTTGCGATCTAACACACCTCTGATGAGCCTCCTGCAGACTTTATGTCCTCTGACTGGAAATCCTCCCCACAGCCAGGGTCACTGGAGAGCTTCCAAACCCGCTCTGGCCGCACTGTCTCCCTAACACCTCCCGTGTTTGGACAGCGGAGCGTTGATGAATGGCCTCACGGTAACAGGTTAGTGCGAGTGAGCATAGTTGGGATTCGGAGGTGGGAGGAATGTAGTTTAACAGCCGAGCGGAGGTGTTAAAAGAGACGGGGCCCGAGTGATATCAAACACAAACACACACAACCACATGTCTCGAGGTGGGCGGACTGCAAGACCAGCCATGAGACGGTCAAGTGTAGCCGGCCACCATCAGACTGCAGGGGGTTGCATCATAACTTTAGCTTTTATAGAACTAAAGAAACATTGCGGAGTATTATTATATTTCAAGTATTCATTGGGATTGTATTCAAGTATTTCAGGATTTGAAGAAGATATGAATAACTGATGAATCAAAGTAGGGAATTTATGAATTCTGATCCAAAAGGTCTAACTTGTTAATGTGTCATATGTCTGTCAGCATGCACTCAAGTTTAAAGGAGCTGTATTTAACATTCTGAGCATTAACATTTCAGCAAACAACTATTATCTATGTAAAGATCTAGTTGAGTACTGAGCAGATTCCTTCTCCCTCTGTGTGTTGTTAGCAGCAGGTTGCTGTATTACTACTTGTTATAGTCCTAGCCCCAGGTATTAAAAGGTACTCTTGTTTACGCTCTTTTCTCGAGCCGGTCTGCATTCAGTATTTTATGGTACGGCGTGGTGATCCCCTGCATGTGTGAGAGCCATCACCTAAGTAAGAAATGGACGTAGTCGCCCGATGCCGCCCATTGGTTTGTGGACGACAGGTTGGAAGACTCAAGTTCCACCTGTTGGCCATCGGCGTCGTCAGAACACCTGAATGAGATATTTTTAGGCGACCAAATTGTTAGAGTTAACTTTTATGAAGAGAAAACACACCGTGAAAGGGTTGAAGTTCTGAGGCTAAAACACAGACCAGACACCGGCGTGGCAGAGACCTGTCAATCACCTTGTAGCCCCGCCCCTAAAGCGTCCCCTGCTTTATGGTCTGTTTGACTCTAAATGACCATAATTTACTAAATGAACATCATGCTGTATTGAAGAAGACTTGAAACTAGAGATTGAGACATAAACTCATGTTTACAATGTTTACTGAGGGAATACATCAAGAGAAGTAGAGTAATTTATATAGACTTCTATACAACCAGAGGAGTCACCCCCTGGTGGTCAGTAGAGAGAATGCAGCTTTAACACATGAAGCATAGACTTCTATACAACCAGAGGAGTCACCCCCTGGTGGTCAGGAGAGAGAATGCAGCTTTAACACATGAAGCATAGACTTCTATACAACCAGAGGAGTCGCCCCCTGGTGGTCAGGAGAGAGAATGCAGCTTTAACACATGAAGCATAGACTTCTATACAACCAGAGGAGTCGCCCCCTGGTGGTCAAGAGAGAATGCAGCGTTAACACATGAAGCATATACTTCTATACAACCAGATGAGTCACCCCCTGGTGGTCAAGAGAGAATGCAGCGTTAACACATGAAGCATATACTTCTATACAACCAGAGGAGTCACCTCCTGGTGGTCAGGAGAGATAATGCAGCTTTAACACATGAAGCATAGACTTCTATACAACCAGAGGAGTCGCCCCCTGGTGGTCTGGAGAGAGAATGCAGCTTTAACACATGAAGCATAGACTTCTATACAACCAGAGGAGTCGCCCCCTGGTGGTCAGGAGAGATAATGCAGCTTTAACACATGAAGCATAGACTTCTATACTACCAGAGGAGTCGCCCCCGATGGCCATTACTGAGAATACAAGTTTAAGGTATTCCTTAAGTCAGTTTAACACAATTCCACTAGTCAACAGTTGGTGGCGCACAAAGAAACTTAGTAGTACACAAAGGCAGCTATAAGAAGAGTGCAAGCAAACACACATGGATGTAAACAATGCATGTTCAAAACTATTTTAAATCGTCTTTGTAAATGATTAAGAAAATACATTCAACACATTTATAAGAGATAAACATATATTCATAGACATCTGCACATGGTACGTTTAACAGCATCTCATTGCAGCAGTCATTCCCATCCCAACCAACAAAGCTATTATAAACTGAAACGATAAGGCCTTCATGCAACACCTGCTCTGTTACATAACCGTGAGGCCCGGAGTAGAAGAGGAGCCCTGAACTAAAGGGTAGTATGGACATGATTATTTAATATCGTGCTTACCTAATAATATCCATAATGCAGATATTTTTGCCCCAAGGTCCACTGGTGGGTTATCATTAAATACCATATATTTAGCTGGATGTTCTGTTCTCACTACAAAGCTCTTTCAGCAACAGATCATGATTTCAACAGAAGCGGCATCACGGAGGCCAGAGCCGCAGCTCTATTTGAGATGTGGCTGTCGGACACGATTCACACCAGCTCGGGTCGGTCACAAGTGTTGTTAGAATGAAACTGTGTACGCAGACGAGACCGGCGGCAGATAACCTTTGGGAGCTGCAGATGTGTGTGTGATGGGGGGGTTGGAAGCAGAGGATTCACAAGGTGATGCTAAGCATTCCTCACATTTCCCAGATCCCCTCTGGAAGAAGTCAGACCCAGTCAAGACATATTTGTGCGGTGGGCCCGAAGGCGACCAACAATACCCAGCAGCTCTGGAGCAGTGTGTCGTCTGGAGATTGAACTGTTGGAATAACAACCCACGTGTTTGATGTCCAGATGAATTACAATACATGTCACAGCCGTGGCTCCTTGTGAAGACGTGTGGGTTTGCTGCACACAAAGGACTTAGTCCTGAGAGCAACACAACACACAGCAAGACAATAGATGTAAAGGTGTTTTGAAGAAAAACCTTAATTGACAGTGCAAAATGCAACAAACTGAGATCATATTGTTCTAAAGAACATCTGTTGAGTGACAGTTCATAATTGTTTTAATACATGTCAACTACATTTAGAGATAAAGGTCCAACATGACCTGTGAGAACAAAGACATCTACCTGGAGCTAGTGGGGCGACTGTGGCTCAGTGGTGAGCGGGTCGTCCTTCGGCGGTTCGATGTGTCCTTGGTTAAGACACTTAACCCGCAGGCTGTGTCATCTGTGTGGGTGTGAATGTGAATGACATGTAGGGTTAAAGTTAATTTACCATTTACTTGGAACAAGTATTTACAGTTAAGTGGATCAATTGGAACAAAGGATTTCATTGGTCAATCACATATTCAAAACACGCATGTTCTGCAGACGTGTGCGAGCATTTATAAAAAAACATCACATTTTTCGGATAAAAAATCCTACTTGGTGTGAAATTGCTTTGAAGCTTCCGAAAGCCGCGGATTCATCAACACAAGCGACCCACTTCACATTTCACATTGTTTTCTCGTTGTCATTTGATACGTTGTTGTTATAAAGTCTATAGATTACAGCTGCTATAAAAGTCAAAATTCAAACACGTTCCAAAATGCGTAAAAAAAAAAGAAAAGTGCAATATGATACAGGCCAAACAAAACAACATAATAGGCCAAACTGCATTAAAAGTTTAGTTTTTTACAAGAGTTAGGAGAATAGTGTCCTAACCATTTTAAAGAAAAGAATTCTGACAATAAGTCAGAGAGGATCTAACTGTACAAACATGATCATTTCCTGTCTTTCTTCGTTGAGTTTGTAGACGCTAACATCCAAAATGTTGAGCATTGACGGAGCAGCAGCCCTGTGAAGATATGGTGGAGTAACGGTGTCCTGAGCAGAGGATGGAATAACTCTCCTTCTGTGTGTGTTGTAATCCGAGCTTCACTGTGGTCCGGCTGTGCGTGCATGTTAGTGCACGTGAGTCCCATATTCACATTGCAGAGATTGTGATGGTTAACCCACTTTAGCGATGACGTCTGAGACGGCTCTTTATTCATATCTGTTTGTGCCAATTTGATGAAACTTTAGCTTTTGAGTCATTTTATCTTTTCCAATTCATTCACACAAAACAAAGTTTTACGCAAAATAACAAAACAAAACAAAAATCAATGTAGTGTTTTCAGCACCAACATGGCCATAAATCAGTGATATAGGAAGGTGAGCAGAGAAAGGGGATGAGGAAGAGCGGTGGGAGGAGGAGGAGGCAGAAGCCCCCTAGAAATCAATTTTGACACATTAGACCTATTAGCTTATTGAGAGGTGAGAGATGGATGGAAGGCTGGACGTTAAAGAGAGCTGTAACTGTAAAACGGCTTCTCCACTGATGAGCTCTGTGGAAAGTAAGCAGCAACACTCCGGCGTCTCTCTCTCCGTCATTATTTCATGTCCAAAGAAGAGGAGTCAGCCTGAAATGTATAACAATCCTTTACATTTGTGTTCAAGGCCGCCATGACACTTTAATTGCTTCATGAAGTCCATTATTTGAAAAACATGACTGACATAATAATTGATCATACATTCAAAACAATTCAGCTCTTAGAACTCTGAATATTTGACATGCTGTCACTGAGTGTCGAAATGTGGACGCTCTACACGTGGGTGAAAACAAACCTTTTATTCTCAGTGAAGTGAGATGGAGGTTGGCTGGTGACGGCCGAGGTGAGGGAGAAGGGATTGGGGTCAGGGCTATGTTCCCTCAGCTCTATGTTCCCTCAGCTATATGTTCCCTCAGCTCCATGTTCCCTCAGCTCTATGTTCCCTCAGCTCCATGTTCCCTCAGCTCCATGTTCCCTCAGCTCTATGTTCCCTCAGCTCTATGTTCCCTCAGCTATATGTTCCCTCAGCTCTATGTTCCCTCAGCTCTATGTTCCCTCAGCTATATGTTCCCTCAGCTCTATGTTCCCTCAGCTCCATGTTCCCTCAGCTCCATGTTCCCTCAGCTCCATGTTCCCTCAGCTCTATGTTCCCTCAGCTCTATGTTCCCTCAGCTATATGTTCCCTCAGCTCTATGTTCCCTCAGCTCTATGTTCCCTCAGCTCTATGTTCCCTCAGCTATATGTTCCCTCAGCTCTATGTTCCCTCAGCTCTATGTTCCCTCAGCTCTATGTTCCCTCAGCTATATGTTCCCTCAGCTCTATGTTCCCTCAGCTCTATATTCCCTCAGCTCTATGTTCCCTCAGCTATATGTTCCCTCAGCTATATGTTCCCTCAGCTCCATGTTCCCTCAGCTCTATGTTCCCTCAGCTATATGTTCCCTCAGCTCCATGTTCCCTCAGCTCTATGTTCCCTCAGCTCCATGTTCCCTCAGCTCCATGTTCCCTCAGCTCTATGTTCCCTCAGCTCTATGTTCCCTCAGCTATATGTTCCCTCAGCTCCATGTTCCCTCAGCTCCATGTTCCCTCAGCTCTATGTTCCCTCAGCTCTATGTTCCCTCAGCTCTATGTTCCCTCCGCTATATGTTCCCTCAGCTCCATGTTCCCGCAGCTCCATGTTCCCTCAGCTCTATGTTCCCTCAGCTATATGTTCCCTCAGCTCCATGTTCCCTCAGCTCCATGTTCCCTCAGCTCTATGTTCCCTCAGCTCTATGTTCCCTCAGCTATATGTTCCCTCAGCTCTATGTTCCCTCAGCTCTATGTTCCCTCAGCTATATGTTCCCTCAGCTCTATGTTCCCTCAGCTCTATGTTCCCTCAGCTCTATGTTCCCTCAGCTCCATGTTCCCTCAGCTCTATGTTCCCTCAGCTCTATGTTCCCTCAGCTATATGTTCCCTCAGCTCCATGTTCCCTCAGCTATATGTTCCCTCAGCTCCATGTTCCCTCAGCTCTATGTTCCCTCAGCTCTAAGTTCCTTCAGCTCTATGTTCCCTCAGCTCTATGTTCCCTCAGCTCTATGTTCCCTCAGCTCTATGTTCCCTCAGCTCATAACATAAGGTACATAGAGCTGAGGGAACATAGAGCTGAGGGAACATAGAGCTGAAGGAACATAGAGCTGAGGGAACATAGAGTTGAAGGGACATAGAGTTGAAGGGACATAGGGTTGAGGGAACATAGAGTTGAGGGAACATAAGGTTGAAGGGACATAGGGTTGAGGGAACATAGAGTTGAGGGAACAGTGACTCACTAACCCCTCTCCAGAATCAGGTGGTATTACAAGACAGGACAGGCCGGGGATAGGTGGTTACCATGTTCATTTCAGTAGATATTGCTGTAACAATGTCAACATTGAAACTGAATTGAAATTGAATTGAACATTGTGACCTCTTTATGTTCTGTTGTTAGTTACTTTTCTTTTCTTTTTTTTTACGTTTTAAACTAAAATGATTTCCAGATCTTTCACATTGCACCTAGAAGTGATTGACACCTCTCAGCTCTCTATCTCCCATGACAATTCGATTTCCTGTCTTTTTTTTCAGCTTGCTTCAAAGTTCGATGCCCTAAACTGAGCGCCAGTGCACTTTTCAGGATAATTTACGGAAGCTGGCAGACTGTCGCTAATTTTCCGGAGTAGCTTTTCACTGCGTGAGGAAGTCAATCTTTCTAAGAGGAAGAAGTGTACAAATCTGCTCAAACACGCCGACAACTTCCTGCTCTCCGTCTTACCCCAGAAGCTGCATCACAAGGTGGAAAACGGTGCCCCATTCATTCCTCCTGCCATTATAATATCTATGAAAACATGGAGTGAGTGGAATGTGTGTTTAAGAAACACAGTTTGTGTTTATTATAATGTCACAGATCTAAATATGATACATAAAATAACCCTCTGCTCGTCGTCAGCACGGCTATGAAATGTGGACTTTGTTTCCTGGTTAACACATCCTGAAGAGAGCATAGTTCGGGAATGGGCGTTTCAATTAGGAAGAAGTGTTTTCCTTTCTGTCAGCACAAAGAGGATGAAAAGCTCATTAAAGTGCGTCTGAAGCGACCATATTTACCCCGCCGACCGCCCTGATGATATCCACTCAGGCCCGTTGCTTTGAATGGTGTGAATATTTATGTCCAGAGGTGTTGGCCTGTTCTTAATGTCTGCTCTCTTTGAGGCAGACAAACAGGACAGTTATTGTCTGCCGTAAGTGCTCATATATAACCAGAGGCATGTCCTGCCAGAAGAAGCATTAAGGTCTCCTCATTATTTAATCATTCACTTCCTCACACCGGGGGCTTGTCAGGAGGCTGGACACTCCGGGTGAGCCGTGCACTGTGTAAACTCAACCCACGCAGTGGAACATCCGTCAAAGAAACTGCTGTATGATTAATGCCAATAGCTCACATACAGGTGATGTCATTGTAACAAACCATCAACACAGCCGTCAGTACATGCTCGTTCTACTACGTAGACTTTCCACTCCGGCCACAAGTGACAATCATGCCCCGTTCCCACTGGACGGAAGAAACCCGCAAACATCTGGCTTTTGTCTTCAGTGGGAAAGCTTACCATCGGAATTCATTCCCGGGACAAACAACGTCACAGGTATTTATCGGCTCTATCGCAGATCGACAGTCAAATGTAAACACTCATCAGTGTGTATTATCTACTCCATCCATGTATGTAACCGCGGACGCATTGGGCTGAAAGTCAGTTAACTCGGCCACTCGTTAAACTGAAACACCTGTTTCCCTGAAGCGGTTGTGATCCTGTCTGAATCCTGCAGAGCTTCACTCGTGGAATTCTCGATACTGACCACCAGTGGCGGTGCGTCAATAGAGGGCGCTAGGGCGCCGCCCCTCCTAAAATTTTGCGATGAAAAAAAAAAAAAGAAGAAAAAAAATATATAATATATACTGTCAAAAAACATTATATATCAAATAATTTAAATAAGAAATATACCGTGTTGACGCGCTAAATGTGTGTGGGAGACCGTAAGCCCCTGTCAACAACCACTTAAGATATACCAAATATAATATATCGCCATTCATCATCACTGAGAAAAGCCCCTCCCCCTCTCGGGGCGCCGGCCCAATGTGTGTCTATGGCAGCGAACAAACATTTCACCCTCGTGACGGCAAGGACAGCTTCTCATTGGCGGATGAAACGTGAATCTTCGGGCGCACGAATCTGCGCCCTAGCCAATGACATCGTTTCTTATTGCAACGTGGTTGGACTATTCGTCCAATCAGAGACCTTTATCATTCCCTCACATCCCATATAGCTCCCACGTAGCTACGCGAGCAACACAGCTAGCAGAGACTTTGCTTATGTTAGTATGGCGACTGAAAACTCTGTGGTATCTCTACGCGAAACACCTTTCAATCCACGATCAGATGTTGACAAGAAGAGGCTGAAAGAGTTGGGACCCGAACGTCCGGATTTAAAAAGTCAGCAGCAAAGCAGTGAAGCTACATGCACCAAGCTACATGCTAACCGGAGCTGTTAGCTGATGCTCAGTGTGGAGCAAAGCAGTGGCTCTGAGCAGCCGAGGAAGCGCCGGCTGTGAAGGAAGATGAGCTTGAAGGATTGCTGCAGAGGTGAGTGTCAAAATCAGCAGATGCCTGTTAGAGTTTAATGTTTTATCTTTCCCACAGCAGAACACATGTTGGACATTGTTAGATTTGGGTGGATATCATATCAGACTATAACTTTATCTAAAATACCAATTCAACCCCCAACAAGTTAGTGTGTGTGTGTGTGTGTGTGTGTGTGTGTGTGTGTGTGTGTGTGTGTGTGTGTGTGTGTGTGTGTCATAGCTACAGCCATCAAGGTGGCTCCTGGCCTTTTGTCTATGTTGCTGAGCCATCAAGACACACAAAACATAGTTTTTTGTCTGTAGTATGAAGCCTGTTTGTAGTAGATATTTCCCCACAACTTATCTTACTGTCTCTGTCTCTCTCTATATATATTTATCTGTAGGTTTGTGACACCATACTTGGACACACCAGGGAACGCTTTGCCTTCAAAGACCACCTCACCAGTGCCACCTTACTGCAGGGCCCCCAGTTTGAATGCTACGTCAATGTATTCCCTGAAGTTGCTCTGGCCACCACATTGAATGTTTCTTAAACCATTCTGCTCTGAACCTCTCATGCCCAAAGTTACAGTTTGTTGATAGTTGTTATTGGACAGTGTTGAGCACTGTGTTTTCTTGAAATAAAGCTTTGTTTTTTAGAATATTCTACTCCAAACCTCTTTTCTTCTCATTGTGGAGTGCTATTTAAACCGCGCCGCCCAACTGCGCCCCCCCCAAAAAAATTTCACCAGCCGCCACTGCTGACCACCGAACATGCAACAACCAGACATGTTGATGATGTTTTTTTTAAAGTAATCTTTAAAGCTTGCTGACTGACTGGCTGAACACCACTTTGTGTCCCGCCTGCATATTTCTGATGACACCAGCTGTGAAAGGGTATAATATAGACCGGTGTACCACATTGATGAAAACACAGAGCATGTGCTCCTGTAAAAGTGACGCCTCCGCTTCCCCGGGGAAACATTTCACTCCCGATTGTTTACACTGGAACAGGTGTGGACGGCTTTCATGAAGATGAGCGCCGAATCCGACCGTGTGACCGACGGATATTAAAATATCTCTTGACCTTGCAAATGGGGGATTTGCGGTGCAGGTCTGCCCCGGCGGGAGGGCGACTGCATGCGGCGTGCCCCGCGATCCTCTCCCCACCCAATAGGCTGGGGCAGAATTTATGGCCTCGGCAGACAGCCCCCGCGCTCTATGTGTTAGTCTCCGCCACGGATTACGGGATACACAAATGGTGATGCGTGGGTGTCAGGAGAGGTGCTAGACGCTGATGTTTCAGGTTTCAATGTTTCAGCTGGAATTCCTCAATGGAAGTGAACGATATCTACCCAGGGGACGTATACAGGAAATACTAAGGCCCCCCGAAGTCACCGCTGGATCATAAACACCTTCCGATTTGCTCTCTTATTCCCACTCTTGTGTCTTTGTCTGTCTCTGAGGAGCCGTAGCGTCGCCCCTCGGGTTGACTGCATTACTGTGATTCCTCCCGGGATCCTGACGCGGGCCTGGCGTCCACCACCACGGGTCAATACTTGGCTCCGTCCACTAATCGAACCAGAGCGCCGTTCTTATTGTGAGACACGACGCCGCGGGGTGAGCGAGCGAGCTGACTCTGCAAAGACCGGAGTCAAATGTAATTCACCGTCGATCCGGACGCCATCACTGGAGAGGTTTCTGGGATGAGGCGGATCAGAGACAGACGCAGGGTCTAGGAAGTGCAAGTCATCTGCTGTTTGTGATGTGACAGAGGTCCCTCATAGCGGCGGTTTTGGGGTCTTTCAGTGTCTTTTCATCGCTTCGGTTTTTCTCTTATCAACCTCATTTCCAGCAACAGCAGACAGCTGATTTCATGCTTATTAAAGAAAACCATGCTGGCTGCACCAAATGGCAGCATCTAGCAATGGCAGGGAGCAGCTACCAGCTCAAATACATGAGCAAGCAACATTTTCTGATAAATAGAAAGTAGGACTAAACGCGACATGGCTAAAGATAAACAATGTAAAGGACAGATCTGAAATGATGTAGATCCACACCCCCTACGTCTATATTTCCCATCCTGTGATTCAGAAGGGGAATCAAACCAGCGGCCTGGTGCGTACAGAGCAGAGAGAGAGAGCAGGACCGAAGGCCGACCAGACCAGAAAAGATGCAGCCGGTCCTCTTTAACTTTCACTCTCTGCTCCACTCTGTCGACCTCCGGGGGTCACCACACGAGAGCCAACAGAGAAGAGAGAGAGAGAAGGAGAGGGGGGGGGGGGGGGGGGGAGAGGGAAACTTTAGCATCATTTTGTAATTGTATTATGGGATGTAATAAATGTGACATTCAGTGAAGAGTATATAACTTTGTTCCAATGTGTCTCTGACACCTAATACTTGTTTTTTAGTGTCATACGTTACATGCATTTGTTTCTTAAATTACTTAATATTATTCAATTCAGTTTTTATTATCATGAACAATAATAATATATTGGTGATTAATATAAAAGTTGTACAAAACAGACAAAACCAGTTAATCGTTAGCCAGTCTGCTCCATGTTGGAGAGAGACGTGTTTGAACAGGCAGATAGAAGCTTCTGAGACATGATGAACATTATACATGTGGATATTCAGACATGATCCCCTCACATGGATTCATTGTGGATAAAATCCTGCTGTTCAAATTGTTAGCCGGCTCAGAACGTAGGAGAGCGTGAGGGAAAGCACAGAAGCTGAATTCATATTAAATTTAAATAATAACCATTCATACAGCTGGTTCTTACAGGACACTTTGTCGAATGTGGCTTTTTGCCATTGTCTTCAAGACCTTTAGTTCAAGCAGTTCTGTAAACTTCATGTGGTGCCACCAAAGAACTGTGTCAGGTGGTGAAGACATCCAACATTTGTTGGTAGAATAGTTGGGAAAAGATTATTTTTTTCTGGGTCTTCATTAGAATATTGAAATGTTGTGCATGCAATTCTCATCTTAATATTTAAGCTTGTGATTTTGTTTACACAAAACGTTGCATCAGCCTTCCAATTATTTTTTTGTAATCTGAAGCTTAAACATAATCATTTGTGTCCTCCATAAAACAGTATTACTGAGTGGGATCATTGGTTCATTAGAAAGTTCCCAGAGGATATATCATCTTCAAAACACAGCATGTTACTGCTTTGAACTCTTCACATGCTGCTATATATATTCAACTATTATGGTAATGTTGTTCTTAATAGAGCCAAATATGAGTGCCAGATAATAGGAAAATAAATGTTAGTGGTGGGATTTTTCTCTCTCAGTTATCCAGATTACAATAAACGCAGCAAGTATACACATTACTCACATATATTATTCCCCAAGTGATAATGAACCCAGTTTAAAATATCCTGTTTATTCATATTAAGCACTATATGTTTTTTTAGCATATTGAGGTGAGTAACGTCATCATGAAGCCCCGCTGCCAGAAGATGGAGCACTTTTCCACCAAATAACTCGAAGGCCAGGTGAAATAAGCAGCTCCGCTCAGGCTCATAAACATGTCATTAGATCTGGGTAATCATCACCATACCTTGCATTCTGGGAATTTATTGTGGCGATGCTAAATATGTGTTTCCATGATTCGATAAGGACCGGGCTATTTTAATTCTTTATGGCATTTACATTTCCAGTCTGAGATGCTTCAAACAGGAATGTAATGTCAATAGGACTGTATCACAGTGGATCTGCATGCTTGACCTGGATAGTTGTGATGCAAAAACATCATTTTACATTTAATAGCATACTATATGATGCACTGCCATAGATTTGAAGCCAAACCCATATATTCATTTCTGATTCTCTGTTTGGACATAATGAAAACAATAAGACACGTTTTGATAATATAACAATTCAGTTTATTTGGGCTATACAAAATAAACTGAATTGAATTGAACATCCTGAAGGTAGTCAATGCGCTAAATCAATACTTTTACCTTGATTTATCGATCTCTGATGATATGTCGCCGACTAAATACTTGCTACTTTTTTTTAAAGCAAAACATATTACTTTTTTATTACTTAAACATCAAGTGTATTCCGTTTTATTTAAACGCAGTCAAACGCGTTAGGCGAGACGGACCTTTAATTTGGAAAGCAATAACCGGAAGTGTGGTGGTTTCCTGCTCGCTCGCTGGGTTTGAAGTGGAAGCGTAAAGATGGTTGCCGCTGTAACCGAGACAAATCTGGACGGATTCCGAAGTTTCTGTTTTTTATGGCCAATGTTTCGTTTAAAAAACACCCGTGAATTAACATGTTTGTTTGTTGCCGCTTGCGTCCTGATGAGCCAGTCGTCAGCGGACGAGCAGGACTTTAAAGAGGACTTTTTGAAGCGCGAATATTCTCTGGTGAAGCCGTACCGGGGTGAGTTCTGTCAACCTGACGTTACGCCACCGTAACTAAGCTGAGCCGAGCTAGCTAGCTAGCTAGTTAGCTAGGTTAATACCAGCCGACTGACTAGCGGTCCCTCTCGTGGACGAGCATTACATGACGCTGCGTTAGCTTCAGCCACAGAGTATAATAATAATTAACTGAGAGCAACTCTTTGCCCCTACGGGCACTGAACGTCACGTGAAACGAGAGCTCGAGAGGTTGTTGTGTAGTTACTGTTAGCTGGTTACTGTGTAGTTACTGCTAGCTGGTTAATGTGTAGTTACTGTTAGCTGGTTACTGTGTAGTTACTGTTAGCTGGTTAATGTGTTGTTACTGTTAGCTGGTTACTGTGTAGTTACTGTTAGCTGGTTACTGTGTAGTTACTGTTAGCTGGTTACTGTGTAGTTACTGTTAGCTGGTTACTGTGTAGTTACTGTTAGCTGGTTACTGTGTAGTGTTAGCTGGTTACTGTGTAGTTACTGTTAGCTGGTTACTGTGTAGTTACTGTTAGCTGGTTACTGTGTAGTTACTGTTAGCTGGTTACTGTGTAGTGTTAGCTGGTTACTGTGTAGTTACTGTTAGCTGGTTACTGTGTAGTGTTAGCTGGTTACTGTGTAGTTACTGTTAGCTGGTTACTGTGTAGTGTTAGCTGGTTACTGTGTAGTTACTGTTAGCTGGTTAATGTGTAGTTACTGTTAGCTGGTTAATGTGTAGTTACTGTTAGCTGGTTACTGTGTAGTGTTAGCTGGTTACTGTGTAGTGTTAGCTGGTTAATGTGTTGTTACTGTTAGCTGGTTAATGTGTAGTTACTGTTAGCTGGTTACTGTGTAGTTACTGTTAGCTGGTTACTGTGTAGTGTTAGCTGGTTACTGTGTAGTTACTGTTAGCTGGTTACTGTGTAGTGTTAGCTGGTTACTGTGTAGTTACTGTTAGCTGGTTAATGTGTAGTTACTGTTAGCTGGTTACTGTGTAGTTACTGTTAGCTGGTTACTGTGTAGTGTTAGCTGGTTACTGTGTAGTTACTGTTAGCTGGTTAATGTGTAGTTACTGTTAGCTGGTTAATGTGTTGTTACTGTTAGCTGGTTACTGTGTAGTGTTAGCTGGTTACTGTGTAGTTACTGTTAGCTGGTTAATGTGTAGTACTGTTAGCTGGTTACTGTGTAGTTACTGTTAGCTGGTTACTGTGTAGTTACTGTTAGCTGGTTAATGTGTAGTACTGTTAGCTGGTTACTGTGTAGTGTTAGCTGGTTACTGTGTAGTTACTGTTAGCTGGTTACTGTGTAGTTACTGTTAGCTGGTTAATGTGTAGTTACTGTTAGCTGGTTAATGTGTAGTGTTAGCTGGTTAATGTGTAGTTACTGTTAGCTGGTTAATGTGTAGTTACTGTTAGCTGGTTAATGTGTAGTGTTAGCTGGTTAATGTGTAGTTACTGTTAGCTGGTTAATGTGTAGTTACTGTTAGCTGGTTACTGTGTAGTGTTAGCTGGTTAATGTGTAGTTACTGTTAGCTGGTTAATGTGTAGTTACTGTTAGCTGGTTACTGTGTAGTTACTGTTAGCTGGTTACTGTGTAGTTACTGTTAGCTGGTTACTGTGCAGTTACTGTTAGCTGGTTAATGTGTAGTTACTGTTAGCTGGTTAATGTGTAGTTACTGTTAGCTGGTTAATGTGTTGTTACTGTTAGCTGGTTAATGTGTAGTTACTGTTAGCTGGTTAATGTGTAGTTACTGTTAGCTGGTTACTGTGTAGTTACTGTTAGCTGGTTAATGTGTAGTTACTGTTAGCTGGTTACTGTGTAGTTACTGTTAGCTGGTTAATGTGTAGTTACTGTTAGCTGGTTAATGTGTAGTTACTGTTAGCTGGTTAATGTGTTGTTACTGTTAGCTGGTTAATGTGTAGTTACTGTTAGCTGGTTAATGTGTAGTTACTGTTAGCTGGTTACTGTGTAGTTACTGTTAGCTGGTTAATGTGTTGTTACTGTTAGCTGGTTACTGTGTAGTTACTGTTAGCTGGTTACTGTGTAGTTACTCTTAGCTGGTTAATGTGTAGTTACTGTTAGCTGGTTAATGTGTAGTTACTGTTAGCTGGTTAATGTGTAGTTACTGTTAGCTGGTTACTGTGTAGTTACTGTTAGCTGGTTACTGTGTAGTTACTGTTAGCTGGTTAATGTGTAGTTACTGTTAGCTGGTTACTGTGTAGTTACTGTTAGCTGGTTAATGTGTTGTTACTGTTAGCTGGTTAATGTGTAGTTACTGTTAGCTGGTTACTGTGTAGTTACTGTTAGCTGGTTAATGTGTAGTTACTGTTAGCTGGTTAATGTGTAGTTACTGTTAGCTGGTTAATGTGTTGTTACTGTTAGCTGGTTAATGTGTAGTTACTGTTAGCTGGTTACTGTGTAGTTACTGTTAGCTGGTTACTGTGTAGTTACTGTTAGCTGGTTAATGTGTAGTGTTAGCTGGTTACTGTGTAGTTACTGTTAGCTGGTTACTGTGTAGTTACTGTTAGCTGGTTAATGTGTAGTTACTGTTAGCTGGTTAATGTGTAGTGTTAGCTGGTTACTGTGTAGTTACTGTTAGCTGGTTAATGTGTAGTTACTGTTAGCTGGTTAATGTGTAGTTACTGTTAGCTGGTTAATGTGTTGTTACTGTTAGCTGGTTACTGTGTTGTTACTGTTAGCTGGTTACTGTGTAGTTACTGTTAGCTGGTTACTGTGTAGTTACTGTTAGCTGGTTAATGTGTAGTTACTGTTAGCTGGTTAATGTGTAGTTACTGTTAGCTGGTTAATGTGTAGTTACTGTTAGCTGGTTACTGTGTAGTTACTGTTAGCTGGTTACTGTGTAGTGTTAGCTGGTTACTGTGTAGTGTTAGCTGGTTACTGTGTAGTTACTGTTAGCTGGTTACTGTGTAGTTACTGTTAGCTGGTTAATGTGTAGTTCCTGTTAGCTGGTTACTGTGTAGTTACTGTTAGCTGGTTAATGTGTTGTTACTGTTAGCTGGTTAATGTGTTGTTACTGTTAGCTGGTTAATGTGTAGTTACTGTTAGCTGGTTACTGTGTAGTTACTGTTAGCTGGTTAATGTGTAGTTACTGTTAGCTGGTTAATGTGTAGTTACTGTTAGCTGGTTACTGTGTAGTTACTGTTAGCTGGTTAATGTGTAGTTACTGCTAGCTGGTTACTGTGTAGTTACTGTTAGCTGGTTAATGTGTTGTTACTGTTAGCTGGTTAATGTGTTGTTACTGTTAGCTGGTTACTGTGTAGTTACTGTTAGCTGGTTACTGTGTAGTTACTGTTAGCTGGTTACTGTGTAGTGTTAGCTGGTTACTGTGTAGTGTTAGCTGGTTACTGTGTAGTTACTGTTAGCTGGTTAATGTGTAGTTACTGCTAGCTGGTTACTGTGTAGTTACTGTTAGCTGGTTAATGTGTTGTTACTGTTAGCTGGTTAATGTGTTGTTACTGTTAGCTGGTTACTGTGTAGTTACTGTTAGCTGGTTACTGTGTAGTTACTGTTAGCTGGTTACTGTGTAGTGTTAGCTGGTTACTGTGTAGTGTTAGCTGGTTACTGTGTAGTTACTGTTAGCTGGTTAATGTGTAGTTACTGTTAGCTGGTTAATGTGTAGTTACTGTTAGCTGGTTACTGTGTAGTTACTGTTAGCTGGTTAATGTGTTGTTACTGTTAGCTGGTTAATGTGTTGTTACTGTTAGCTGGTTACTGTGTAGTTACTGTTAGCTGGTTAATGTGTTGTTACTGTTAGCTGGTTACTGTGTAGTTACTGTTAGCTGGTTACTGTGTAGTTACTGTTAGCTGGTTAATGTGTTGTTACTGTTAGCTGGTTAATGTGTTGTTACTGTTAGCTGGTTACTGTGTAGTTACTGTTAGCTGGTTACTGTGTAGTTACTGTTAGCTGGTTAATGTGTTGTTACTGTTAGCTGGTTAATGTGTAGTTACTGTTAGCTGGTTAATGTGTTGTTACTGTTAGCTGGTTAATGTGTTGTTACTGTTAGCTGGTTAATGTGTAGTTACTGTTAGCTGGTTAATGAAGTCGAGCTGACACATGACGTAACCCTAGCTGTTAAACAGGAATGGTGAGGAAATTTGTATTGATTTTCTAGATTTGCATAAAAAAAAGTGACAGTCAAGAAAGGACACAAATGGATACAACAACATATGCACATACATATATACATACATAAAGATACACATAACCATATATACAATAAATACATACATATTGGTATATACATACACATACGTATTATATTATGATACAATTACATACATTGTTGGATTTTGCTTACTGCCATAGACATAAGGATAAGATAGATAGCCAATGTTTAAACAAAAGTCTGCAGTTTGAGTTTAGTTTGTGTGTATTCTGCTGGTAAGTAAAATACAGTTTAATTCACACTTTCTTGAAAGAAGTGTCCATTAACAGAGTAGCTCCACATGGACTCACCTGTGTATAAATACTATGCTGTGGTCTCACAGAGCCGTCACTGTTTTGCAGGGTTGGGTTTCTCCAGTTCTTCACAGTGGGATCTGATGGGCACCGCCATGATTACACCTGACTACGTGAGGCTGACCCCGGACCTGCAGAGCAGACAGGGGGCAGTGTGGAGTCGAATTGTAAGTCCACTTCAGTCAGACTCAAAACCCCACCCAACACGACATGGTTCCCAGACAGTCCACACCTGGGCTGGGAGACATGGAGAACATCAAATATATTGGTGGTTTTATCGCCATTGCAACATGATTATTATAGGGTTGACCATTGGTGTTTTTGTGTTTGATGAATTCTTATCTGTAATGAAAGCCAAAGACGTTAAAGCCAAATACTAGAGCAGCTAAAACGGACCGGTATGTTACAAAAACAATCATATGATGACTGTAACGTAGCCTTTAAACCCGGTAACCGGTAAAGAATATCACTCATGCCATATGAAACATAATCAATAGTGTATGGATAGGGTGCCCAGTCCTACCATAACCCCTCACGTCCTCTAAAACACATCCGCCTGCCCACTCAACATGACCTTAATATGAAAGTTCCACGAGTTCAGCCTGTTTCAAGTTCGGTCTGTTACTCAACTCTGTTGACTAACTCTTACGTCCATACAACGCAATGGCACCAGCTTGTCTTCATTTCATTCCTTCTGTTGCTTTCCAGCCACTCCTCGTGCGGGATTGGGAGCTCGCGGTGCAATTTAAAATCCATGGCATGGGAAAGAAGAATTTGAACGGGGACGGCATGGCTTTCTGGTTAACCAAAGATCGCATGCAGAATGGTAGGTAGCCGCTGGACCGCCCCGCTGTGTCGCGCCCCGTACAGTGACGAGCAACCGGTGCTGCAAATCATTTGTTGTGACGTGGGGGCGAGGAGCATATTTTACAAAGCCTAGTGTTAAGAGCCGGCTCATTTTTATGTTGAGTTTTTACAGGAATGCCAACCAACATGTGTGCTTCTGATATAACATTTCATTCTGTATATCCTGTACAACGAATAGGAAGAGGGGCGAAGAAAGAAAGAAAATTGGTCTTAAACCATGTAATTCTACCCAACTTTGGACCCTTATTATTTATCTAAATAATGCCCAAATAGCTTGAAGACAAACTATTTATTGAACTATTACTCGTTGGTGGTGTAACTGAACAGTCTGGGCTGTCTGCGGTGAGGAAACGCCCTGATGCGCCTCGCTCTGTCTCCGCAGGTCCTGTGTTTGGCAACATGGACCAGTTCACTGGACTCGGAATATTCGTGGACACGTACCCCAATTCCGAACAGAGCCTTGACGTGAGTGACAGTCGGTAGCGTGAGTGGCCTCTAGTTTTCACTGTGAAAATGTATCTCAAAAGTGTGTCATATGTTTCCCTCTGCAACGCTCTCGAATGCGCAGAAGACAAAGCCCGGAACTCAGGTAGCGTCAGAAACAGCCGTTTGTCCCACGGGCGGCGAATGTTCTTCCATCACCTTCATCCGCTGTCTCATCACATGCATGCGTTTTCATTTGACATGGTCTGGCGCTGGTCTGGAGACAACCGCTGACGGTGCACTTTGTGGCTGAGCAGTGCCATCTGTGCCGTAGCCACAGCGGTGTGTGTTAACCTTCCCCCGTCTTCCTCACAGAGGATGTTCCCGTACGTGTCCGTGATGCTGGGGAACGGGTCTCTGTCCTACGACCACGAGTCCGACGGGCGGCCCACTGACCTCGGAGGATGCGCCACCGCGACGCGCAACGCAATCTACGACACGTTTCTCCTCGTCAGATACTCCAAAAACAGACTCACGGTATGAAACCCTCATGTTGTGGTGGGATTGATGCAGTTTATTCGCATTATGTCTTTTTAGATACATAGTCATGTGTTAAAGGGGGGGAAATGACTGAAGGGCCCATACAATAAAAAGGCTTCAAGGCAGGATTTAAAACCCAGGGCGACGGTGATGATGATATTAAATGTAGACAAATATTCCCATTAACAGAAATCATGAAAAAGTTTCAAAAGCGTTGTAGTTTAGTGTGTTCGTTAGTGACTCACAGCGAGCCTCTCTCTGCCCTGCAGCTCATGGTGGACGTGGATGGCAAGCAGGAATGGAAAGACTGCGCTGACATCACGGGGCTGCGGCTGCCTTCAGGCTACTTCTTTGGCGCCTCCTCGGCCACCGGAGACCTGTCGGGTACGGACGCTCACGGGGAGCCTCTGTTGGATTCGGTTCAGTGAATTCAACTTGATAAGATATCTGTTGACAAATGGACCCTTCGCTAAGTCCCGCCCTCGGACGCAGGTCGACCAATCATAGTGTAGCATCTGCCAGCTCCGACCCTCATGTGACCGTTTCAAATTCTCATAATTTTCAAGCTGGTTTTGTGGATTTAGAAACAACCACAACGGTTCCGTTGGAGTTGGCAGATGAAATGCAAAACTTTCAATAAGGACACCGGCGGTTTGATCCCCGGCTCCTCAAAACCGCGTCGATGGGCGAGGCGCTTGACTCCCGCAGGCTGTGCCTTCGGCGTATGAATGGGTGAATGACATGCAGCGGTAAAGACCTGTAGTGTTAAAGTAGAAGACCAGAACGATGTACCGCTGATGGTACCGCTGGTAAACGCCCTCTTCTACATGTCGCTCTAGATAACCATGACCTCATCTCCATGAAGCTGTACGAGCTGACAGTGGAGAGGACTCCAGAGGAGGAGGAGGAGGATAAAGAGGACGTCACCGTCCCTAAAGTTGACAACATGGAGCAGTTCCAAGGTAGATGCCACACACACACACACACACACACACACTCACACTCTCTCTCTCCGCTGCCTCTGAGGTCACCATTTCTCTCTCAGACTATTGACTTATTTTAGGAGCTCATAAACGGCTCAATTCAATACTGTTGTCCTTGAATATTGCCGTCGCTCCTAATTCCCTGAATTGTTTCCATTCGGCTTCCTCTTTCTTTGGAAGACTTCTGAAAGCCATAAAACTATAAACATTGCTCAGTTACACCTCTTTCTTTGTGTAAGTCCCAATAAAGATTAGCTGTTGCTTGTGTTAGGCCACTGTGGTTTTAGATAAGTAAACTTAGGTATGGAGTCCAGTCACGGGGAAGTAATAAGCTTCAATATTCTCAAAAATATACGCCTTTGAAAGTTTCGGCTGGCAAATATGATGAGATTAGACATTGACATCAGGAGGGTGTATCTCAGACTGTATCGCTCCCATCACGAGTAAACAGAATGTGATTACATTTATTTGGTGAATAAAAACAACTCACTTATATCACGTAGCGACGTCTGGTTGTTAAAATGTGCCGCCCTCGCTTGTCTGCACCAGTAATCCCAGTCGGTTGAACGTGTTATCATTTCAGTAATGTGCACGTTTAAAATGACATGATGACGTGGTCTCGGTCTCCTCGTCACGCCTCCCCGCCGCTCTGAAGCGGCGCCTCGGTTCAGCGTCCGGTTCTCTGCTGACACTGAAATTAGCCAGCTAGTACGTGAGCTACATTCTAAAGCTAGCAACCCAACATGCTACGAGTGGACGAAGCAGGCTAACACCAGCTAGCTCACTTAGCCAAACATCTGTATAGATACTGACGGTACGAGCGGCCACGCTCCTATTTTGATCAAATATTAACCGAGGCGCATCGCTAACCGGTCGACCACAGCGCGTTGATTTCACATCGAAATGCGATTTGGTTACTGAACATCTTGTATCAACAGGTTTCAAATGGCTCCTATGTAATATAATGTAATATAAGCGACAATATTCAACCTTCTAGATTAGAAATGTGCTCAATTTTGTTTGTTTGTTTTTCTACGGTTTAAATTTCCAGGGAAATAAGTTAACAGCCCTAATAACACTGCAGTCATTACATACGTATAAATAAATAAAAAAACACCACAGAGGACGAGAACACAACAAAGCCTCACAAAGACAATAAATCCCTCTTCACGAAGTGCTTGTGTCTGCTGACGCCTCCCTCCTCCTCTTGCTCTGCAGTGGAGGTCCAGGAGGAAGAGATGAGCGGAGTGCAGTTCTTCATCACCCTCCTCTTCTCCGTCCTGGGCCTCGGCGTGCTGGCCGTGGTGGGCGTCGCCGTGTACGGCCGCTGGAAAGAAAACAGACGCAAGCGCTTCTATTGACGAGAGAGCGGCCGCTCCCACCTGTTCTTCTTTTCTTCTTCTTCTTCTTCTTCTTTAAAGAATGTGTTGCTTCTTAACCAACACGCATCACAACAACACAAAGACTGCCGTAGCTTTACTGAACCGTACAATCCAACGAACAAACCTCACGGGTCTGAAGCCCGGAGCCACCAGAACCTAGTCGGCCCGAGATGTGTAGGTGAGCCCGATGTGAAGCGTTCTCTTTTCTCTGTGTGTGTGAGTGATGGAAGGTAGATGAGATGCTTAAATGTAATTTCTTGTGTAAAAAATGTATAATTTGAATGCTCATCAACTGAAAACACAGTGGGTCTGCAACATCTGCACTAAAGGAGCCGCTGTAGATATAACATGACGGGAACAGACGAACAAAAAGCCCCCAGCTGCTGTGTGTAGTTTACTGACGTTCCATGTTTTCCTACTGGATTTTGTGGCGTGGTTTCCTCTCTCCGCCACTCGGTGCTGCTGTTGTGCAGCTTGGTTCATCCGTGAGGACCGATCAACCGTAGACTTCTCCTCGCTGCGCTGAGGAAGAGTGGAGCTGCGCTGAGGGCTCCTTAGGAGCCGGGAGA